>CAJQUW010000559.1:0-111413 GCA_907163375.1 Prostheceraeus crozeri | reverse complement strand
TCATCAAAATAAACGTGCGAGACGTCTTAATAACATCCCGATATTACTTCCCATTATTTAAACTTTGTTTGAATTATTCAAATCGACCTGTCAGGACAGAAGAAAGACTATCGGGATAATGTTCGGACAGTTAAAATTTCATAACATTGATTAACTTAGTAGGCATGTTTCTGTTTACACGCAAATTTTACGCGAGACACGTATGTCCATAATAATACATAATCTTCTTCTGTATTTTACTGAACACTAAAAAGTACGACGTGCATGAAATGATAAACAAGAAAATTTGAATTAGATCAGAAAAATGATTTTTGATTACCACTTTCAAAAGAGCTGAACACCTAAGACAATCGTTGTTTGTCAGAGGCATGCCCATCGTATTCTAGTCATTTTAGGAGGTGCTCCGAATATGCGTCTATACATTGAATGGAAGGGATTATTTAGGAATTGTGTAGTTCGCAGAGCATGAAAATTCTGCAAAATATCCTCTCACTTACGGGCAAAATGTGTATTTTTAAAAAATTTCTACTTGAGCAACTGTATATTCAGCGACGCCTAACTACCCGAATGGAAATGAAGCATGCTCCTAAATGCACTAAATGATTAAAGCATATCGCTTATCGAAGCCTGTATTTGGTCTGTATGTTCTATCCTCATGAGAATTCTGGTAAATCGTTCTAGAGATGACATTGATGTGAAGCGCATGGCGAAGAACGTAAATCAGAAAATTGACCTTTTTTCCTCCTAAGACTGCTCGCAAAGCGTGTGTGATGTCACATGTATTTTCCTTGCCTGTAACCTCAACAGTTTCTACCACAGGATTAAATATTTAGTTCATCTGCTTCGGTTTGCTAGAAGTGTGATTAATACGAAATCGCCGGCACATTGAGGAACCTATTAAGTGGGCAAGAAGGAATTCCTAATACTTTACAGAGATAGGACAAAAAGTCGTGCGTCGCTTGCAGATTAATGTGAGTTCCAGCAAAGTGCCATAATTCCTTCAGATTCGAAGAATTCAGATCATTGACCACAAGTTTTCTCCATAATGTTGACTCTTCCGATCACTATTAACAAACGTAGCAGGCGTAAGACAATTAATTAGTTCACTTGATGATTTCGCTATCGTCTTCTCCGCATATTCCTCACTGCATAGTGCATGCACTGAATCGAATGTTAGGTAGGCAGTAGTGTATATTTACGACAAATGAAAATGAACAATTACAAGTAAAAGTCACAAATTATGCAAGAAAATTTCTGATACAAAAGTTTTTAGGTAGTTTGAAATATCAATCATGGAAGATCCAATAATCACATTAAACTACACGTATAAATGTACGTCGCTGCATCATATTCAAAAGAGTAGAAACAAATTGGATGAATGAAAAGCTTCGTTTCAGGGTACGACACAGAACAATAAACAAGTACGTGCTTTGAGTGCTTCAGTCTTCTTGGCACAAGCAAGTGCAAACGATGGTCAGGATCACTTTCAGCTTTCTTAAATAATTTCATGCTTAGTCTTTCTCTTCGTGCTTTAGGTGTTTCCCAATTACACTCCAAGTTCATTTCGCCATTGGACGTTATGATGCGATGGGCGCGTTTTGAAATTCTTTGTAACAAATTGTCTAGTGTTGATGGAAGACTGACAAATACAGGGCATCCATGATCAATTGAATTTTGAACGGTCGCTTCATAAACTTCTTTACCTTTCTTATAGCATAAAGCTGTCGATTGGTCTTTGAAATAATGCTTTTCACTTGGTCGTTCCAGTCAAGACTATCATTCACCGTTACTCCAAGTATCTTAAGATTTGAAATTCTCTTAATGATAAGCCGCTCATTTAAGTTAATCGGCACTCTTGTAGAAACCATCACTTTGGTCTTTTTCGTATTGAGGGTGGTCAAACAGTTGTGGGAGCACCATTTTTGGACAATGACTCGGTGTTGATACTGCCGACTACATCATCAATTTCATCACTTACAAGTGCCATAATCAAGTTAACATCATCTGCATATTTGATAACTTTAGTTGAAATAAACTTGCTATTCATATCAGCAATGTAACAACAGAACAGGGGTGGCCCAAGAACAGAACCTTGAGGGACTCCAAAACAAATGTCAAATGGGAATGAAAAATGTCCATCAGTTTTGACAAATAATTATGTATCCAAGCCGCAAAGCCACTCGGAAATTCTTTTGCCCAACAGCTTGTTGATGAGTATCGCCTGCCGCACGCTGTCAAAAGCTTTTCTCACATCGCAACTGATAACTGCACAACCAAAATAATCCTTGTCGCTTGTCATCATGTAGCTCTGTTACCTTGTCAAAAATTTCAATTGAAGCAGTAGCTGATGAAGCCTTGGACCTGAAACGGTGCTGACTGATTCCATATGCACAATTGAAATATGGCCACATGGCATTCAATACGATTTTTTCCAATATCTTTGATGGAGTGGGGATAAGCGTAATCGGTCGGAGTTCGTTCAGAATAGGCTTCCTTGTCATCGGAATCGGAGAAACAATTCCCAACTTCCATGCAATAGGAAAAACCCTTTTCTCTATCGATGACTTTTCGAACTGAGCAAAACAATTTGCTGAGTGACAAGATCCGAACCTCAGAACATATAAGCCATTGACAGACTAGCCAGACGTACCAGATACACTACGGCAGCGAATGTAGGTATCAGTCCTGGATACCGAGTCTGTATCGTAGATTTGCGAAAACGAGGTCAAATAATTGTCCGTTTCAATGACGTTATTGTCTAACCAGCCCGGCAAATAACAGGGGCAGGGAATTCAATTCACTATCAAGACGTCGAAAATCGTTGGATAATCACAGTTTTATGGAGAAAATCGGCGATAAGCGATGATATAGAATAATCCTATAGCGCAGTGAAATGAATTACGACGCGAGCAGCCGAAGGACACAGAAATCGACTAAAACGGGCTAGATAAAGTCTTAACAAGAACCGAAGAAACAATCACTGACCGGAGCACGACAACAATACGACCGACCGTTGCAATTTTTTAAGACTACTGATATAGGAGATAATGAAGAGATAATAGCTAATAAAATTCTATAAATTTTATGCATGTTATTGGTATTTATACACATTGAAGCATATGGCTTGATAAAAGTTATTATATGTACATACATGCATATGATAAATATACACATTTAAGATTTTCCGTTGTAACAAGTCTAATAATCCCAAGCAAGGCGAGACGAGCATAAGTGCCCCCTGGCCGTTAAAACAGACAAAGACCCAACAGGTGCGGATGACCGTGCTTGAGTTTAATTTGAATGGCCAACTAAATTTGGTCACAGGAGACGACAGTTGACTGTTTAATTAGAAACATGCAGCTGAAGTCGTAGCAGATTCGTTCTTATCCTTTCATGTTTAGCGTCAGGTAGGACTTTATTGTTTCGACATTCATCTCACATTTACCCGAGTAAAGAAATGAGAGTATTAGCATCTGCAAAGATCTATTTCAAGGCCTCTTAAATTTTCTAAAAAGTTCTCAGCTTTCGTCAAAGTTGATTATACAAAGAGAGTCTGTGATGTTTCTTTCAATGACCACCCATCCTATTCCAATACACAATTACAATTCTCCTTTTCTTTTTCGAACTAATCTTTTCCGCACTCGAAGTTGGAACTTTTAAACTATCATGTCAAACAAAGTCATTCTTTCATGTACATAGAACGCCGGCAGACCGCGCGCCGGCGTATTGAAAATCAGCCGATCGAGGCTGGGACGACGGCCAGCGTCACTGCAACCGACTGGCTGACGGTTAGATCGTTAGAGACCACTGGGTCAGTTTAGACCGTTATTCATTGAGTAAGTAGTTCAATTTCCATAATGAAACACATGAAAGGTAGGCTTATCGGCGCTCCGGATAAGAAAGAATTCTTAATTACAATACAATTATCCGAATTTCGATAGCATATTTTGATAACTTCTGAATTAATGACCTATCTACAAATGTAGACAGTTATAATGCAAATGCAAAGCAAGTTGCAGCTCATGGTTTGGTCTTTCTAAACTAATAAAAATGTGATTTTACTGGAGAGCAATTTTAACTCTTTCCATACCAACGGGGGAGGGTGACAGCCCCTCAATGTCGTATTTTTGTTATGGACCTCGTAGGAACAAACCGCTCAACGATTTTGTGGCTTCTCTTGGTACAGCGTATTCTCAAACTTTTTATAAAATGTTGTTGGATTTTGTCCACTGGAAGTTTGTGCTATTTTTAAAACTACTTTTTTTGTAGGTCCGATGCCAACATCTTGTATGAGTGATAGCTTTCAACAGAGTGCCTCAAATTTTCAGTGATCACCTATTGTCCTATAATACCACTATAATAAGTGACCACCTATAATACCCTAATATCAAATAGAATATTTCAAATATTGTGCAAACACTACTTATAAATATTATTGATAAGCATGTATTGAATGATATGTGTAGCCATCTTTTTGATTTTTTCTTATTATTTGAATTTTGGTACCTGCAAGTCGTCTGTATGCCTCATAATCACATTTGAAGCTACTTACTCGTAGAACTGTGAAGTAGCAATTCTCAGATCGATTAAGTAGCTCTTTTGGAGGATAATCTTCCACATTTCATAAACGCATATTTGCATGCACAAACCAATTAATCATATCAACATATTTTTATTTTCACAAGTTACTTTTCAATATATTCAACCGGTTTGACGTCGTAATTATCAATATTAAAGATGCTTTATCGTCAGAAGGTCGATGCAATTTCAAATCTTTCAAGCATCCACAAAAATTATTGACTTTCAAATTCTAACAGCTATTCGTGGTAGGAATAGTACGAAGATTAGCAAATTTGATCAAATGAATACCCGCCAAAAGAGTTCAGACCTCCCCCCCCCAAGGTCTTGTGTGGTGAATCTCATGTAACTGGGAGCAGCAGGTTTGATGTTAGCTCTAATTGGCACAGGGAAGACCACTATGTCCCCCTCGGATATTTTATCTGACGCCGGAATGAATAATTGTTAGGTCTCTTTTCATGACTTTTCCTAACTTTTTTTGACATTCTCTGAGTGTTAGATGTTTGTTTGCAAACCCAATTTTAGCCACAGGCACCAAATAAAATATTTTATGATCTGATTTTTTTGACAGTTTTGAATTTTCACTTTTATTGATTAGAATTATTGGCTCTAACCTAAGTTGCAACTTCTGCATTTTATCCGTTTAGGAAATACACTAGTGTATTTATGGTAATTAATAATCAGATACCGTTCACTTCGTTATTATGACTGATAGGCCTATTACGTACCGGTATGTTCTATGCACACTACTTATAAATACAGTACATGCATTCATATTTCAGCTACCCGGCGAATCACGCTAACTTCTCTAGCATACACTGTTGCTGTTCTGAAAGATTAAGTGATGTAATCGATACATGGAGCTGCAAATATTTTTAAAAAACTTGATACAAAATTATTTTCCAACATTAAGGAATTCACTGCAAGAATTAGAGAAGAATTTATAATTTTCGACAATTAAAACAATGAAAGTTTGAATTTCTAAGCTCAATTTTAGATAACAGCATCAACATGAAATGCAAAACCAAAAGCACAATTCGGCAGAGCACATGCTAAGTTCTACTGCTATTCTTACTAACAGCAATGAAATTGAATAAACGATAAATCAAACTGCCATGCAAAAGATGTGCGGCTGGTAGGATTCGAACCTACTACCAAGGTTAACTGGACTTGTGCTCTGCCAACCGAGCTACGAGCCAATTATGCAACTTTGTCAATTGGCAGGATCTAACCCTCACCACCACACATCAGTTGTCATAACAATTATAATCAATGAATAAATAACTCGTCACAATTGTGACCGCCGACATTCAGGTAAGTAGCGGAGATCGAGCATGAAATTCTGTCAACTATTTGAAGAAAGATTTCGAAATTTAAAAAAGTGATGGTAGCGAAATAGACTCACCAAATTACGTTATGTTGTATGTAATAGTTTCGAGGATCTGAGGAAGGGTATAGTGGTCCCCCGCATACTTCACTGACAAGAAAAAGCCTGAGACTAATAGGATTAATTCGGAAGGAGATCGAATCGACACCCCGGGGGTACAGATGCGTTCCAGAGTCCGGTTATACATCAAGATTGAGTCTGATCAGTATTTATGAAGACATAAACTGCGATGGCGCCCACTCCAAAAAAGGAAGCTTATACACAGCACATTCTAAATCTTGAATGAATAAAAATTTGAAAATTCTGACCAAATTTTCTAGAGTACAATCGCACGATCGGAAAATGATGAAAACCCAGATGCAAGTGTTCACTGTAAACTGGAGCCAGCCCAATACCCTACAATTTATCAGCCATAATTAATAGACAACGTGAGACAATGGACAGCCAAATGTGAATGATCAGAGCAGACAATCAGACACTTACCAGCCAAAATATCAGACAGTGTGTCTACTTCTCTAAAAATTTTCCCTCTGAAACGATTGAACATCAGTGAATTATATCTACATGTAGATACTCCTAGCCACACTCGCTCTCATTCTACCTCACGCACTCACATTCGAACGCTTATATGCTTATCATGAATCACTCTGATACCTAGTTAGCTACCTTTCGCCGAGTTAATAACGACTTCAGGGAATATACTCTACAGAATGGTAGAGAACATTGTAAAAAAAGAATTTAAAATATGGTATCAATATGTCAAATATCCAGAAATGCAATTGCCATGACTCTAAAATAGTAGATACATGACTCTAAATAGTGGAGGTCTAAAAATAGACTTCTACTTATATAAAGCATTTCATATTCACATAATTGAAAATCTTCAAGGATGCCAACCAATTTTGATTCAAAGTAATACATTCCAAAGTGCATATTCTAGTCATAAGTAGTATGACATGCATTTAACGTAATAGTACAAATTAGTCGGTGCGATGAGACAAAATTTGTCTGATAAGCAGGAAATTTGTCTGATAATACATAGCATCAGCCAGAATACTAATTTGGCTGATAGATTGTCTGTTAATTCGCTGCTTACAGTTGACCGCGATAAATGATATTCTAACACTGAGTCGCAATAAGCTTATTGATTTTTGGTTTGCCCACTCATTTAGGCCCTACCACAGGTAGCTCAATAACTGCTCTAAATTGCAACTTGCATCCGTATGTGAAGAAATACATCCCAATTAGGATTGCCAAAGACAGCTCCCATCTCTATCTTCATCTATTGCGAAGCAACGATTTCACTTGCGATCTTATGAGAACCTTATGAAACCTTATGAGAAATTTGCCAATGTCTGCTATTGCGAATTTCACTTTCGTACTGATTTGGTTGGAGTCAAATTTATGTATTGAAAGAAAAAAGTTTGGAGAAACTAGCTGTGCCGGAGAGGGTAGGGGCTTTTCGGCAGACCAGTAGAAATTTCATAACTTTACAGTAAACTAATTGACCTTGACTTTTGACAATATTACTGTCAGCGCCTTAACAAAGTTTTCTAAAACTGAAATATAAAAAGTTGAAGTATCTGAAAACGAATTTTGCCGAACTCTCTATCTTGAACTGAGGCGCATTCATTCATATCATCAGTGGTCAACAAGTGCTACAAGCAAGTATCAAGCACTTATCCCGCTTTGGTATTACGCAGATATCATATTGAATGGGCAATTCCGTTTTAGAGCCATTACGTGCTGAATCCGAAGCTAACGATTCCGGTAAGTTATTAATGATCAAAAAGTCAGCGAGTAATATTTCGGAAGTGGCTGTTGGCAAAGTAAATTCTTGACAATAGCGGTTTCTAAGTTATCGTTACATCCTAGATGAATAGTTGTATGCTCTCGGATTGTATAAGTGTGAATGTATTTTAGGTTAAAAGAGCATCTGAATTGAGTAAAGATAATGAAAACCAATGCATTTCAGGATTATCTAAATATAAACAGACTGCAGGTCATTGAAGGTTTTCTTTGAATGGATACTTAATTTCCAAAATCTAAAGCTATCTAGGCCTGTCAATTTTGGTGTAAATATTTTTTTACTTTTTTGATCGGATATTTCTTGTTGTCACTGTAAATTCAACATTGGACCAATTTTAAGTAAATACGGGCAAACAAACAATTATGTTGAGGTTAATCGCAATCATCTATCATCCTTTAGACTGTGAATTTACCTGGATGGCTCAATTTCTGTCTGTGAAGCTAATGATCTTTTATCGATATGCTTTGCTGTGGAAGTCTGATAATATCGCATTGCAGCACCATTTAGCCGCTGAACAGCTTTGAGAAATTAGTAGGCATGCATTTCTATTTCTATTAGTTGCATCTGTCAATAAATGCTGGTATTTTTGGCCGGCACTGCATTGCTGTTTAGGCACAGGGAAAAGGTTATGATGTGACGCCGACATCGTATCTGACCCATGACTACGAATGATATTATCAAATGATTTTGACCTACTTGCCTCACTTCCGAATGAAAACTGAAAGATATTTATTTATCCTGAATATTCGTGTCTGCTATTTCAGAAGATTTTGAACAATTTTGTCATGTTGCTTTTCCTTTCATATGAATTTCCTTTTGATCTACCGTTCATGGTTGATAAATGTAAGGCCAACTTTAATTGCCAACTACAACCGTTGCGCCTGCATGAAATGCCAAACCTTGCCAAATCTTGCGTCCGGATACGATAAAATATTCTTAATATTAATAGCGATTTTCGAGTGATCATGGTAGTCCCCTTTTATCAACACAAGTCCTTCTTTTTCTAGAAATGATCAAAGCGCATCGCTTATCACAGTCACCTATCACAAATTTCCAAGTGATGTCCAAAATATCAATTTGACGAGTATTTGACGAAAATACATGAAGGAAAAACAGGTTCTCTCCCAATTTTTTGCCACGTTTTATTGTAGTAAAAATACGAGTTTTGTCTATGCACAGACAGTCGCAAGGGCTAAATAGTCGCTGTACAACAGTACAAGTCGATTTTTATGTATAAATCAGTCAGTGAAAGAAGATTCAATTATCTTCAATTTCATTTTCCAATTATTTTATGGTTTTATTTTATACGCTGTTCATAGAAATCAACGCACTCAGAGGTTTAAACTGCGTACCCATTAGACAACCTTTTATTTAGAGATACGTATTATCATTGAAGGCTATTTCACAATTATGCGATACAAATAGTAAAACGTCGATGAAATCGTTAATTCTGAAGCCATAAGTCTCGATATGACTCCAATGCTGTGTAGCACAAGACTCTATCACGGTTATGCCATTCCTAATTGGTCTGCTACATGTAGAGTACAAATTTTTCACTTCAAGGGAGACGAATGCTTGATCAGTATTAATATCTTGACTTTCACTTTTCAATTCACTTATCAACGAGTTAGTCAAATAAGAAAAGACAAAAGTTTTTCATTGAAAAATAAAAGCAGTTTACTGCATGAAGACCAAAAGAGTGCACTCGGTGAACTTTCAATGAAAGCCCACAATGATAAAGTGATGACCATTAACAATTTCGACTACGAAATCGTTGATCAACAAAAAATAGCAATTACTACCAGGGTGGCTGAATTTCGCTATATTGCGAGGAACATGTCAAAAATAAACAAACGTCCTGAGATGACCGAATGAGCCTCTTTCACTGACTGATCTATATATATAATCGACTTGTAAAGCGACAATTTAACCGTTGCGTCCGTCCGCGCATAGACAAAACGCGTCAGGTGAATTTTATGTTCGTACGTTTACTACCATAAATCGTGGCAAAAAAAGTTGGAAGAACCTGTTTTTCCTATTTTCATAATGACTGACATGCCGTGTCGACATCACTACTAGTATTTGGCTTAATCATTAAATAGCAGTATTTGCATCAAAACGGGCGAACAAACAGTGGCAGCTATTGTGCATGTGAAGAAAAGAATCTGACCCATTTTAAATTTGATATAGAGAACTTTTAGCTGAATCCGATTGAGCTTCAAACTGTTCTGAGATGATCTTGTGCACATCCTCGCCTTATGGGAGGGTGTGCAATATGAAATTCCAAAAAAAAATTGGCATTGTCAATCAGGGCTGTGGACTCGGTTTCAAACTCAGTGGTTTTGACCGAACTTGGACTCGGACTCGAACTCGGTCGCCAAATCTATCGAGTCCGAGTCGGTCGATATCCATCCAGATTAGTTGCCGGTTCCGATATCCAACAACAGAATAAGTTGCAATTTCGCCTTATTTGGTCATTAACGAGAAGCTCCTGATAACTATCCAAGTACATCGACCCTTCTCTACTGCGTTTACATTTTCTTTCATGTCTGCCTATATGGAATTCAATTCAATTAATTTCGTTCATTAGCAGTGCTGCGCTGATACCGTCAAATTGAAACTTAGTTTGCATCTAATTAATTGATGGCCACCTTATTTTTATCTTTGTCGTGCTTCATATCGCACCCAAGAGCGCATATACAGGGTATGGAGATATCTTTTAGTACTTCGACAGCATCCAGGATTTTTAACTACGCCATTGAATAGTTTGATTCTTTTAGCTTACAATATTTTTCAACAAAACTTTGCTACTCAATTTTCAAGTCAATGAACGTTTTGACATTGAGGAAAGTATTTTGTATGATACGTACATCTCAATGTATATTATCAAAGCGTGATTTAGGGATGACAATAATGAAAATTAGGTAACGTAGCTATGAACCTGAGATGAGCCTGTTGTGAATTCTAAGCTGTATACCTGGAGTGAGTTTGTGCAAATGACTTCAGACATGTCTAGTTCATGCTCTATTAGTTAAGCCTCACTTTGATATTGTTGATATTGCCTTTGCGCGTGGCTACCAGGTATATCCGAACTTAGATTTGCAGTCGAACTCGGATGCGGTGATTTTTGACCGGACTCGAACTTGGTCCAAAAATCGTCCGAGTCCACAGTCCTGTTGTAAATAAACCATTGTAAGATATGTATAGAGCTTCGCAGAAGGATAAGACGCTATGACAGTGATGGGCAACGCGTGGCCTGTCGGGACATATTGGGTGGCCCGCTACCGCTTCTCATATCTTAAGTGGACCGTGGACATTATTTGAATCGATGATGTGAAAATCACTCACTCTGACTTCTACCTTTCAGAGGTGCATCTAAGGGTGGTGAGGAATCTTCTGTAGAATTTGCAAAACCATTACTTACCAACTAAATGAGCAAGATAATGGCACAAAAGACAAAAACTCACATTCCAATTATCCAACAAGCTCCTTTTGTAATGAATAGCGGTATCTTCTCGTATAAGCGCAAAATGGTCATCACTGGCGCGAGTTTATGCTAAGTCACATAGCATTCGATGCCCTGCTGAGCATGTTTCTATACATGATAAACCACGCCTCAGTGAACCTAGAAAGAGCAGTCTATATTAATTAGACCTTGACTGCGAATGGAGGAATCCAACCTAAAGATTTTAACAGGCCAAAATTTTTTTCAAATATTCTTGCTGAATTTCACTTATATACTACCACACTAATATGTATTTCACATACTCGATTGGCATTGGCACACGGCTACCACTTAAGGAGAACATGCACGGCCTTTGAAAGACTACATGTTTGGGTGACATATGTACACGTATGTGCACGTAGAATGATCAATAATTGTAGCAAAATCAATTTCATCCTGTGTGGCTTTCAGGCGGATAGTTGCACTGCACTTACAGACCGTTGTTTTTCGATGAAATGAAGTAATGTCGGTCAAATCACCAATTAGTCAAATTACCGTTTAATTACACAAAAGAAAACCTTCGGTGATTCGTTATAGGCCTATTCGCTCTTCAATACTCACATGAATTGTAGAAAGTAAATTATCACTCCCTATGGTTAAAGTAATAGCTGCATACAATACTGCTGTGTGTATTTAGCCTACATGCAAAATTTTGTTATTTTGTGCGACCACTATACACGAACGATGCAACAGCCCATATGTGCACTTAAAAGTGCGGAATAAAAGAATAATAAGCCTATACTACTGTCTTCTAAAATTGGTGGCCCGCTATCCCAACTTGGTTGCCCACCACTGCGCTAGAGGATGGGGAAACTAGAGTTGATCACTAAGAGTTTTGTGCTGTCACGCGCTAGCGACTGACAAACTAGGAGCCCGCGCATGGATGGGGTTAACTGAAGTTCGTCCGTCGGTCCATTACGAGTCTACGCAATTGTTGTCACACTTTTGTTTGTTTCACTTTGCGTTTCAGTACATTTTTCTACAATTTAACGAGATTACCCTGCTCTGCGCTTGACGCAATTTTCCCATTTTGCAACAACATCAACCATTAACTCACTTCCCAGTTTCACTCCGAAATCGGAATATTTTGCAACTGAAACAGTAGACGAACTTCTCATGTGTTAAATGAAGGGTGGGATAGCTTTCTGCTTCTGTGAACTTTGGTGCTTCAGACTAGAGTTGGCCGCTGCACTGAAATAGCGTAAAAATTAAGGATTATTTGTTAGCTGATATACAACTGACAGCGTGAAACTCTGAAAATTATTTCTGTCCTTAAAATTAACCTTGAGCATCAACTGCTTAGTAGTGGACATCTAGCAGTCTAACCTTAAAGTGATAGCTTTAAATTCAATGTGGTTCGATGGACAAAGTACTATACAATTTCATCGACTTAGGGAAGTACAACTTTGAAATTCACTCTTTAATATCCATTAATTCATCCATCGATCTGAAAAATTAATTCGGTGCTCTTGGATCAAAAGAAGAACTTTCCTACATCGTTGTGAAATTGCCTTTCATTTCAACTTCCAAGTAATGCATTTAGAATTGTAATGATGTGAAAGAGTTCTCATCTAATGACACGCATACATTATTAGCTAACATTATTGGCGAATAGTCACACTTGCCGAGGACTTGCATCCTGAATTTAAAATACGAGTAGATTAAGCAAAGAATGACGGTGCAGCAGGATTACAACCGGCCGGGCCAGTGGCCGGTGTCATCAAAACCGGCCGGTCGGTTATGAGGCGGTGGCTGGCGTCTCTGTGCCGTTGGTTTATGCTTTGACATCATTTGGTCAACTTATGTCATTAGACATTATTCAATTTCCACATAGCATGCATCAAATGCTTGAATGGTAAGCCATCCGGTTCTGCGGATAAGCGAGAGTTACCTATTACCATACAATATCGTGGAATGCAATTATCCGCACTTTGATAACATGTTTTGTGCGATAAATAGTAATACGCGTCATGACTTATTTACTAATCTAATGAGTTGTATGTCACCTTCAAAATTTAAAACAATGGCAACTACATTTTCAAAATTAATCAGACACAAGCAAATTGAAAACATATGATCAAATTAATGACCCAAACGGGCAATGATATATACTCATTGACATAATTAATGAAACAAACTATCATTGGCTTGAATTGAAGCTTGTTTCATTTTTTCTCAGCTATGATGCAATATCTCGCTTTCTATGTATTACCATTCAGCACATTAAGAGATTGGAGAAAGATCTATGGTGGTCAAATTTCAAATTTTGATATCGATACAACTGTCACAATTGCTTTTACAAATTGGACATAAACGTGAACTGAAATCCAGCTTTTGCAAAATAAAATGGCACACAATCAGTTTACTAGAGATATGGCTATTGGAATGATTCGTTGTGGTAGAAGTTGTGCGAGTGTTGCCGAACAGCTGCAACAATCGAGAGTCGTTGTTTGGAGGTGGTGGTGTCGATGGAAAGCAGATGGAGATGTTAAAAAGAAGAAGAAGGGATCTTGTCGACCAAGAAAGTCTGCAGGAAGGACAGACGCACGTCTAGTTTTAGCTGCGAAGAGGAATAGATTTGTGTCAGTCCCAAAGCTAGTCGTACACTGAAAGAGTGCATCAAATATAGACTGTAGCGTTCGAACGGCTTACCGAAGATTGCGAGAAGCTGGAATTCAATCGCGACGACCAGCTGTCCTAATTCCATTGAGTTTTGAGCACCGCAGAAGACGAGTTGCATGGTGTGATGCCCATCGCTCATGGAATGACTATCACTGGCAGAAAGTCTTGTGGACCGATGAATCGAGATTCACTCTGGATTTCAATGACGGTCGTGTCAGAGTGCATCGTCTTCCACGTGAACGCTTTGCCCCATGCTGCATTAAAGAACACGACAGATATGGTGGTGGAAGTGTTATGCTGTGGGGTGGCATTTGGCATGGCGGACGAACGACAGCAGTCATCATCATCAAAGGCACGTTGACTGGAGAGTTATCTCAATGAAATTGTGCTTCCTGTTGTTGCCCCAGTGGTTAGGGTGGAGGATCTCGTCTTCCAAGACGACAACGCAAGACCACATCGCTCCTCGGCTGTCATTGCCACTGTTAGGAGATTGAACATTCAAACCTTGACTGGCCTGCACGCTCACCTGACTTGTCACCCATTGAACAAGTCTGGGACGAGCTTGGGTGGCGAGTGAGAGACCGCTATTCACTTCCACCACTGTCCCTGAAGATTCACTGTGAAAGACTGACAGAGCAGTGGCTTCTCCTTGAAACATCCTTCATTCAGAAACTTTGTGAATCCATGCCATCTCGGATTACTGAATGTATTGGAGCTAGAGGGGGGCACACGCGCTATTAAAGTTGAATCTGCTACGCAGCAACATCAAAAAACAAGCCACATCAAAAACAAAGTAAACTGAACAGCTTTCTAACGTTTAAACTGAAAGTTGTTTAATATAAAGAAGTTTTTTGTACTAGATTATTTTTGTTAAGCCAGTATATTGACAGAGAAATTGAATTGAATATTTAGAAATTTTTTTTTTAAAATGAACAATATTTTTTCAAATTTTTTTTATTTTTTTTCTGTATTTTGTTCTTTATTAATTTTTGTAAGGATTTAACTGATTGAGCGACTTTGATTCCTGAATTAAATGATAAGCCATTTTACATTATTCATATGATTTAGAAATCATTGTTAAGTATTTCATGCCGAGACAGAAGGTGAGATTGATTTCATCATGTTCCGTAATAAAAAACAAAAAAGACATTTTTTTATTTTTCTTTATCTTAAGGGCTCTGTAGAAAGATGCTGGATATCATGTCAAAGCAATGTTAAGCATTCAATAGTCAAACTGTCAATAATGGAGAATTTATAATTTTTCTCATTTTCTCATCTAAAAAAAAATGTGTTTTTGTGTGATTCCGTTACCGGTAACGGAATCACATCATCCGTTTATCGATAATTGTTATATAAGTCGCCATTAATTAGCCCCCGCAGATGATAAATAATAATAACAAATAAAAAAAAATAAATGTTTTTTAAAAAAAACAATGTCTTTTTGACATATGAGAGCGTAATTGATAAAAACGATAAATTTAGAAAGTGACAGATTGCCTAGGAGGCCCTAGATATAGTAAATTTGATGATGATGAAATAAGGCCTTTGGCATAAATTTTGCATCATCGCACGTGCTATGACTCTGAATTTGAAACACCTTGGATCGAATCCAAGAACTCGGTTGTATCGAAGTATAACTGAAAATCAAATGACGACAAAAAATCATTTTTTTATACTCGCTCTACACAGATCTCGCTGTAATCCCGAAGCTTCCTGTGGCCTGTTTGGTACAGGTAAGTTTCTTTTTCTTTTTTGCACAATTTTCATGTTTTTTACATAATGGATGGAACGGGCTCCTTTGTATGGGGAAGTTAATCCGATGCTTCTTACACTTGCAGCGAGGCGGCTGGCTGGTCTCCGGAGATTCGACAGAAGAAACAGACAAAAAAAGTGAAATACCGTTTGACATGCAGTTCTGGAATGGCTGCCTATGTCATTTGATAGGTAACGATACCTGGATCGATCGACAGAACACATGACAACACGGATGCGCTGAAATGGCGAAATAGGAATTGACGATTATGCAACTCCTGTTCTTCTCTAACATTCTGTTCTGCGCCTAAGGCACATCTCTACATATAAAGAGTCAAGGTCGTGGTCCAAAAGTGATGGCCATCTTTAACAAGCAGCAAGCGGATCTCTGACTTTTGTGAAGATATCCTTGCCACAACCCATTTGACAACGACAGTGCCGCTGCGACCGTCGCAGCTCCCTTTGCCATGCGACCACCCGCCAGCCACTCCCTTGCTTCATGACATACATGGAGATATCATAAAGCAACCATAGACCCTTGTGTTGCTGCTGTAGAGATAGAGAAGCATCAAAGTCAAAAATGTCAAGGTGAGTCAGATTAGTCTGATTGGTCGATGAGATGTGCTGATGATTATTTCAGCATTTCTGCGCAGTATATATATATCGAGAAACAGCATCTGAGCAAAGAAGTGGTCCATTCTTTTCCTTCCTTTATCAAACGGCCGAGAACACAGCACAGCGAGTTGTGTACCCTGACCAACTCTGGATCTCATCTTGTTCATGATTACATGCATTTCATTTTCAAACTGATCTGGGCACACAGCATGGTGGCTATGAGGGGTATGTGGCATTCGCTTGAAACGCTGACGACTCTGCGATTCTTAATGAGCAATGCGAATCTTGAAAGAAATGAAGCTTCTTCAGCCAGGACATGGCATCCCATCCCATACGTACCCACCATTTCAGTCTTTTCTGGTTGTCCTTCATTCCTTCGGCCCATTGCCCCTGCCACACTGAGCTCTCCCCGGCCACGGCATCATCAACTGATGTCAACAAGCAATTGCAATTTCCCCTATGGGATCACACGCGATAGCTTGTGATTAGTCTTTTCTCCCTCGCCGAAAAATGTCGAGTGCGTTTGAACTGTAGAATTGTTTAACTCTTGCCTCAACTTGTGGTAATCTGTGGTTTGATGATATTCACGAGTCTACGGGATTTCGTCCGTACGGGATTTCTTCCGTATCTTCTTCAGTCCAAATGTTCTTCTTTCCGTGAGCGAAAGGCGAGCCTGTGCCGTAGCCCGTAGACTTAGTTGAGCGAGGCGCGAGATCTCGCCTGATGCGGTTACTTGTCACTCTCTTCTTTAGCCTTTCTTTGTGCTTCGCAAACTGTGCTTTTCTCTCTTTCTTCTTAGATTGGGCATCAGGATTGGCAGCTCTTCTCTCTTTCTCTCGCTCCTTCTTCTTTTCTTTCCCATCTTCTGTTTCTATCTTTCTTTCTTTTCCCGTTGCGACGTTGCGCTGCGGCTCTGCGGCAGGTGGCATCGGTAGCACTAGCACTATTCATTCAGTCACCACAGCAAAATGTATTTGAAACTGAAGGATTCCAGAATTCCTTTGAGCTGGGAAATCCCAGGTAATCTATCTTCCCGATAGAGCCAATTGTTATTCGTATTGTGAAATCGAACCAGAATTGAGGATGTGAGTTTGAGGATGTGACTACGGAGTTTTTTGACGGGGAGTGAGTCAGCGAATACCTATTTATAGATATGAAGTGTATATGACTCACTATCACCACAGTGATCACCACGATTTGAGAGAAAATCCTAATAGCACGATCTCCTAAGAACACCTATCTACAACCACTACCCCTCACGCAAATATAAACTACGGTGCATTCGTTCATTGCATATTAGCCCTCGTTTGCATTCAAAAAAACAAAAAAAAGTAAACCATGAAAATAAAATACTTAATATATGTACTAGATAACATAAAACAAGTCGCAAATGTATCTTGTTCTGAACCTAATTTTCTTTACCGTTGTGATTCCCGTTTTCCGTTGATTCCGTTACGTTTGGTTGGTCAATTTTGTTATTTTTTTAATAATAATATTGTATTCCAAAATAACTTGAAATAAAAAAAAAAGTTAGCAGCAAGCAAAATAAATAAAAAAAAAATCGAAACCAATATCTCAGAGGAACAGAACAGCTGTTAGATCCCATCACACTGAACCTATGAAAGTCATGATCCACATCACGTGATTCCGTATTTTACTTCGCGCCTAAAAAATAATATATATATATTTTTTCAAAGTTGATACTATGCCTGCTTGGAGGATCGATCATGCCCATAAACATCGCGCATTTCGTTAGTTTATCAGATGTTTCTTTACTGAGTACTAGTCTCATGAAAATGTGTAAATGCTCAGATGTGATTCCGTTACCGCTTGGCCGAGCCCATGCGTTATTTTTCTGTGCTAGCGACTTGGTGGAGATTGTGACTAAATTATCAAGGTATCATACATACATGTATATATACCAGTCAAAAAGAAAGAAGTTAAAGAAGTAAATGTTTCAAAAATTTTGTCAATGAGTATAATAACATTGACACAATAGTAACATATCCGTATATCTATATCCCGCCTCCACAAGAAAGCTTAAGCGATCGACAATTCTATGTTCCAATACAATAAAAGTTCTGATATGAACAATTTGGTCACTGACTTTGGGGATGTTACGAAATGTTTTGTCTGCGACGTGCGAACGTGATTTAAAGTGATTCACTGAAATGAGATTTACTTCTGCACTTGTGATGGAATTCCATTGATTTGTGACGTCAATTGAGAACTCTCTCCACTGGAGTTTAAATTTAGATCTTTTGAGCTTGACCGGCAACTGACGTATAGGAGTGTGGAAAAATGAAGCATTTGAGTCAGTGATCATATCAGTGAGTGTCCATGTTAAAAATCAATCAAAATTCATCGGTTGCCGTTAGCTTATCAAACAATTATCCACGATCCAATGTCAAATGTTTGGGTACATTCAGGTTGCATTGAAATCCATTAATCATTGCATCTCTGAGCTAACCTATAAACTATCCCATTTAAACATAATATCCCAATAATATAAACTATCACATGTAGTGAAATTATTCAAGATCTGGAATAATTTTACAATACCTGAGGAATAAACAATGCTTCCAAAATTCATACAGGCTAGATTTCAGGATTCTGAAACCACATAATAAATAAAGTAGGGTGTGCACTACATGTTTATGTTGCCAGTAATCATTTTTTACTGTTTGAAGAACAGTTCGCAATATTTATGTTGCAAAACATGCGTGTGGATACTTTCAAGTTGTGTTTCATTTACATGATCCCAATGTTGTAATGATTGAGTAAGCAATTTATTCTCGACTGAATTTCGTCAACGGTCGACATGGATCAAATTAAGTTAATCGGCCAATTTGCGGCCGCGGCCGGGCCGGCGGCCGGTTCCATCCCTGTGGTTCAGTGCCTAATTTGTGACATTTCTTGATAGGCAAGTAGGGTTCGTCTTTCAGATCTTCCTTATTGTGTTCGACCGCGAAGGATTCAATCAGCAAGAACTGTGTCGAATTTCTTGAGTGGATTTGCAAAAAGACATCCACTGGTTGTAAGGTAGGAGCGGGACATCACTTTTCAAATCGCCAAAGATTTCTCAGCTAGTCATTGGGACAGCAGTTTTGACAGGGAGTGCTTTAACCTGTAGGTCATCTCCTTTCATTCATCAGATGCGGAGCTAACCATTTTATGTCTCTATCACTCATTTGAATCTCAAGCGTATGAATATGAATGTCCATCAATCCTTTTAAACAATAAAGAAAGGACTTCTGTATGGAAATTATATTATCTGAATTTGAGTCGATAACAGCAGACCAGCCTATCTTGAAGCAGCATTTATTAATGACAATAAGCTCAATTCTCGAAGATCGTATAAATTCTGATAATGAGATGAGATAGATCGTGAAGGAGAAATTGATGGGAGGCAGATTAAGATCACGTGATCTGATTTACTTCTTTGTAGTAGATTCTTCGGATTCAACTCTCATGATCAAATATGCTGACGATGTATTTATGATCACGCCTTTGTTGAGGAGTGAAAATCCTACTCAGATCATCGACATCGAAATCAATAATGTAAACCAATGGTGTGCTACGAACAAGTTAGACATCAATGCCGATAAGAGTGAGACAATGATAAGTGTAAGACGTCGCAGTCCCATTTATGTCGTTCAAAAGAACGGCAAAAATGAAAATTCTTGGAGTTACCTTAGACGAAGATCTTGGTTTCCTTTTACACATCGACTAGATTAGGAAAAAAGCGTCTTCTGTTCTTCATGTGTTGCGGTTATTATCTGTCTTCCTAAATCGTGACGAGCTTCATTAGATTTATACGAGCTACATAAGGTCATTGTTTGAATTTTCTCTCCCTCTTTTTGTCGGCATAAGCTGCCATAGCTCTCAGCCTTTGTTGTCAATCGATCGCCGTGCACATAAGATTATAAACTGCAAAATGGACGACCAGTCTTGCAATTGTTCACGTAACATACTTACTGAGCGTCGTGAATTGCTTTCTCTCCGTTTTTTTAACAGTCTTTGTACAGATGAGTCCCATATTTTATTTAAGTTAGTTCCTGAAAAACTGCCTCGATCACTGAAATACGTTTCTGACTTTTCTCGTACTAATGTTCGATATTTCTCTTTTTTGCCATATATGATACGCTTTGTCAACAATTGAAAAAAATGATTTTCATTATTGACTCAATAAACACGACTACTACTACTACTACTACTATTTAAGATTAAAACAAGTCAAGAATGTTATTAAGTCTGGTTAAAGTAAAGCAAATGAGCGTTTATTGAGAACAAAAACGATCCCAAACTGAGTTGTCTATCTGGTCTGGACATGACTGACCAGTTGTCATGTCAATCATAAACTGACATGACAATAGGACAAAACTCAATTAAAAATGAAGCTTGTTTTGCCTCATTATGCAGCTTGGCACAAGAGAGAAGCAAAACCATTCACTCTACGTTGTGTTCGAACTCGAGGAAACAACAATCTTTTGCTTCGACATCAGTGTGGTGGAATCAAGGTTCCAAGAACATGATCTTTACACGAAAGGATATCATTAAACAATTTCAGAGACAATGATCGTCCACAAGTATCATGATTTAAATTTCACAATCCTCACAATTTTCACTTTTTCACCGTGAATGATGCAGAAGGCTCGCTTGCAAATAAAATTCAATCTATTATCGAAAGCGCGACCTCGATTTATGAACATTTGAAGCATAATCAATTAATGACTGAATGATAACAAAAAAGATGAATACAAGCTGATCATGTGTCAAAAATACACGCAAAACACAATCTTTGAGACAAGTTCTTTCCAATAAAATCTACATGACCAACCCAAGCAAAATTTCCATTGAAACAAAGTCCTAAAATTTTCAACTCTCGCACACTGTCGATGACTGAGATTGAAGTCAAAGGGGTAGAACTGAAATTGATATCATTTTTGTCTTTGATCGATTGGTGAACATTTTGTGATCATGACACCAGTTTTCAAAATTCTCGATTTCATCATTTATTAACTTTGCATCCTGGGATTGCTCTTTGAAAATCGGTACGACAACAGTGACATCATCTGTACATTCGCAGATACAAACAGTTGAATTTATCGCTCTATGTCTTAACATATAAACAGCGAATAAAATTGGTTCCAACACTTATCTTTGAGGGACCCCACTGGTGACAGACATAAATGAACTTTTTCACGTCCTAACCTGACTCTCTGTTTCCGCTGACAAAAATAATTGTTGACCCAGTTTACAAAAGTGTCACAATCAGGTAAATTCATACCCAGCATGGCAGACAAAAGAAGATGATCAGGCAAACAATCAAAGGCACGAGACATATCGAAGGCAACGACACGCACAGCACCGACAGTAACATCGTCAAGATATTTCAAAATGGTTTCATGAATCACAATCAAGGCACAGACAGTGGACAAAAGTGTCACAATCAGGTAAATTCATACCCAGCATGGCAGACAAAAGAAGATGATCAGGCAAACAATCAAAGGCACGAGACATATCGAAGGCAACGACACGCACAGCACCGACAGTAACATCGTCAAGATATTTCAAAATGGTTTCATGAATCACAATCAAGGCACAGACAGTGGATGACTGAGACCGATAGACATACTGACAGTCATCATAACAGTTCAATAACGGTTCACAATAGAGCTTGAGAACTACGTTTTCAAATACATTTTCCATAATTGGCAGGAGGGATATAGTTCTTAGCTGGTCCTTCTTAACAGGCTTTGATTTCGGTACAGGAAATACATGTACATCTGGCACAATACCAGTCTTAAAACAAAGATTGTGCAAATAGCACAACGGCTCAGCTAAAACATCAGTCACTACTTTCAAGAAAATTGGACTAACATCATCACTACCACATGCTTTGCTAGTTTTAAGTCGAGCAAGAAACTAGAGTTAAGTCGAGTTAAAAAATGTGTTCAGTTTCAACATCACAGACACTTTTCTCTGTACTTGACAAACTCAAAGCAGGGAGAGCTCCCTTTTTCAGCAAAAACACAGGAAATAAATGGTTAATAGATTCGGAGGCATTTTTCGGAGTCACCAAAAAGCGTTACAATGCTGTTAGCTGAGTTTCATTGCTGTTTGTAATGCATGTAAAGAGAGAAATCCTTAGCTCTGTCTGCCGACCAGCGCTGATTTATCAAATCGATAACAACAGGTGTTATCCATGGCTTAGTGTTAGGAGTCAATCTTATAAATGATACAAGAATGACAGAAAAAGCACTACAAAAGTTCTTATAAAAAAAGTTGAGTCGCTGTTTGCACACATGTATTAGAATACAGTTCTTGCCTATCGATTGAAGACATAAGACATTTAAAGGCTTCACCATGTGACTTCCGCAAGTCGTAATCTTTATGACAATGAGCTTTAGAGCTCTTTTGTAAGACATTTCTCGAAATAACAACGGCATCATGAGAATTTACAACAGCACCAAGAGATGGAGCGGTAGAAACACTAAAGTTAAAGGGCATTGTTCGTAAGGGAAGCAAAAAATTTATCTAAAGTAGTACGGTACTACCAAATGTTGGAAAATTCCACAATGTTCGTCTAATCGAAATAACTCACAAAAAGGAGAAGTCATATCTATTGACATAACTGCACACAGATTGAAACCTCAGGAGTACCATCAAGCACCAGATCAAAGCACTTTATAGCATAATCCCTGAAGCCATGGATAATTTCAACTTTCAAACCTGGAGGTAAGTAAACGCAAAATGAGAAGGCGGATTTGCAGTTGAAGTTATTGAACCTAATTAAATTACTCTCAACACCACTAGGTTTTATATGTCGATTGGAACATCATCCTCAATATGCACCAGAAGATTAAGTTGAGCAAATGATCGTACCTCCGCCACGACGACCGTCCGATACGTTATTTTGGCGATCGTTACGAAAAGAGAAATATTCTTTTATCTTTAATCACATTATTGTCAACATCCGGACCACGATACGTTTCTGTCACACAAATGAATGTCGACTTAGTCTAGCTTATAAAAGAGAAATTGAGAATTGTACAAAACTCTTGGACACAAAGGCTGCAGTGGTCGTTTTTGAGCTCAAAATTGGGCGGAAAAACGACTTCAAGAATTTCTCACGTTCTTGCGTTTCACAACTTGGTCTCGATAGATAACAACGTCCTCCCCTTTGGCCTTTCTCATTTTCAGCTCCTACAAAACACCTTTCCAACATTCCTGCTGGAATGGCGTGCTGTTTGGGTGTATGTAATCTCTACGGACTCGAGTCGTCTTCCTCTTTTCCTTAGAGCTTCGAATAACTGCATCACGTACGTCAGTCGATTTGAATCGGACCTACAAGAGACGAGGCCTGTTCCTGAGTGGAATTTGCGGCACAATTTAGTTAACATTTGTCAAATTGTAAAAATTCAGCAAAAAAGTAAAAATTCGAATTTTAGTTGTTTGCAATTCTTATGAAAGCGGCGGTTGCGATCTTGATAAATGATGATATAATTTGAAAGTTTCGTAAAATTCATTCAATTTATGATCATGAGATCTGTCTAACTTTTGTAACTCATTTAGTGTTCAGTATCATTTGAAGTGTCCCCTTGCGACAAACCTAATACGTCGGCTTCCATATCATGCGAGCTACTGTGATTGACCTGTACCGATATCATGCGACAAATTTATAACATTTTATTAACAAAATTGTCTATGTCACTGTGTACTTTTATATGTGCCAAATCAATGTCAAACGAACAGTAAAAGGTCGACCTTGGTTAGCACTGATTAGACAGTGGATAAAAACGTATGGCTTGTTTGGGTATGTTCCTCTATCAAAGCCTTGCTGACTATCGATATTAATTGATCAAATTGTGTGAATATTAAATTTCAGACCTTATAAACAGATCGCACTGCAAAACCACTTTAAAAACATCTATGTTCAGTTTTTCTAACAGTATTTCACATAGAGTAGGGATATACAGTGTGATCATAAAGTCACTGTGGGATTAGGGCCTACTATTCACTATACATGAAAAGTGAATGAGCTTAAACCATAACTACTTATGAAAATGAAAAGAGCATGACTTAAAGTTTTGTTTTATGATATGAAAAGACCGGCTAAATTCCACTTGAGGTTTTCGAGTTGTCAGAATGAAAAGGGCATTATAAAGCTATTATATGATCATCGTAATCAAGCACGAAATGCATGAATTTCATGCGCTCACATTGTGCAAACAAGTAACGCAGCTAAGTCTTCTTTGTGAGGAAATTCTGGCGTATGACACTGCGACCAATCAGGAGTCTCCTGTTGTTCTTTCACCCTAAAGAATCTTTAATTCAACAGACTTTTTAAGGTGACTGAAATAAGTTCCAAAATGGATTCTCAGCAGCGCATGTTGTTCTTTTGATGGCAAAGTTTGAATCCGTGAACGGTGTTAGAAGAGAATTGCGAAATCGGAAATGGAATAATGTTCCTCATGAGAATTCCACTAGAAATCTTTTCAAGAGATTTTGTGATACTGGAGGCGTTGAACATGCAGAAATAGGTGGTCGACCATCATTCGATGATGAGAAAGCAAAGCATAAAGATTATTCGTAAAACAACCCTCAACATGAATTCGTCAAGCAGCTTCAGCTACAAGCTGTTCTTACGGTTATGTTCACAATGTAGTGAGACATGATCTAGGGCCCTTTCCTAACAAATTGCAAGTAATGCAAGAGCTACACGAAGAAGATTGCGAATCAGCATGTGTGAGAATTTACTGCAAAAAACCTACGAAGATGAAGACTTCTTCAATACAATTATTTTTTCGGACGAGTGCTATGGGCCGCTAGGTCTCCTGATCTCTCCCCTTAGGACTTTTTGTTTGGGGATTCTTGAAAAATAAAGTGTTTGCCTCACAACCGAGAAGTTTACAACAACTGAAAGACAGCATTTCATCATCAAGTTCAGAAATCACCTCTGAAATGTGCCGCAATGCCATCAGGTCGTTCCGAAAACGACTTCAAATGTGCATTGACAATCGTGGTAAAACCGTTGAACAATAACTTTATTTTGAATTTTCTTTCTCTTGGTTTGAAAAATTTAGGATCTAGATACATCAAAGCTTGAGAAAAGTGGAGTTTTACCGAAAGTTTTCATTTAGAATTGAATTGAAATGATCCATGGACATGAAGTAATTATAAGAAATGCATGTATTTTTATCGGCTAAAATATAATTGATTAAATTTGAATTTGGCAAATGAAATAAGTCGATAATACAATTTTATGAAATTGGTTAATACTTTATTCTTATGTACACCCTCTAAGAGGTATTGAACTCTATTATGATTGGTAATTAAACCCTACAGCGACCTTATGATCACCCGGGATAGGTAGAGTGTCGACTCAAAAAAGTATCTGTATACAGTGAAAATTTTTATATCAAAAGATTCAGTTTTTTGCGGAGATTACGTTCCCGTGGTCCAAAAAATTATTTGAGCACTTTTGAAAATAGTCAAAATTTTGTCAATTTATATACTACCGAGATGACTTTCCTATATAAGTAGTATGAAACAAGTTGGATATCAAAAGGAATGAATATTTGCTAATAAGCATTCTCAATAAGCGGAAATCAAGCTGATATGAAGGGAATTTCATGAACCGCTTTATAATGGAAGTCTTCATGAAAAAGTCGCGATATTATTCGTGCTTTCTTGGCTGAAATTTCAAGTTTTTAATTCAATTTTCACCGACATGACTTTATGATTCACTAAATTCATGTTTCATTTCTGGAATCTGAATAGTGATGTGGACCTATATTTAGATCTTTCAAAGTTAAATGAAATCATTGTCTTTGATTATGTGATTTTGCTGTGCCAGTGGCAGGTTGAAGCTGTGATATGATCACGCTTGAGAAAATACTCTTTGAGGTTCGGCATGAAAGTAACGGGAACTCATCGAATTGCTAATTTAGAAAACATTAAATCTACAAGACTGTCATGAGAATCTGTGAAATACCATCATTCGTTATGCATTGCAATCATGAACACTCATTTCCGTTGTAATTTCTGCAAAACTGCAAAAATTTGCATATCTCAGATTTGGTGACAATACCACCTGAATCTACTTTAAGTTCATTTAATAAAATCGAAAGTGCATACGCATTGCGGATTTAATAAATGCGGAGTTACCACTCTACCTAATATATCTACTTTATGGCGTTTCATTAAATTAATCATGCCCTTTGAGGAGATTTTATTGCAAAGTGTATGTAATTATTCAACTATTGATTCAACAGAATCAGACCATTTCATAAATGCATAGTTGGAAATTAATTAAAACAGCAACATTTTGTGGTAAACAGTAAGTTTTTAGCTATCACATTAAATATTTTTAACTAAGTAAGGGCCTAGTCCTAAAAAGGGCCTATGTCCTTCTCAATAATGCCACCATGGTTATTTGAAAAAACTGTTTCAAAAGAACTACAACCGAGATATTGAAAGACACATCGATTGCAATCAATTTGCTCACCGACAACACAACTTCGCAGTATCGATTAAGTGTTTACATTACAAATGCACTTTCACTCCCCTTAAATGAACTTCATCAAAATGAAATATTTCGTGATCGTGGTGTCAAAACTTGAGAACGATGGTTTTACAGTGTAATTAGTTACTTCATTAATTACATACTTTTACCTTTTGTTACTTGTTACTATGAAGCTAAATGAACTTGCAAATTTCCCAATGTACATGTCTGTTCCCCACAACTGCCAATACTGGCGATTTTTGAATCAAAAACTATTTATTATTATTATCAGTCGTATTAAGACATTCCATGTCAAAATTCTTAGCTTAGTGAAGGTTCGCTTATCTTAGCTAAGTTTATGTCAAGGTTCTAGACTTAATATTTTTCGCTCAATAAACGATGACATAGAAATGTTCATTTCAAACAAAGACTGCAATCTGCATCCCATTGGATTACATTTGTTTTTTATTTTGTCTAACAAGAAGCGGAATCAGCTAAAACTCAACAGACGTGGAGATTCGTAGTCGTCACAGAGTGCCTGTCATATTCTGTGAAAGTCTTAAGGCCGATTTTCATTGCAAACGTTCACCGCTCTACCGCCAAGTGGGATGAAGTGCATGTTAATTTGTAGAACATGTGAGTGTCAAAATGAAAGTTGATGGATGTTCTAATTGCATCGCACCGTTCAAGTGTTCAGATTGACTGCAGTGCCACCGCCGACTACATGGCTTCGAGAAATCTCCGTTTGCTTCTTTTGCTACGCTTGAGAAATAAGTACTCAAAGCAACGTCGACGATTTTGGGTGCGTCAAATATTTCACAGCAGAGAAGAACTTTGTGAATTCCGCCTGTTCATGGAAATGCACAAAACTGATGAGGAATATTTCTTCAAGTACACACGCATGAGTCCTCGACGATATGACAATCTTTTAAAACTGGTTGAGCCATTCATTACTCACGATGGCCCAAGAAAAGCTATTTCGCCAGCTGAGAGGCTTGCTGTGACCTTAAGATTTCTTTCAGCCGCGGAGACTCACAGCAAACAATCGTGATCAGCTATCGACTAGGTCGATCAACCGTGTGCAACATCATCAACGAGACATCGGTTGCAATATTTGAATCATTAAAGGACAATTTCCTGCAACATCCTTCCTCAACTGATTTTGAAAATATAGCGAGTGACTTTTGGAATTTGTGGAACTTTCCATTATGTTGTGGAGCTATACATGGCAAACATTGTCTCATCCAACCCGCCGAACTGAGTGGTAGTGAATATTTCAACTACAAAAAGACATTCAGTGTTGTGCTCCTTGCAATTGTGGACGACAAATATCGCTTTATTGTTGTCGATGTCGGATCTCCTGGACGGATTAGTGATGGAGTATTGAAAAATTCCGAAATTTACAATCACTTGGAATCTGAAAATTTTGGTTTACCAACTGCAGCGAATTTGCCAGGTAGTGATGCAACAAACTCCCATGTTCTAGTTGGGGATGAGGCGTTTCCCCTCTCAGAGTACATGATGCGACCTTTCCCTGGAAAACAGGACTCATTTGAAAAAAAGATTTTCAATTATAGACTGTCAAGAGCGCGTCGTGTGGCTGAGAACGCTTTTGGCATATTGACCTCAAGATGGAGAATTTTCAAGCGTCCTATTATTGCCCAGCCAGAGAGAGCCATCAATTTTATCAAGGCCACATGTGTGCTTCACAATTTCCTTTCAAAGACTGATATCACTGCAGGATCAAATACTCTTTGCTGTCCACCAAACTTTGTGGATGCTGAGAACAATCAAGGAGAAATCATTCCTGGGCAATGGAGAGAAGTGACATCTGGTGACAGTAATATGATCCCAATTCAACCTGCTCACAACAGAGCAAAGAAACAAGGAGACGAGGTGAGAAAAAATTCTCGGACTACTTCTTAACAGAGAGCGGATCAGTTTCATGGCAAGCGGACTATGTTCAAAGACTCCATTAACTGTATTCAAGTCGTGTAGTAAATGCAGTTTATTGATGACTCTCATGATAGTTGATGTTTCATAGTTTCATTGTGCCAATGCATTACAGTGATATCATGATAAACATGTGCTCTTGTTGTGGTAACTAAAAATAGAGACAGAAACAGAGAGAATAGCGAAAACAGCTGATTTTTGTATCCCAAAGTTCAATGACCGCTTACTGATTGACTTCAGTCTGCTCAGTCGCCGCATTTTGCCACATTGATCGCTGCATCCTATGCTTTCATTTTACTATTTAATTTACTGATCATTTGTCTTTTTTGAGAATGTGTTCCACCATTCTGAATGCAGAATGTTTTTTCAACATTACATACAGCCTATGGAGATTTTCACACATGTCGCACGTTTTCATTTTGCCGCTCGCAAAACGTACGATTTTGTTTTTTGACCTAACAATTATCTTTACCATCATGTCAAACTGGGAACGTTTCTGAGTTCAGCATGATGTGGTGATTGAAACGCATTCCGAATTGCTAAATTTTGTTCGGTAGAACCGATTCTATCATTACCGTATTTTCTCGAATACAACCCGCCCTCAAATAGAACCCGCACCTAAAATCATCAATTAAGGAGGTTTCCACTATATTGTTTTGCAAACACTATCACAACAATGTGACTACATGGAGGTATAGGGACATCATACTGCTCGTGTTGACTTGGTTTTATAAATAATGCTATATAGTATATAACTTGTCTATTGGGTCATCATGGTCTTAAAGTAAGATTGCTTGTTTACAGAATAGGTATATTTATTCTTCTTGAAAAATTACATTGTGAAATAATCAGATGGAAAAAGGGCGTTTGTCAAAGAAATTGATAAAAATAAGTATACGATAAGCAAAACAATTGTCACTAGCAATAGGCTGTCAAATCAACCAATGACATAGTTACATGGAACACATGGATAGTTCGTCCTCATTCAACTGATATTCTTTCAGTTCATCAATTAATCAAGGGAAATAGAAGGCTGAAACTGAATGAAGTTGTCTCATCCAATCACAACCAAGAACAGCGCAAGGACACATCTATTGTTTTATTTGATTTCACTACGTAATAATCAGTGCAACAGTTATCGTTCGCATGTCAAGTTGAGTTTCTAGTTAGTCAAATTCATAAATGATATCACTCCCACACACTAAAAAGGCAAAATTGTGATTCAACGCAATGCGAGTTAGTATATTTTTTTCATATAACCCGCAATCAAATAGAACCCGTACCTGAATCACTAAAAAAATCATGTAACCAGCGGGTTGTATTCGAGAAAATGCGGTAATACATTTGAAGTTCGAAAGTGTTCAGGTTATTGACCTTCGTATACGTCAAGAAATAGTGCAATCCTTACGCGTGCAATCGACGATGACTGAAGTCAGTCCATGTCACCAATTTACATTTTGACTTCGATCTCAGCTGCTATGCTATCGACCTCAGAAGGCGCAGGACGCCGAGGGCCCGTGAAGGTTTTACTTCGAGACCAAATTTTCTTATTCCTTGGAGTGCGGACAGAATAAACTGTCTCAAAGCGAAATGTAGATTATCCCGCTGCCTGATCAATTGCGCTTTATTGATTGACTAGACTGGAACGCTTGCAAAAGCAGCGGATATTGACACTGGATATAGAAAATATGCTTGTGTACATGCAATTTAAGCGTGCGCTCAATTTCAACGACATCAAAAAAACGTAATCAGGAAGGAGAGGACAATAATCAGAATCTATATTTTCCTTGTAAATGTCCTTTAGCCTTTAATAAATTGTCTCTCTTTAGTAGATTATCGCAAGTCGTTAGTTCTTGGAAGGAATGTGGCAATAGCCTACACTTAAGATCTTTCGGAGTTTTTGTATTCATCAAGTTGTGGAACTCGGTTGTACTTTCGCAATGGCATAATGCCGGTGCTAGTTCCTGTCGTAATTTCTGATATTTAGAACATTCAATCATAAAATGATGCAGATTTTCTACCCTCAATGCTTGCATAGCTGGCATTTACGTTTTTCATATTTCAAGCAATTTCCATAAATGCCAGTGACAACTTCTAAATTGTACTTAAAGTTCCAAATTTCAATATGATGTTGATTTTGTTATATTGAATAACAGCATTCAGATATGGTTATATGTTATCCTCAAACAGGCATAATTCCAAACAATTTAATCCAGATTAGCTGAAATAAATAGTTGAATATTTATACTAATTTTGAATATTATGGCGAACTATGTAATAAATTTTAGATGTTCTGATAGCAAATTTCCGATAAAAACAAGAACAAAAACAACTGAAGCTTGCCTTTCTAGTAAATTTTAGTTCATGCCCTTCTCCAATAGGCTAAGACACATCCACTTTCCGTGTCTCATGAAATCGAGCGATCGAAATGGTCTGTCCGATGATTGACGGTCGCAGATATCGAAGTCCAGTGTGAAAAACCGATTCAAAATTTTAGCGTCAACTGCGTGGCAGTTGTGAAACAGACCTAAGCAACATTGAAAAGTTTTCATCATAGAAATCTGCAGTTTTCACTCGTAATTCACTGACAGACACAGCCCGCACATGCACCTGCAGACTGCATGATGATCGCTCATGCTGTGTCTATTGTGGTCTCTATACACACGAGATTGATAATCTGTCATACTTTTAGCATGGAAATGCACTCTAAAGTTGACTAGAATGGAAATTGACTTAAGGTCGCGGCACCTCCGGGGAGCTAAGTTGGAGTATGAACCACCCATGAAATGCTTAGGATTCCACATGTGACTGATTTTAAGCCAATGATGCAGTGGTTGACAACTGTTTCTAACTGGAAATCCGTGTGATTTTTGTTCCACTATTGTGTGTGTATTGCATGAAGCTACATTTCCGTTCTCGCGGCTTTATTGTTTTATGACTAGTAGTGATGTTTTGACAGATTACAGTGGAGAGCCGGTGAGGAGAAAATAAATGATTAACAATAGGGTGTATAGTCCGAGAGCTGCTTACATTTTCTTTCTTAATTCACGCACCAGCTTCTATTATTTTTAATTCGTAAATTGTCACCCAACATCAGTAAAACGACAATTCTTAAGTTGTGATTCCAGTCGTCTCGCAAGTTATGGAGGGTCAAAGATCATTTGTTTATGTAGATCCATAATACTTCCAAGTTTGATACACTCAATAACGTAATGATTCAACATTCACTTAAAACTCAAAATGAGATTTGTCATTTGTATCATTATGATTCCACTTTTAGTACACAATTCTCCAACAGCATGCAGCAAGCGACATTCTGTGCATTCGGTAGCTTGGTCGAATTGCTGTTAAAGATAATGAAAACGTCATGTCAATCGATGTTATTGTTGCTGATGAACATTGGACAGACGTAACAGAGTTTACCGATATCACTAGATTTCGCTGTAAATACGTATTGAGAGAGAACTGTAAACGGCCGTTAGATCGTGCGCTATTAAACCGATGAAACGATTCCTGCCAAATGCTTAATTTCTTTTCATTTGGTAGCCTTTCTGCTGCCTGGTGCATACCAGATGCTTCTCTTTCTTCTAGTCGCATGATCATGTTAATATAGCATAATGAACTGTGAGGAACTGTGAGTTGAAATCAATGTAATGGATAATTGTTTGTCCAATTGTCATCTGAATTCTCCATGATTGATTTCAATTTAGTCTCCTTTCAAGTTTTGCTTTGTTGATACCATGTGGTTGACAATGCTGTTGTGTTCAGACTCTCTCGTGGATTCCTGTCTACCCGAGAAAAAATGATTGCTTGCTTTTGAAATTTCTTTAAAATGCATTAACTTTGACAATTTTCAAAGTTTGCATTGGAATGATTTATCGCACATTTCAAATTTAGATTTTACCAAAGTAAGTTACATCATGGAATTTTAGGGCAGCAATATCAGACATAGACGAGGCTGCTACTGTCTGATATCTCTTCTACCACCAAAATCCTTGATATAATGCTACTGTAAGTAACTCTTGAGAAGTCTATGAATATTGGAATTATTGATCACTGTTAGTCACAGATAATGAAGAGATGAAGAAATCTTTGATTTACTTTTATTGGAGTGTGTGAAAGTTTCCTCTCTCAATAGAGTTTAGTTCATGAAAAGTTTGAAAGTCTGTGAATATTTGCAAATGTGAATAGAGTTAAAATTCAGATTTCTATCTAAAAATGATTTGAAATATCAGTTTACCAATTCATTCATTAATGGATTCTCAAGTCTGGAGTGACAGACGACGGTTCATGGCTATTTGGTGCGATGAGAATTCTATGTGAAATGGTCGGGCATATAATGGTGCATTATGTAACCTCCAATGCCGGGCAATAATGCATTTATTGCTCATTTCAATCATTTCTATGACCTCCGAAGCCATCGAGAGTGAAAGACAATGTCGCTTAACTGCATATAGCAATGTGTATGTGTCAATCGAAAAACCAAAGGAAAATTATTTGTTTGGTTTGTATTTTTATGAACGACCACGAAATCATACTATATCTATTACATAGATTATATATCTTACATAGATTATGCATGGATGGATGTCAATGTTAGGTGTATATGCCATAAATGATCCATGCCATAGACAAGAGAAACATTGATATCTTATGATCAATTCTTTCGAACAGATGAACGTATTTAAGAAATGAACCATAGAATTCTGCGTTTGAGTCAAGGAGGTCTAGATATCTATAATTGTAGAGGAGGCAGAATGACGGTTTCTGTGAAGAGCTTCGAAGGCCTGTTACAGAGATGGGAGCATATCACAACACTGAGTGAATTTGCAATATTTTCCAAGTTCTGTCGCATTTTTGTGCAACCTCTCAATTATCTGCTTTCTTTCACTGTCATTGAATCGAATGTGAAGATCGGGAGATATTTCATTCGAAAAATTTGGAACCAGTGAAGTCCGCAGCATTTACCTTGCTGTTCAAAATCAGTGCATCGACTACTTTTTCTGTGAATACGTTGGGAACCAGTGGCGTCGCGTGCTCTCAGACCACAGGCCTTCGCTCGGCATTGGAATACTATTTCTATACCAGACTCTTTATGTTATTAACATTAATTTTCATAAAAGATGAATTTTAATAACAATTTCCCGAACATTTTTTAATGCCAAGTGAATGTGCACATGAGAAGTTGATTGCTCATGTCGCCTAACCGCCTTACTCAAGGAGCTGAGATTACTATATCCCCTCTCTGTCTAGACCACATTTTCTCGAGAAAAAAGGAGGAAGGGAAACAGTTTCTTGTGTTTCTCACGGCTGGTCAGCCACTCATGTGCTTGAACTTTCATGCATTTAAATGTCTTGTGTATTTCTTATTTCTTTCTCTGTGAGTACTTTCAATTTTCATATCAGGTGTTGGCCTACCTTGCTTGACGACTGTCATCTTTTCAGTATATTCCCTTCGGACGAAAGTCGTGATTATGAGCTCATCTACAGTACTAAACATAGCGTCACATCAATCACGTAAAAACAGATCATGGAATTCTACCGAATCTGGGTGTTCGAGTCAGATGCATTACTCTGCACTCATTGGCCAACGTTCATCATCTGATCACAGTCTTACCTGAACGTCAGTCAACTGCCATTGTTGTCGTAATGGCCTCTCTGACGAGAAACGAAGGACAGGAACAATGGGGTTGCGCTTCCTTTTCTATATTTAGGTACCGAGCCTCGATCAAGAATACCGGAGAATTTCATTGTAAAAATTGGAGAAGGCAAAGCATTATGTCTATCAGGAAAGCCAATATTGATGCGGGCGCGTGCGCTTGTTGCCTCACATGCACACAACTCTCTTTCGCTCTGTCTCTCATCGTTAGAAGAAAAGAGCTGTGATTCGTGCACGCGCACAAAACTGTTCACTCTAAGGTTGAGCGTCTGATTTTGAGACGGACAGCTACCACGAGAAGCTATCGAATTTAAATGAAATGTAATGAATGATGACACTTTTCATTTTTACAAATGTTGGTAAATTATTATTTAGGATGCGCCGAAGGCCTCGCAGGTACGGAGAAGACGCCACTGTTGGGAACCAAATGTAAATTTTTTCGTTGGATGCTCGATGGAAAGCATGCCAAAAAAGTCAAAACAGCTATTTTAACAACATGTTTTGTATCCTGTTGCAATCGACGATGTCCTACCATGCACCTGCGATTTTGCGTTTACTTCCTAAGAATATCAGAGTCAATGTTTTGTGACATTCTGTGATCCGATTGCTGCGTATGTTCTTCATCCGAAATTTCGGATGAAAGAGAAGATATAATCAAACGTCAGTCGGATGCCTAATTTTCCAAGATGAAGTCGGATCAGAAGGAAGATTTTCGTATAATAATGTTTATCATTTCCGAATTGTGGCATGGCAATCACATTCAAGCTTTCGCTCGTCTCCACATTCTGAAATGACTTTTATCAAAGCTATCAGTTGAGTGTAAAAATTCAGCCTTCAAGGTAAAAAAACAGTCATCAGTCTTGCTGCTGAAGACATGTCTCTAATCAAGTAACTTATTGTCAGAACAAGGATTGTAGGTATTGTCTTTATGTTTACCTTGCATGATAACAATAAATAACTGAGTTGCAATCGTCGTAGTAGAAGACTATCGATTGGTATTGAATGACAAATTTGATAACTGTCAATTAGGAAATATATTTGATCAATTTAGAGGTTCTCATGTTGAAGAACAACATGCTTATTTTTATCGTTACACGAGGTGACATGACTTTTGCGTGATTAATAATTGCTTCGAGATGAAACCATCTTTAAAGATGTTGTTGGAATCCGAGAAAATCACCAATATTCACAAGATCTCCGCATGATTTCATTTTCAACTGTATAAAGTCATCATTAATCAGCCGAAACATTTGGATCCATTCGTCGGATAATTTGATAAATAAATCATCATCAAAAAGTCAGATAACTTTAATCATGTCTCTTGAATCAATCCCTTGATGCCATCGCGCTTTTCGAATGAATCGAGCTCGTCTGCAGTGGATACTGCTACTTCTATCGAAAATTTTTTGTTCATGGATTTCACGTGATTTATTATGCATTAGTGCCTTATTACAACTGAATGCACTGGGTGGATCTTTTAGTCCTAAAAATCGTACCTTCCTTGTCATGAAAATTCCCCCAGACGGCCAGCGTTTCCGGCAGATTCGAATACTTTTTGTTATTGTGACAGCATTAGGAACATAATCAATCCAACTTTTTCCATGAAGTGTTTTTCATGGTACGTGGTATACTGAGATATAGGGAATGCCATTCAATTAATAATTAGTTTTGCTCCTGTTAACACTGCATTTATTCATTATCAGGAATGAATGAAGTAACTTAGACCCTGCTTTGACAATGCAAGATAAATTCCAAAACTATTTATTGCTTTAGCATGAATAAGCAAGTAGAATTTGAACCATCCTATCCCTGCAACAGGCCTTCGAAGCTCTCCCACAGAAAGCGTCATTCTGCCTCCTGTACAATTATAGATATCTAGACCTCCTTGGTTTGACTAAACGATTCTGCGTTTGATGAAACGAAAGTTTTTTGTAGTTGTCTTGTCGAACAAATGAACTTGGTGAACAAAAGAACTATATCCTCAGTCTAAAACATGTAAATAAGATGACAAAGTTTTGCCATTATTTTGTCTGTGAAACTACACAATTTAGAAGTGAAGCATTCATCGATGAAATTGACATGAAAAATGTAACATGTTTCATGTATTGAATTGTTGAGTTGTTACCAAAAGTTTTAGCCACATCAACCTTTTTAAATCGATAACTATAACTTTCTGAAAATCATCTTGGCGAAAACAGATGGAGGACTTGTGCCTCAAAAATTAACATTAAAGTATGAGTTGATTGGACACTTAACTCAATTAAACACTTTCGTTGGATTTGTCATCTTGCAAAAAAGACTTCGCATTAGTGTCAAGTTTACATTGCTTTCAAAATCACATCATTTTTGTCGATAGTTAACATGGTCGTGTAATCGGAGTCCAAATTCTAAGAAAGGCAGCAGATTTGAAATGCCTGGAGAAGATCCCCTTTTGACCCCGCGACTTTGATAGAGAATGCAACTTCTAGTTACTGTCGTACAAACTTCATCCATCCTTCTCCTGTTCCCATATCCAAACTTTGATCCGTGTAGAGAACTAACTTGCACAAACCAGAAGCAGCATGATGATAGAAAGCTACGCACCAATTGAATTCTTCTGATGAACATTCCATTGCACATTCTTTCTTATTCATATTTTACAACATCCGAGTACAGCCTCCTTGTGCTGCGTATTCTTCCACGTCGGATTTTACAGCAACTTGGACGCGTCGAAATCGATGAGATCGTAGAGTTGGATGAGAATCGATGAGATCAAACCTTCTCTTGGCTGACACATAGCGACTGCATTGTGAACTTCTGAGTTTGTGAATCTAACAGCGTCTCCGAAATAACCACCGTTACTCATTTGCAAGCCGTAGTCTTGAAGGGTCCCAGTTTCTTGGCTCATCATCTCCCCAGGCAATCACCTCTGATCCGGGATTGGTTTCACCATTTGTCCATCTCCAGCCACGGCGGTTATCCTTTCTCTAATCGATCAAGTTGGTCAACCCGATGTAATAATTGCCTACTCCCAGGTTCTTTCTGTTTAGTCGAATGACATTCATGCCAGTAACCAGTTCTCCATCGATTTCGCTACACACTCGTTGAGAGTCACACCAGCCGACTTTTTTAATGCTTGCATTCCAAAACAGACAAACGTTGTGTATTTGTAAGAATGGAGATGGACATTCTTGTGCTGCCGCTAAAATTGGGATGAATACCGCCATTATTGACCTCTGCATTGTCAAGGACTTAAAGGAATGCTAGCAGAAGGGAGTTCTCTGAATTTCTAAGATCCGATGTACCATCCGTTAGACAATATTTCAAACTTTATCAAGCTAATGTACAGTTGACATGGCAACTCTTTTCCATTATGAGCGCTTCATTTCATCCTAAAAGAAAGATTTTACAGTTGATAAACAAAATGAAGTTCTACTTTTTTATTTACACTGCAGGTTGTTGTAAAACCTGCTGCTTGGAACTGTTGCTGTTGCTTTGGAAAACAGGTTGTTGTTGTGAATGTGATAGGTAGTTTAATTGACATCATTAAATGTCTTCTTTGAAGACCATAATACCGCCATTTCAGAGATTTTTTGCAGTCTACCATCACTTATGTAAATCGCGAAACTGAGAGACGCTGCTTGGCGCTCAAAGCAACATTTGTAGGGGAGATGGATCTGTAGACCTGGATTTGTAGACGTGCATCATTCCAAATGTTATTTATGTCTTGACTTACTGAATGTACAATCAGCTCCGTGAAACTGACACGTTGCGTGGCGCTCAAAAAAGCATTTGTAGGGTAGGTGGATTTGTAGACGTGTATCATTCCAAATGTTATGTCATGGATTCCTATATAGTATTGTATATCGGGATGAGATAGCTTTACGTTGTGCAGGTGCAGGGGAGCTAGCGTTACTTAAAACTTAGCATATACATAAAAATTTTACAATAAAAACTTCAAAAAACACATACTGCAAAACTTCGCTTCTATTTGATTTTCAGGATATCTTTTCCCAAATAGATTCCATTAGTAAAATTATATATTTCCAGTATTTAAATTTTGACTTTTTTTTTTTTTTTTTTTTTTTTTTTTTTCAATTTTTTATTCGAATTTTTGTTTTTAAATGATATTTTTTTTATAGGTTATTATTAGAATCATAGAAATCATCTGATCTTTCAGAATCATATCATTCAGACAGTGGAAGAAAGAGAAACAGTACAAACACACTTTTTTCAGGCACTTTCGTTTTTTTTTTCCTAAAAATTCTATTTTACAAAATTGCATAGTACTAAAACGAAAAGTCTGTTTGTGCACTTTACTTCTGTTTCTCTTCTCAATGTCCTCTGTTTTCACAGATATTGATCTTTGATGACTTATATATTCTATATAATAACAATAACAACAAAATACCAATTTACTTTTTGTTTGTGAAAAAAGCAAAAAAAAAAATGGAAAAAAACACTTAAATGTCATACTTTTTTACTACTGGAAATACATAGGATTGTGATATCCTCTCTATTTCTGAAAAGCAAATGATCTGATCCGGCAGACGCGAAGTTTTGCAGTATGTTAGAGGTGTACTATGCTATGTGAAAGTTTTATGTACTACCTCGTTCCCTGCACAACTTCACGCTAGCTCCCGGACTAAGACACTACCGATATCTACATGCATTAGTAGTCCGATTTTTGAATTTATGCAAAAGCTTAATTGAGGATATACTAGTTACTTGCGTAAGTACTGCAGTGCATGAATGTTTCTATACATCATTCCACGAGCTTTACTTATGGTTCTGATAGAGGATAGATTGTGTATTAGGCCTCAGACACACTGAAAGCAAAGCAAACACGAGCGTCCCGAGCAAACGCGAGCAAACGTATGTCCGTAAGCTATTAATCGCTCTTGTTTGCTTTGCTCGCAGTGCGGCAGTCTACAACTGCTGTAATAGTGACTTTATATTTTTGCTGCAAAACGCTTTGCTCGGAAACACTTGGAAAAGCTCTCAGTGTGGCTGAGGACTTACACAATTGACTGAAGTTGTAGAATTTTCGGGGCCATCCATTTCAATCGTTTCTAACAAACAACTTTGTATAAATCAATTGTTTATTTCAAGAAAAAGACATGAGGATTTGCTAGACGACTTCTGCACCTTTCGAATACAGACTTGGACGGATAGCCTATACATCTAGATTTCCATTCTGATATGTAATTTTTCATACAACAATTGAAGAATCACTTCAATACAGAAATGGATGTCCAATTTCACATCATCGCGATAAAAATTCTTGCCAACAAATGCAAAGAAGCTTTTCGAAAATATTGTATTAGTTCTTACTGATAGGATTTTTCGGGCTTTCTTTATGTGGATTTTTAATAAATTCCATGCTTTTATGGTCATGTCCATCTGACAGATCATTGGTATAGTCAAGCCACCGAGAGAAAATACAGCAAATAATCCTGTTCATCTAAGTAAATTGAAGCACTGTCGGACGGGGTCTCTTCTCCCTTGATTTAAATCAAATAACACGGAGGACTGCAGTTTTTAATCATGACTTTTCAAGAAAAATCAAGAAAGAATGAGATCAAAGAGCTTAAACTTTTTATATTCTATTTGAAGCCAAAGCTTTGTTGTTCAACATAATTATGCGCCATTTTGAACTGTCTTGACTTTTCGAGAGCACCTTGATATCAGACAACTTACCTAGAATGGAGTTTCTATAATTGAACAACTGGGAGCAAAAGGAATAACAAATTTAATAAGTTGTTGTGGGAGTAAATGCTCTTGATATTATGTGTTTCCAAATTCCCCGGTCAGATTCTCGAATATTTTGCAACCAATATTTTCCTGAATATTTCAACGTCTTTTGGGGAACAATGAAATGAAATACCATGCGCTTGCTTTATATTTGGTTTCTACAATTTGTGTTACAGCCATTGACAACACATTTGAAAGTCATTTTTAGAAAGCATGATCGTGATCCTTAACAATCAACTGTCTTCAAAACAGGACTACTAATGTATGTAGATATCGATAGTGTCTCATCCCGATATACAATACTATATAGAAATCCATGGTTATGTCTTGTCCAAAGTAAGTATATAAGGGAAGTATGGAATCAATTTATGGAATCGCCATGGTGGTCAACGCCGAGGCAAGAGGAGATTTTTTTGAATTTTTTGACTTTCACTTATTACTTTTTTTCATACTTTTTTAGAGCGTGTTTTAAACGATGGTATTATTTTTGTTATGTATTCAATTTGAATAAATTAGTTGATGAAAAAAAAGTATGGAATCAATGGTTGATTTGTGGCGACAGCTATGATATTACTTTTTTGCCAGCGCTTATGAGCAGTTTTATTTGATATCGCAATTGACAACAGAATAGTATTGAAATATTGAATGGAAGGGACTGAATAGCTATGTCAAAACTATGAAGTAGTGAAAAATTACATAGTTATCCATAGGCATCTGGAAGACAAAAACATAGATGAAGATCCATTTCTATGGTTAAAATGCTAGATTTGATGTGGCACAGAAATTAATTGATTATTAAGGTACGTAATTAATAGACGACTACAAACCACTCTATACGATTTAAGGGAAGGACTTATGATTGCATTCATGTACTGCATCTGAAGGTGTTTACAAACTTTTGTCCACTGAACATCTGTAAATCTTTGTATCGAATATATACTTAATTTTCTTATTCATAACCAGTTGTACATGCATTCATTGATCAGTTTTAGATTTCCATTCATGAATGTATGTTGGAAACATGATGGACCTTACCTACATTATATACTATTTTAGTCCTAATTTTTTCATCTGATTATGAAAGCATCCTATGTGAAATTTAATAATTTTTTTATTGACATCCTAACATCTCATTTTCTTCTTACATCAGAGTATTCCCTTGTATTTCCTACTATGATCAATAGCAGTATTTGATGATTCGTGTTGAGATAACAACTTATGAAGAAATAGTCAAATTCTGAAATGTTGTCACTAAACTATTGATGTATCACGTAAATGACTGTTTTTGTTAGTGATGAAAATAATGAAAAATGATGAATGACGCTCCAGCCTCAAGCTGCAGATACTTTGTATTAATTGCATTTGAATATATTGAGCAATTAATACAATAGTTCCTCGGCTTTCGGCAATCACTGAAAAGTAAAATTATAGTCACAACAGAAAAAGGAAAGGAATACGAAACATTCAGATGCAGATGAAAACATTTGGGACGCAGATTTGATTTCATCGGTTGGAACATCATAGGTTACATCAATTCACAAAAGGCCTTCAACCGAAATTTGTATTATAAAGCTATATAGAATAAAACACAAAACGTTTCACTTTTGGTTTGATCACTTGTGCCAATTAAATTTCGAGTGCTGTTCATTCAAGTTTATGTCTAGGCGCTGCGAATAATTATCAATTAATTCCACCGAACATGTTCATCTGACATCGGTATTAAGCATTTCAAAGTGCAGTATAGAATACTGAATACTGATTGCCTCATACTGCTTCACGATGTTGACAAAAATGCACATATATAGGGCTGATCAAAAGTAACTTCCTAATGCAATATTTTCATTATTCCTACTCCAAGAAAGTAATAGACATGAATATCATTTTTTTCATGAAGGAAATTTACTAGGTATTGTTTAGAAATGAAAAGCAGTTGCCATTAGGGAGTTTTACTCAGGGCATCAGACACACATCAGCAGTATAATTTATCCAAAGGAGAGCATTATTCAATTATTATTGCATTAATAAATTATTCAATTCAAACTTTCAATTTCTGTGTGTCATGACGGTGAAATTTCATGGAAACCACGGCCATGGCGGTGAGGAAAACGTGAAAGAAGTGGCGAAAATTCAATGATTCAAGTTCATGACAAATCATTTTTGGCTACGAAATCTCTCAGAATTTTTATTATTTCGCTTTGAATACCCCGAAGTTGCTCCTCTTGCTAACATGTAGGTTATCTTTATTTTAACAAACTATATTTCACCTAAGGGCCTACTAATAATTGCTTCAGCATGACCTCAAAAATTTTCGGTGCGAACAGGTGAGCCCAGCGCACACCCATAAAAAATCATTGTTTTTATGTAGCTAATATAGTAAATGTAGCTAAATAACTAAATAAATGTAGCGTAGTTATTTTGGACATTTTTTCGGTTGAAGAAACAGCTTTTCTGAATTGATCAAAATTTGATTATTAAGCTTCTGTTAAAAGGCTTAAATAAAAAATATTGCAACAAAGGTGTCAGACTCATCATAATAGGTATTCGATTCATCAAACGGCCGATACAGTACAACGAACTGTGATGTAATCAACTAGATCTGTAAGTCTGCCATTTTTTTGGTGGGTTCTGACATTGCAAGTTGTATATATACACCTACGTTAATAATCATGGGCATATGTATAGACATGCATTAACAATCACTGTGACGTAAGTCAGTGGTGGTCAATGCGTGGCCCGCAGGCATTTTGTATTTCGTACTCGATTGGCATTAGAACGCGACTACCGTTTATGGAGTTCGTGCACATTTTTTGAAGGCCGTTATGCTTGGGTGACATGCATGTATGTACACGTAATTGTAGCACAATCAATTCTATCTTGCACGGCTTTCAGGCGGGTAGTTGCACTCTACTTACAAACCCATATTATTCGATGAAATAAGGTAATATCAATCATATCACAAAAAAGTCAAATGGGCGTTTAATTGCACAAAAGAAAAGCTTCCATGATTTGTTATAGGCATATTCGCTCCTCAATACTCACATAAATTGTAGAAAGTCATTCATGATTCCTTAATATCAAACAAATTAGTTGCGTGCAGTACTGCTGTATACATTTACATGTAAAATTTTGTTATGTAAGACGACATCTGTATATACATGGATACGGTACAGCAGCCGGAATAAAAGAAATTTAAACCTACTTGCTATCTTTTGAAATTGGTGGCCCGCTAGTCTTTTCGCGGGCCACTCCTTGTGGCTACCACAACTTGGTTGCCCACCACTGACATAAGTCATCATGTCATAGTGGCTAATAATGAGCGAATAAACAGATTCCCTCAAAGTGTTTAAATGGATTCCCTGCAGCTGGTGCACTCAATGTATGAACACAGAAATCGGTAAAATAAGAGCATGACGGGATGTTTTAGGACAAGCGCAAGAGTCACGTGCATCAACCACGCGGAGTTGATCTTCACTGGCAGATGAAACGTAAAAGAACCATCTAAAGCACAAAAATGTTGCTAAAATAGCGAGCAAATATTCCTTTCTTTTTTTCCAGGAAATGTTTGTATTAGATGTATCTTCAATATGTAGATAAACAATATCTGAGAACCAAATGACATAATTTCTCCACTGTTTCATCTATAAAGCCGTACCATTCAGAAATGAAACGTTCAACATCAAAATTGATGTGAAAAATGAATAAAACAGTAAATTTCATGTAGGAATCACTAGAAAAATGAAGCTGTCACCAAATATTTTAGCCACAGCGACTTCTTGAAATTGATGAATATAAATATCTGAAAATTATCTTGGCAAAAAAAGATGGCGGATTTGTCGCCACTAAAAATACATTAGAGTAATGGGGAGTTTCCACACTTGATATATTAAAAAACTTTGGATTTTACTTTCTAATAACTTTATCAATTTATTTTCATGACGATTCAACAGCCGTACATGCAATGACTTGTAATTTTTAAGTTTTTCATACTATCAATTCGTGCAAAATATTTGAGGCACCGCTCCCTGTTACTTCTTTGAATTTAGTTGTGTTTTTTTCTCATGATACACATGATGACAATAAGAAACATACATTGCGAATAATTTGAAGCAAATTTTGCAGGTGATATATAGACACATATGTCATTCCATGAATTATGTGTCATTCAATAAATGCAACAGTCTCAAAAATGATGTTTCCTAGTCGCATTTATCACAGACTGTCACCCTATCTGGAAGATTAACTCCCATGCATGGCAAGCTTATTAGATGAAATTTGTAATTTCTTTTGTAATTCCATCGGAAAAACATCGCTGCTTGTTGAAATTTGATGTTTTTCAAGTATAATGGAATCAGTACTGCAAACTGAAATTACAACTTTTTTATTTAATTGAAGCAAACTGATATGAAAATATTGATGAAAAACTTACTTTTCAGAGGTGCCAGCACTAATTTGAAACTTTTCATAGAATCATGGAATCTTTGCATCATGAAAAATGTCGGGAAGTTCACAGTGCCAGCCAATTTTCATCAAAAATTTCTGTCGTCCCTATGTTGAAACTCTGCATCAGAGATAGCGTTCAATTTTCGTGAAGACTGCTGGCCAAAACTAAGCATTTGGGCAAGTGACATACATGCCAATTTAATATATGAGTCATCATGTTTCTCATGGTATAATCTTCAGGAAAATTGAACTACAATTCTAAAGCGAATTTTGCAATTTAAAATAAGGCGATTTGATGTATTTTGTCAATATAAACCATTACAAAGTTGCATGGTACTTATTACTTCGTTTTATTGACATTTAGGTCAAATTTACAATATTAAATTCGATTATATTACACGGAAATCAAAAAGATTTTATGGATAATCAATAAGTTCACAACTATGGACAACATGCACTATGTAATTTTCAAAATAGGCTTTTAGTTTATCTGAAATGATAATATATTTACAATTCATAGCATCAAATACAATTATGTTTCAGATATATAAATGAATGTGGCTACAATGATGTCAATATCTTATCCAAGCGATATGCATCAATTCAGTGAATAAAGAAGACTATACAGCTTCAACGGAAGAGTGAAAGTGGATATCTTTAGAAGTAACCGTTCTGTGGGAGTGACTTCTCACTTCTATTCACAAGACTGCAGTCGAGTCATTATATAAGGTAGCAATAATATAACTTATATATATATATATTATAATATATAATAATATATATAGCAACTCAGCAATAATTAAATCCCTTTTGTGTACACAGTTTCGATTTTATTAAATGAAATCGAATGAGATCCAGCATCACATGTGAGATATGCAAATATTTGCACTTTTGGAGAAATTTTGGATTTGACTGATCATGATAGCAAAACAGAAGGAATAATAGCATTTTACAAATACTCCGTGTCATGTCAACCTGTGTGGATAGGTAATATAGTTTGTTAAATTATCACTTTAATACATAGCCTTATCAATAAGCGCACTTTATTGAGCGTGATCATATCATAAGCTATAACCTGCCACTGGAAGAGCAAAATAAAATAGCCACTGACAATGATCACAATTAACTTAAAAGATGCAAATGGGTCCGCATTACTATTCAGATTTGAGTGAATCATGATATTAATTATACCGCGATGAAAATGGAATTAAAGACTTGAAATTTCAGCCAAGAAACCACAATAACATGTCGAAGTTTTTATGATTACTTGTATTATAATACAGCTCATGAATTTCCTTTGATAATCAGCTTAATTTCCGCTTAATTAAGATGCCTGTTAGCAAATGTTCATTTTTTTGATATCCAACTTCTTTCATAATGCTTATAAAGGGGCTTTATCTCGGTAATATATAAACACAGGAATAATTTGCAAAAATTTAGCTTTTCAAAAACTGCTCAAATAATTTTTTGGACCGGAGGAACGTAATCTCCGCAAAAAGCTGAATCTTTTCATATAAAAATTTTCATGGTATACAGATACTTGTTTGAGTAGACACTCTACCTACATACTTACTCTATCACTTCAATAATATCATTCACTTTACATGATACAAAAATATGAATTATGACTCCCGCTCAAAAATATGTAGTAAATCATTGTTCAGTTCATTATATGGACTCAATTAGTATTCAATAATGATAGTAATATTATGATAATAATTAGTATTCATTAATGGACTATTAGTATTCAATAAAGACTAAATATGAAAAGTTCCACCGAAATTTAAGACCTTCAAAACCTACCAGATCGTCGGATTTCATTCAGGTGACTGATACCAGATGATAACGGTCTGGTATTCAAAAAAGCCAAACCATCTTCTTTTTGGAAGAATTGCTAGTTTATTGACGAGTTGATTTCTCAGAGAAAATTTATTTTATTTGGTAGCTGACGGTTTACAATGCATAGTGGAAGTTTTTCAATGTTGCTGAGTGTATGGTAAGAATGAGTGCGCTATTTTTGAAGAAGAACTTGGATTCTTCCAGAAATGTCTGACACTGCCGATACGCGGAATGCGATTGTGTGCAAGATGGTTTCTAAAACGGAAGCCGTACACTGATGCACATGTGTAGTCAAAAATTCGTTCAGAGTGAAAAAAGCTCAGGATACTGCAAAATAAAGCGATTGTGATTTCTATAAAGGTTCATAAGTAATTTATTTTTTTTACTCTTCCCTGCCCCGCCGCAAGCACGAACACGCACTAGAAGCTAGGGGTGGGGCAGCCTTCACACAATTGCATCGAAATCTTTCAAAGCATCATTTTAATCCAATGATGCAAATAAAATTTTCATTATTATTCATGCATTCATGATCTTCCAGTGAAACGAAATTTGTGAAGCTATACAGACAGCCTTGATGTGTAGCCTGAAAAATGCAATTTATTGTTGATTCCAATATATTTATTTATTTTAAAAAATCATAGTCTGCTCCTGAGCTGAATTGTTATGTAAAATATGCACAGAAGATTCACGAATGTAACTACAGTGATTAACTTTCGAGTTTCGTAAAACTGTAACAAGATGTTGAAAAATCCAGGCTGTCAAATTAGTGAATTTTCCATAAGAACGGATGCAGAATGTCTAACGGCCAACCTTGGCTACATTCTTGGACGGATCGGTTTCCACTCAGTCGAATTATGCCCGTACTATCTATGTCCATGGAGGTCTTTGTGAAAAATTCCTCTCGTTAAAAAAATGCAAGTCTGTAATGCATGCTATACCTTGGAAAACAAACAAATTTGACGAAAGCAAAAGTAGCGGAACATTTAAAAGAATTTTCATTTGGTAAAGAAATCTGATTATTCAACTATCGATGAGGCAAAACTGCAATGGAAATAGTAGTTGGCAAAATAGTTGGGCACAATCCGTTAACTTCCGTTAATCCGTTAATTAATGGAAGTTAACCTTTTTTTAACTTTTAAACTTTCTAACTTTCTAAAAAAAGTTAACGATTAGTTTAACTTTCGTTATCCTCATGGAAGTCCGTTAATCCGTTAACTTGTTTTAATAAATATGCGACTGAGAGTTCATTTGTTTTCTACAGATTTTTAATACAGATGTTTAAAAGTGATTTACGTCTTTTTCGAGAAAAGCTGCATGGATAGCAAGGATGTAGGCTTATGAGTTTTCACAAGAGGTGTATGGGTTCCCTAGACGAAGAAAAATAAAGAAACTAAGAATAGCAGGAAATTAATCTATGAATGAAGACACAATGTTAACTAAAACACGATTTTAAAGATAACATAAAATTTAAGGAATTAACGGCTTAACTTTAACTTCCGATACTTTACTTCCAAATCAACCGATTATTGTTAACGGAACTAAGTAATCCGACTTTTCGTTTTGTCTAAGTTAGGCCGCTGTCACACAGAATAAGACGTCCTCCACCTTCCATCTTTAATTTGGGACTTCCCTTTAACTACACACAGTACAAAGATCCACCATCTTCCATCGTCCATCACGCTGTCACACAGGAAAAGTCATAATAAGGCATCGTTTATCAGAGTACTTTTATATAGAGAGAAATGACAATAACCGTGAATATTTACAAAGATAAGCTGCCGGCATCTGCCCATTTTCACCCAGTGGAGGCCGCCACCGCTTAGGTACCGTAGTCATGACAACGCACGCCCATAACGCTCTATTGTCTTCCATGTCTATGCCCGTTCTATTCCTTTATTTTTTATAGAGTGTCTGATACTGTGGTTTGTTTGCTGTCACTGTCAACATTCTCCGTCAAACAAAAGTACGGAGACAGCAGTACATATAAAGTTTGTAATAGTTGACGGAATCAACCGTGATAGTGAAAAAGGATTGTTTTTTCACTCGGTGATTTATTAGAGAAGACAAAACCTTCCTAGCCTCGATCACACCTACCACCAAAGGTCACATCAGAGACAAAAATGAAATATTATAGTTTGTTTGAGAACATTGCCTCTTGCCCTCATGTTAATCGTGTGTGATGGCTCCTCCAAAGCGCATATTGAAATCGAAAGTGTAGCTATATTTTTGAAGAAGGATTTGGGATTTTCCTGCCTTGTAGAGACTGCAGAAAAACCGTGTGAAGCACACATCAGCAAGATGGGAGGAGCCGAGTCGCATGCACCCAACTTAAAGCGACATTTGATAAATTTTCATCGAAAATGATTGATAATTGATACAGGAATGATCACTAAACATAAGTTCAGGCAAGCCTATAATGAACTATGCTGTAGGTTACCAGTTTATTCAAAAAACTAGGCCGGGTGCTTGCCACCCGGAGTTGGAGTCCTATCAACCCCCGGAGTCGGAGTCGGTTTATTACAACATCCCTGTTTGTAATGTCAATCTTATAGGCTTGTGTCAATCCTTTGCAACGCAAAGCAAAGTTTATTATTCCATTACAATAGGAAAGGATTTCCACAACTAATGGTTGGACTATGCGATCATTTGGTCATGTGGTCGATCCCCATAAATGTCGGTGGAAGTCGGCAGCAGAGCTGGAACCGGGCAAATTTCTTCGGCCCAGACCCGCCCCGGGTCCACACCGACTCAACACAAACAAGCCCGGGTTCAAGCCTCGATTGAATTTTCTATCTGAGCTCGGATGACAAAGTTAATCGTTATGTTCACTTTTACAGTCTGTTTCATAAAAAGTGGATCATTCTAAAATTTGACTAAATAAAACATAAGTATGATACAGAAAGCATTTTTCATGTTATTTCATGTCCCTAATATATTTAAATGTCCTTATATAATCTGATAAGCTATGATACAGGAACGGTTCTTAAGAAGCTAATATTTTGTGGCCCTACCCTTATTGTCAATGACATTACCAATTCGTCTAGGTATTGATTCGATGATATCGTTGATTTTGACTGATCTAACTTTCTCCACTCTCTTTTTAACAGTGGCGTAAGTTGTGATACGCCATCTGTAGGTAGCAGTGAACGACGAACGTTACGTTTTAGAATACTCCATACATTTTCTATGGGATTCAGATCAGGAGAACGAGCTGGCCAAGATAATGTCCTAAGCCCTAATTGAGACTTGCATAAGTTGACTCTACTACTCCTGTGACACGTAGCATTATTATCCATAAATAACCAAGTCGATGGATCACCAAGTTGATCTATCATTTGGCCAATGTTCATTCGTAAAACATTCACATAGCGTTCAGAATTCATGGTTCCTTGCTGTATGTGAAGTTCAGAGCGGCCATTGGTCCAAATGCCAGCCCAAATCAGTAGAGTCGCACCACCTTGTACCCGGGGACGATGTAAATGTCTCGGAATTTCCTGATCAGATTTTATTCATAATCTCAATCGACCATCACTATCCTTCAGACGGACTGATGCCTCATCAGACCAGACAACCCGATCCCATTGATTTCGCCAGTGACAATGACTCATTGCCCATCTGAGACGTCTTTTTGTATGCTGATCTGATAATTCGATCTGAGAGGGCCTCTTACAGCTCTTGAAATTCGACTCAATAAGTCTTCTACGAATAGTGGACTTAGAAATAGACGAGTCTAGTGCAGCCATCTCAGTTAACGAGAGACTTGGATCAACTTTAACAAATCTCAAAATTAGGCGGTCTCTACGTTTGGATGTTTTGCGTGGACGGCCAGAGCCCTCTTTACGACGTCGAAAATCATCATTATGCCATCGATGCACATTTGTGTAAGGGACATTTAGTCGCTTCCTTGTAGCTCGCAAAGAAAACTCTAGTTCTAGCAAGGCTGACACTTTGCCTTTTGTGAATGCGATCTCGTTATTGTTCATTTGTGCTTTGTATTGTTTTCAACCGATAAGAGATAGATTTCTAGCTGAAAGCAATCAAGAGTGCTGCCGACACCACCGCAACGAAGTCAGGAAGCTATGGAACATGAAGTCCAGTTAATCACATGTAGCAGTTACATTATTGTTGATGAATAATGGTGCTATGCTAGCTCTGATTGACTGATTTTCTTTATTTTTGTTTTGCTTGATAGCTTTTGGCTTGTAGAACAACATATTACATAACAAAGGAAACAAATGTAATTTTATAAGAGTGAAGTATGATTTTGTGCAACATTGCTAAATGAAGATCAAATTATCTACTACTTTTTTATCTATAATAGGAAAACAACTCAATATTAATGCTTGAAATTTCCAACAATGATATTAGTAAGCACAACTGACAGATCTTCCAAATTTCAGAGAAATTCGTTCAAGTTTGGCGGAGTTAGACAAAGTTGAAGTTAAGGCGATGTTTAAGGGTGATCCATTTTTTATGAAACAATCTGTACTATCCTTTATGAAAATATTGGTTGCGCTAGCTGAGCGCCTGTAAAGCTAATTATTGATTATACATGATCGCAATAAAGACTGTGCATGTGTAGCACACACAGAATTAAATATTTTGTTTATCTGCTTCGGTTTGCTAGAAGTGTGATTAATAAGAAATCGACGGCACATCGAGGAACTTATTAAGTGGGCAAAAAGGAATTCCTAATACCTTACAGAGATAGGAAAAAAGTCGTGTCTCGCTTGCGGATTAATGTGAGTTCCAACAAAGTGCTTCGATTGCCAAAATTCCTTCAGATTCGAAGAATTCAGATAATTGCGCACAAGTTTTCTCCATAATGTTGACCCTTCCGATCATTATAAAAGACAGTAGCAGGCGTACGAAAATTAGTTCAATTGATGTTTTCACATCCTCTCCTCGACATTTCGCACTGTATAGTGCATACACTGAATCGAAGCCAGACATCGATGTGTGTTTTGGTGTGTGCGAAGTGATCTCACAGCACGCACGCATCTCTCACGGGCTCTGGTGTCCTCTGCTGACAGCTTTTTGTTTGCCATTTCCAATAGCAAACGATACACGAATTATCCATTTAAGGAGCAAGTTGTCTAATTCTGTGGTGTGCCATTTCGATATCAAGGTTACATATAATCCTTCTTTTCTAGGAAACCAAAGCGCGCGCAGATGAATCTGATTCTGTGGCAGCACACTTATCTATCAGAATTAAATTGGAATTCATTTGATGCAACGATAACTAGCTCCTCTTGTAAGTAATTTTTAAGTTTGAATTTGATTTTTAATTGCCATCGGTCGGGATTCAATCATTTTGAAAGAAGCAAAAATAAGCAATTTTCTGCGACCGTGTTGTAATTTTATTCCCAATATTTCGGCTTAGCCTTTATCAAGGGATGCAGAAAAGGAAATTATACAGAATGTCATTAAGAAAAATTTAAACTAACCTATCTATGAAATACAAATTGGGACATGCTAACACAGAGTTTTAGCAAAAATATCATGGATTACAAAAAGATAAAAAAAATCATGGATTACAAAAGGATAAAAATATCTATAAAGGGAAGAAAGCTAAAAGTTAGACAGAATTAATATGATTGAGCAGCATTTCCGTTGGCCTTGCTTTTATCTCCTTCTTTTCGACCCTTCTTCTTTGAGCCATGCACTGCAAGTATCGATGTAATAATGACCATGTGATGGACTTGTGTGTGATTGGGGAGTTGTGTGTGATGAGATGTTTATAAACTTCAGATTCAGGGCCTTTTAGATGTTCATTAATTCTTGATCTCATTGTTCTCGAGGTTTCCCTAACATATAGTTTGTCGCATTCGTTGTTGTTACATTGTATTAGGTATACACAGTCTTTGGTGTTGGATTCTCCATTAGTTATTCCATTCTCGCATACATCACATTGTTCATAATAACACTTGTTTTGGTTCTTCTTAAGCAGACGCTTCAATGGAGGGTTGGTGAATACTGGCCGCACATGATCAGAGAGATGTGTTCTTCTGACAAGTTCGTTAATCTTGCGTTTGAATTTGCTGTTTATGAAAGGCAAGACTATGTTTCGCGGTTGTTGTTTATCTTTATTAGATTTATTTCTCTGATGTTTATTATTCAGACAAAATGTCAACGAATCGTTAATCATTCGCAATGGGTATCCATTATTCACAAACTTTTGTTTTATAGCCGTTAATCCAATTGATTGTTCTTGTTTGTTTGATGAGTTTGATGAGTTGGATAATAATTTGGTGTTGAATAATAAACATCAGAGAAATAAATATAACAAAGATAAACAACAACCGCGAAACATAGTCTTGCCTTTCATAAACAGCAAATTCAAACGCAAGATTAACGAACTTGTCAGAAGAACACATCTCTCTGATCATGTGCGGCCAGTGTTCACCAACCCTCCATTGAAGCGTCTGCTTAAGAAGAACCAAAACAAGTGTTATTATGAACAATGTGATGTATGCGAGAATGGAATAACTAATGGAGAATCCAACACCAAAGACTGTGTATACCTAATACAATGTAACAACAACGAATGCGACAAACTATATGTTAGGGAAACCTCGAGAACAATGAGATCAAGAATTAATGAACATCTAAAAGGCCCTGAATCTGAAGTTTATAAACATCTCATCACACACAACTCCCCAATCACACACAAGTCCATCACATGGTCATTATTACATCGATACTTGCAGTGCATGGCTCAAAGAAGAAGGGTCGAAAAGAAGGAGAAAAAAGCAAGGCCAACGGAAATGCTGCTCAATCATATTAATTCTGTCTAACTTTTAGCTTTCTTCCCTTTATAGATATTTTTATCCTTTTGTAATCCATGATTTTTTTTATCTTTTTGTAATCCATGATATTTTTGCTAAAACTCTGTGTTAGCATGTCCCAATTTGTATTTCATAGATAGGTTAGTTTAAATTTTTCTTAATGACATTCTGTATAATTTCCTTTTCTGCATCCCTTGATAAAGGCTAAGCCGAAATATTGGGAATAAAATTACAACACGGTCGCAGAAAATTGCTTATTTTTGCTTCTTTCAATTTTTAGGTTGATTAAAGTAGAGAAAACGAAGCGAATTTATACATCAACAGAATCAAGTATTTTTCAGTGAAGTAAAAGTTGTCATGTTTTCCACAAACATATACATGTACATCTACCCACAACCCAACTATTATGTAAAGCGTTCTATGGTCTGTCAAAGACAAATTGAAGTCCAGTGTCTTTGCATTTCTCATTAATCACCCTATCCATTATTTCATTCTGTGCCACTGTAAATCTCTGTTTCCAATTTCCTATTTCACCGGCACGAATTTGTTGATGGTTCTGATTATACCAATGAAAGTTAACGTGCTTATTATTTTTCATGCTCTTAAAACTTGTATCAAGAGCTATTGCATCAACTTCCTTTTCATTTAGATCGCACCCCAAGAACGCTGCTATTCGACGGATCTCCTGATGTTTGTTAGCGATGAGATCTTCATATCTAAGGATCAAGACGTTGCTTCGATGTCGAAGTCCCCACCATTGTTTTACATTATCAAAGAAATCGCCATGAAATGATTTTCCTTCAAGGAAATGTTGAAAAAATACACCCCAGTCGTTTCCGATCCAATCAGAGTCGTCCATTACACCCGCAAAATGTTCAGTGCATGATACCAAACAGTCCTTTGGGTTTCGTATTGTCACAATCGTCTTCGGATTAACTTTGTTGAACTCTTGAGAAATGAAAGAAAATGGTAGATGCGTTTTGATCAGCCTCTGATGAATAGAAGACTCCAAAATATCGATTGGTAACTGAGGTAAATTCCACAAACCATCAATAAATGCCTTTCCAAGCTCCAAGTTGGGAAAATAGGTGGCCAAGCTTTTCCATGAGTCGTCTTGAGTTAGAGATTTGAGATGAAGAACTTCCCATACCATCACTTGAGTCAAAGTTGTTCCACTTCGTGGGTATGTGGCAACGATGACATCATCACTTCGAAATTTAAATTGCTCACAACGGCTTAAAACTTCTGGTGTGTAGAGGTGATTATATGCAACACCTCTGTACCAAAACCCTTCCTTACCAAGAAAGGGATCGTCTGTGTGATTCTGATTCATCATCGTGAATCGCCAGCACCGCAAGAATGCGCTTAATCAAAGTCAGCAGACCATATATAGAGTGAACGACGTAATAAAGCGAATAAAAGCACAATTCATGAAAGAGGCATGTCTATTGTCGTTTCAATGACGATTACATGTTCGCTACGAGAGGCTTATTAGAATTAAAGGTCAAGCATTGAATTAAAAATCCATTATCTCCAAAAGTTAATACGTCACGACGGGCCACATAGCATGTGTCAACTCTCAATGGATTCTCGTACCATTCATTCAGGTCGCATATCAATGGTCCACACCTCCTATCGAATGTAAAATGTATGTTTTGTTCTTCTCTTTCTGCAAAAACGCATGACCTCGTATAAAAGAAGAGTATTCATAAAAGCATTGGAAAAGGGCTTGATGGAGGTAACTACTCATATTCCCAGTAATATTACGGTCATTACTACCACGTATACATATGTATATATATATATATATATATATATATATATATATATATATATATATATATATATACAGTATATATGAGCGTATATTGAACAATCTTTATTACAAAAAGAAAATCACAAATCAGACAATTATGAAAGAAATAGGATTAGAGTTTAAGGGGAAGAGTCGCTAGCCACTTGCGAGTATCATCATCCGGACAACAAAGACCGGCGAAACCATTCGGGCTTTGAAGAGGAGGCAGTCTTCAATGATGTGATGGATAGTCTCTAATTGATGGCCGTATCTGCAAGAAGCCGAACTTTGGTGGCCCCAACGTTGGAGACTCTCCGAGGTGCGAGTTACTCCAGAAAGGAGACTGTTCAATAGTACCTAGTGTTTGCGAGGTAGATCGGAGCCGGATGGTAGACGCGCACGTAGGTCTGGACAAGCAGATCGGAGGAGGAGAGGTGGAACATTGAGGATACGATCGTTCCACACGAGGGCGGGTTCGATGGACACCGTGAACAAGCGTGAGACGTGGCTGGAGAAGGAATGACGCGACTTCAGTCTCTGTTAGCCAATGGAAGTAGCGGCGGACACACGTTGGTGGAGGATGTGATCAGGGATTGTCTGTGCAGTAGATACCAGCTTTGAAGCACGCATCTCTCGACGGCGATCTGGGGGTACGATACCTGACAGGACGGGCAGGAATATCGTTGTCTACCAGCAATAGCTACCCAATCCAATAATTACCAGTAGATTTACATCATCAGATGTAAAAAGTAATTGTTACCTAAAATATTACTGGCGATAATTTCCGGCAGTTTCGCATCACGTATTGCTTGTCCAATTCGGTGGATTCATAGAGGTAGGATTATTGGCCGGCTATCCTACTTATCTTGAAATGGAAAGGTCTTGATACATCTGTCATTTGGCATCCTCAAAAAAAGCCTATTTTCATCGTCCGTATTCAGCCAATGTTCAGTGCGTTCGTTCAATCGTTGCAAACCAGACGTACAGGCTTGAAGCGGCAGGTATTAGGCGCAGGGATTTGCACTCCGACTTCGGGTAGCAAATAGATAAGGCCTAGTTTTTTAAATAAACTGGTAACCTACATCATAGATCATTATAGACTTACCTGACCTTATGTTTAGTGATCATTGCTGCATCAATTATCAATCATTTTCGATGAAAATTTATCAAATGTCGCTTTAAGTTGGATGCATGCGACTCGACTCCTCCCATCTTGTTGATGTGTGCTTCACATGGCTTTTCTCCATTCTCTGCAAGGCAGGAAAATCCCAAATCCTTCTTCAAAAAATATGACTGCACTTTCGATTTTACTATGCGCTTTGGCGGAACCATCACACAAGATGGGGGTAAGAGGTAATGTTCTCAAACAATAGTATTTCATTTTTGTCTCTGATGTGACCTTTGGTGTGTAGATATGGTCGAGGTTAGAAAGGTTTGTCTTCTCTACTAAATCACCGAGTGAAAAGACAATCATTTTTTTCACTTTTACGGTTCATTTCCTCAATTATTATAAGCTTTGCATGCAGCAGTATCTCTGTACTTTTGTTTGACGGAGAAAGAAGACATCAACAGTGACAGCTATGAACGAGGATAAATAATTTGTTTGTATTATATTTCGGGTCCAGTTATAGACCGGACTCCGGAGTCCTATCATCCGCAAAAATGATATTACTCCGGGACTCGGACTCCAACTCCAACTCCGCATCCATGATTTGGTGGCTCATGAAAATGAGAGAATTATACATATGTTGATGTACTCTATGAAGGGAATTTTCATATAGAAAGTTGCAGAGTCATAAACGTTGTCCTCGGCGGAGAAATTTCATTTGGCAAGCGAAGGAATGCGCAGTCGCAGGGGGGATCACGGACATGCCTCCGTAAAGGTGGACACGGTGGAATATACATGTACATGGTGTGGCACAAAAATGTGATTAAATTTTGATGTGGCACAACTTTCTAATTATCTAACAGAAATTAACAAATAAGGTCTCATTTTGAAGCCAATACACATTCAATACACAATATAGTCACAATTTTGTGACACACCTGTCAACTCAATGCAACGTCAACTCAAGTTAACGCTCATTGCTTTAAATAAGAATCATTAAGTTAAGTGTGCAAGTTCAAATTGACGCAAAACTGAGAAAATAATAATAATAATTTTAATCACTTCATCAGATAAATTTTTTTCCTTTTTTTGTTTTAATTTTTCGTTTTATAAATAGACGAAAACACCAAATTCATCAACCAGCGCTTTCGTCCGTTCTATCTTATGTCAGAGTTGGAAGTGGGTCGTGGTTTATGGGTCAGGTGGGTCACAAAATCGCGTGGGTCATGTCTTTCCGAAAAGTTGGTGTGTCAGGTGGGTCATGGGTCAAATTTCATTGACCCACTTCCAACTCCTTTTCATGTTGAACACGGAAGTGAATAACAAATTAGCGGCATGACGATGTTAGTATGAAAGATCAATAGTCCCCAAGGCAGACGTAGAGTGAACAAGATATCTTTCTGAACACTAAGGTCGAGTGAGAACCGTTTAATGCACAATGCTTTGTAGATGGACAATAGCTGGAAATTGCGAGGACGGAAAGCAATGTTACAGTGATCCAATGCATCATCAACATTACAAAACATAACTGAAGATGACGGGTGATGGCACTGGATGCTGGCCGAATGGAGCGCGGTCGACAGCGGCTTGTGCTGTGAAGCCAATTGGGAACATGCTCACGAATTCTGTCACCGAGCCGCCTACCGTTTCTGTCAATGAACTTGCCAATGCAAGTGCACTGAAAACTGTAGATAACATTAGAATTGGCATAGACTGACAGACGGTCCTTAGGACTTGAAATCGGAGCACGAACAGTGTCGAAAATGACAATTGGCTGAACAGCAGGAAGCACTTTCAAAATATCACAAAGTAAAAATTGAAATGAGAGGCAGCACACTCGCCTACAAAGGGACACGAACAAAAGCAGGCTTCTTTTCGGGACCACATGTATGACATCTTTGGCAATAGACGCTTTACAGTATTTTCAATGAAAAATGACGGATAGCCATTAGCAATGAGGACGGACTTCTAAAATTCAAATTCTCACTGTAGACATTCTGACGAACAAATGCGAGACGATCGGTAAAATAACGACTTTACAAGACCGACTTTGTAATGTCTCGGAATGAAATCGGAATAATAAACGTCATCAGATCAAGTTATTTAGAAATAAAGAAGAAAAGCAACACAAATGAATTATGGGGTTTTTACTGCTATCATATGGGATAGACAAAGTACCCAACGATTAATTTTTGGCTGCCTATCTTTGATTTTATGAGCCTCAACAATGATTTTAAGTGTTTGGCCATTCCTGGAGTAATGGTGTGTTTTTGTAAAATGAATTGCGTAATCGCTTTAACCAGGAAAATAAAAACCACTAGGGTTGTCCGACGTTTCGAATATCTATTCAACAATGCTAATCTCACAATCTGTGTTACCTTTGTACATAATATTAAATTGTTGATCAATTTCTGAGTTACATCTACTACAGTTATGCAAATGCTCATTAATTGCTGTCGGACTCTTTTTATGTTCATCAATCCGCTGTTGAAGTCGGCGTTTAGTTTTGCCAATGTATTAGCTACTTGGATCGCCCAAGCATGAAAATTCATAAACAACACACGACTTCATCAACGGAATTGACTTACTTTTAAGTTAGAAATACGATTTTACTTTGCTTGTGCTAAAAACCACTTTTGCGTCTACGTTATATTTTTTATACATTCTTTTCAAATTCAGTTTTGATTTTTCGGATACTACTCCTATGTACGGTATGACTGCAGATTATTCCATCATTGTTGAGGTTTACGATATATGGAGATTTCGAAACCAGGATCAGTTTTAATAAAAACATCAAGAAATGCTATCTGGCTGTTACCAATCTCGGTTGTGAATTTTATATTAGGGTGATGCTTATTTAAAAAACTATGAAATTCATTAATTTTATTTATTGAATCGGGAGTATTTTGCATATAGTTATTACGTATCGGGAGTAGTTTAAAGGAGAATGGGATTCACTTGATAACCCTTATGAAAAAGCCTCCTTAAAAAGCCCATATTATCCTGAATTTTTTAAAAATAATTTTTTTGTATTTTGTTATACAAAATTATTGATTGTGGTTGTATAATGCGTGTGAGAGTAGTTGGATACTTATCTTTTTCATTTCATGCAAATTATAGAAGATCTCTGATCGTTACATATATGTAACGCTAGGACAATACGTGTGACAGAGATTGTTTCTGATAAATGTCATGATATTAATTAACCTTACGCATACATACGACATGAATAGTCTAGTTATATCCCATTACTAATTAGATGTGTAAAATTGAAGTAATTTTGTAATTTCTGCAAGCCTGTATGGCTATATGAAAATAAATTATCCGTTATAAATTGATAAAAAAAGTAATGTCGATTATTATAAATGAATTCACGTGTATTGAAATTTCAGTAACAAGATCGTACTCAAAAAGTTCATAATCAAACAGAATTGTGATTATCGTGAGTGCAAAATTGAAATTTTGTTATCTGAAATATTCTTGTCACTAGGTATGGAAATATTTAAAACAGTTAACGCACAAACCAACATCACATTTCTCACACTTTGTCGATGGATGGCGTCGGCAGTCACTTCCAGCACATCGGCGACGGTTGAACGGAACAATAAAGTGGTTCATCCCATCCTTTTGAGAATCTAGTTTTGTGCGTTGATACTTGGCCGATGGCCTTGCTTGACATCGGAGAATTGCCATACATTTTCAAATATGCGATTGCTAATTGCCTTCGAAACTCAATTTGTGTCATAAAGTTTCCGGATGATTTTGAAAGATTCCAAGCATTTGTGATCGCGATGTCTAACATCCACGTGAAAATTCCCCACCACCATTTCTTCCCTCTGATACCAATTCTTAGACGATTTGCGTCTTGGTTTAACTGGTCAGTCCCGCCCATGTTACTATTATATTGCTTTACAACATTGGGGCAGCTTATTGTGATAATCTTCTTTTCTTTATTAGAAAGTCTCTTTACTTGTGAAATAGGATTATTCCCATGAGCTGTTGATATCATGGTAACAATGGAATTGTCCATCCATCTGCAGACATGTATTCCGTTTGCTATGTCCGTAGCTGATCAGTAAGTACCTCTTGGCAGTTTTTTTCATATCATTTTGATGGAGAACTGGACATTCGCGTAAGCGATTGTCTCGAATTGTACCTGTACAGAGGTAATTCTCATTTTCTAAGTACATTAGTAATTCATAACCGCTGAATAAATTATCAAAATAAATTTCATAGGGAAATTGTTTTTTGTCAGGAGGTAATTCGCTCAGTAAATGAATCACTGTTGCACCGCATTTTCCAACAACCTTCTCTAAACCACAGTTTCTTTCTGATGTTTTTCCTTGGTAGAAATCGAAATTTATAAGGTATCCATTTGTCGAACTCAAACACCAAACTTTATACCCGAATCGAATTGGTTTATTACGGATACACTGTTTACAGCTGTGTTTTCCGAAATATTCTATGATAGATTCGTCATGACTAATCTGCTGAACTGGTTGAAAATTGCGTATAAATCTATTTTTCAATTATGATGCCATGTTTCTAACCTTTGAAAATTTATCATGAGGATCTAATTTAATATTATCATAAAAAGTAAACACTGCCTAATTTTCATACCTATTGCGTCGCATTACATTGTATATGGCATGGTTACGTACGTCATCATATTGATCCCAGAAATATCTCTTTCGAGGAGCTGAACTGTAGCCCGACACAGAAATGATCTCCAACAGAAATGATCGTATCAGACAAGCCTTTCTGTAATAATAACGCCGACTCTCTGTAACAAATAATTCAAACATTTCTGTGTCGAAAAATAATTCGAATAATTGAACTGGCAAAAAATCTTGATAAGCACTGTAGTTTGCTTCAGGAACCAGATAGCTTTTATTTTCGAACTCTTTGTTTTTCACCCATTTTGGTTTAGTCTGGAAAGTTGAAGGTATTGGATTCGTCCCAGAATGTTGAGCTCCGCAAAAGCCATCTGAAATAATAAATATGAGCGTGCTTATATGCTATTTACATCACTTGTGATCTACAATACGAGCTTGCATTCTTGAATGTCTGCCTATGCCTGGTATAAGCGTGCTATGCATCCCATACTCCTGACCTGACTGCAGCAACTGAATAAGAGACAAGTTGACTAACAAAGTAACGCGTGTCTCAGTAGCTCAGTGGCTGAAGTGTCCGAAAAAGGTATAAGCGTGCTATGCATCCCATACTCCTGACCTGACTGCAGCAACTGAATAAGAGACAAGTTGACTAACAAAGTAACGCGTGTCTCAGTAGCTCAGTGGCTGAAGTGTCCGCAAAAGCTGAGATCGGTAGTACGAGCCTCGGAGCAAACATACATTTTCACTATTTTGTAGTTGAAATTTTTATTATTGTTTAGAAATTTGTTTTTTATTTGAATTTAGTTCGAATAATTTATTTGAATTTAGTTCGAGCTAGCTGATTTCTAGAATTTATCGCTAGCAGAGGTGGGCAATCGGATAATCGGACTAAAAATTCCGATTATCCGAACATTCGGAACTTCATTTTCGAATCAGATAATCGAATCGGAAGTTTGTCGAAAAATCGGTTCGGATAATCGAATCGGACTGATTTTATTTTAAAGCGATTCGCGATTCGGCTGGTTGGAATCGTGCTGCAAATGAATTGTCTCCTTCAACCTCGAGCGCAGACACCAGGTAGAGATATCTATGAAGTTACTTTTGTTCCTCTTGTAACACTTGGGGAGCGGTATGCTGCTGAAGCCGTGCTCAACTATGACAAGGATTGTCCATTCCTCTCCCGCTCTCGTCTTTGATCTCGCCCACCGACCGATCGAATGGCGCCTTGAAGACGCGTATGTCTGCATAGTGTAGCCATCAAAACAATAGGATTGTTTTCACCAGTTACCCAAACTTCGCTGCGCTCAGCCAGACTCCAGGCGCCTGACAATCCTACTTTGTGAATGCGTTGTAGAAATACAGGTCATTGATCAAGGAAGATCATTTCATTTCATTTTTGTGCTGGAGGCGGTCGGCCACAAAAAAGACACGAAAGAAAATGAAGAAATATTTTAAGAGCACGAAGCGCATGTGTGCAGGCCAGACTTCAGAACAAGAAGCACTAATTTCAACGACATCCACAAATGATAGTGATGACCAGGTGGATACAAAAACAAGATTTTGAGTAATCCGAGATCGATTGAACTTTTTTTCGAAGTCAACGAGGACTGCGCCTGTTGCACGAAATGCTCGACTGTGCTGAAAGTTCGGCAAGGAACTTCGTCAAATTTAAAGGTAAGCTCTACTCTACATTGATGTCAATATAGCTCGAAATCCAAACGATTGACTGACACATAGTAATTTATTCAACATATACTTCTTTCAATTCAATTGGTAAACTTGTCTAATAGATGCTGTAATATCTCACTCTATGAGATTGGACATATTTCTATTCTTTAACTTTGTTTGAATATGTTCATGGTTTAAATACACACTCAGTTTTCTTATGCGTGTACGCTGTGTTTTTAGCCGAGAACCCATGTACCCTTTATATTGTGCATGCTAATGTGTATACTGATTAATACAGCATAGAGCTGTAAAGATAGCAACTTAGATTAGATTACATCAGATATTACAATGGCGACGGGAACGGCTACTACAGCAATAGAGAACCGTGATTTGAGAGCCACACCTTTTCACCCTATCGGCGATGCTGCTGCCACAGGCATGCAGTGGGAAGAGTGGATAGAGGGGATTGAAACTGAATTCAGATTTCGTAGGATTAGTGATCCAGAAGATAGAAAGGCTGCTGTCCTGATTTACGGAGGGCCAGAGGTAAGGCGTTTGGCTAAGCACCTATCAAACCCCACCACTTTACCCAAGGGTGTGACAAAAGATGTATACGCCACACTGAAATGTAACCTAGACAATCATTTCATGAGAAAGATTAATACCCAGCATATGAAGTTTCTGTTTAACAAGATGCGACCCAATAGGCATGAACCAATGGGTATGCTGCGCGGCTTAGAGAAAAAGCCAATTATTGTGATTTTGTTGATAGTGATGACAGGATACTTGAGCACATTATTCAAACCACTGATGACAAGACACTTATCAAAAACGCTGTGAATAAAAGATGGAAACTCGATCAGCTTCTAGAGGAAGCGCAGCAGATGGAGGCCATGACAGATCAACTTAACGACATGAAATTATAGTAGTAAGCAAGTGACAAACACCAGATAGCGCAAGATGGCGGCCGTTTCCCACCCTACCCCCCCTCCTCTCTTCCTCCTCCTCCTCCCTGTCCTGGGGTGTTGTGCCGCCCGGGTGGGCTTGGGTGCCGGCCTGGTGGACGTGGTGTGCCGGCCTGGTGGACGTGGTGTCCATCGTCTTCCTCGTCAAAAATGGGCTCGACAAGTTTTTCCACCCCGGGGGGGGAGGAAATCCAATGCGCGAGTGCTACCATCGTCTTCCTCATCAAAAGTTGGATCGACAAGTTTTCCACCCCGGGGGGGGAGGGAGGGAGGAAATCCAATGCGCGAGTGCTACCATCGTCTTCCTCATCAAAAGTTAGATCGACAAGTTTTCCACCCCCGGGGGGGAGGAAATCCAATGCGCGAGTGCTGCCATCGTCTTCCTCGTCAAAAGTTAGGTCGAGAAGTTTTTCCCACCCTACCCCCCCCGGGAGAGCTTGCTTCAATTTTGCCTTCCAGTGGTCGGATGGAGACATATGATAGCTCGTTTGAAAGCTTATGATGAGACGAATTCAGTGGAGACCCATCTGAGTGTCTACCATGTGCTCATACCTCTCTCTGTTCTTCATGTTATGCGACTTTGAAGACTAAACATTGCCCTTTGTGTTCTGAGGAAATCTATTCAACTGCCAAGGTCTATCTCCCATGATGGGAAACAACTTGATGCTATTGTCCAATGAGAGACGCCGTCCAATGAGACTCCAGCATTTCATTATAAATAGAGAGCTTCCCACAGCGAGAATCATACTATCATTGAATCGTACAAGTGACGGACGCACATTCTCTCTTTCTTGTTCCCTATTATATTACCTAACTAAAATGGTAAGTCGCTATTTCCCTCCCTCTCCTCCCTTGAATGTTAACTTAATACGATCTTTTTCATTTTCAGGCATCTACTCCATCTGCTGCTACACTAGTAGGACGAAGTGGCGGTCAGGCGTTACAAGGTTCGCTACAATCAGATCATCTACAACTGAGGCCGGTGGAAGAAACAACCAAGGTACATAATCCTACACCGCTACAGCGTAAATTTAAACAACTCTTGCGTTATGACGATCATAGCGTAGTCCTACAAACCGGAATGCTCCCTTCCACAGACGTCAAGATAATGCGCAATCAGTATGGGGACTACATACTGATCCCCGTGAGTCCGTACATTCGCCACCAACTTGATATTATTGAAGAGTACGTGACATTAGATATGGACATTCCTACTCCTCTTGCTCAAGAGTGGAAGGCGAGAGATGACAAGGATACTCCCTATAGAAAGATTTGGGATGGCAATCAAATTTGCCTACCGGTATCACATTGGTGCACTTACTATAAGAAGGAGGGAGATCATTCAACATCCATCACATGCGACGAGCTCGGAGAAGGCACTTGGGATATCCTTTTCAAAGTGAATGGAGTATATTACGGTCGGCATAAGGATAATAAAATAGCCTCTCTCTCTATGCATATGGAATCCATCCTATATAGCCCAAAACAACCCAACGTGGACGACATAATTGATCAAATCCTTAACGGCAGTGGTACGAAGCGCAAGTCGGACAAGAATGCTACCTCCAAACGCAAATCAAAGAAGGAGAATTACTAGTCCTTTCCTAACTCTACCCTATGACAATTCGCTTATGTGCTTTGAGTGTCGTGGACGTGGTCTTATTAGATACATTTTACTTCCTCGTTGCCATCATATCATTTGTGTATTTTGCCGTGAAAAGCATCGATGTAATTCTTCATTTTGTAATATGTTATAGACCGTTTCCTTAGATGTGTAATTTTCCGTTTTAGGCTTCTATCATCATTTTTATGGATTGTGAGGGTGAACCTGTACAGGAGCTCAATGCTATTGCTATGAACAATTGGACATATCAGATTGTTAGTGTCTATCATCAACATGCCAACTGCGATCCCAATGTTGATCAATGGGCGAGAAAACACATTCATGGACTTAATCTGAAATATTTGCAAGACTATGGCTTTTCTTGTGAGAGTGCTCTTCTTATTGACTTTAAACGATGGTTAGCTGCTTTCAATGTTATACGCATCTTTTGTAATAATCCTGGTAAGGAGAGGAAAGTATTTCCCAATCTAATCATTGATGATATTTTGCTCCCGCCTTGGGATAGTAGAGTGAATCAACATTATCATGAAGTCACGAAACGTTTTAAGGATTTGTGTGTTCCTATTTTGTCTATTCGTTGTAGTAGCTACGTTCATAACCAATGCTTCTTTCCTCCTTACCTCAACACTGCCAAAGTCCTGTATGGTTATCATTGCTCGCTGTATGATAGTTACCAGCTGTATCTATTTTATCTCTTTCAAACCATTGATTTATAATGCATGCTTGTTACCGTTATTCAATAAATGTTACTATGAGAAGAGTTGTTGTTTTCATGAAATGGATGGGTTAGATAAAGGGCGATCATGTCTTTCTCAAACGACTGCGAAACATTACATTTTCATAGGCAAAGTTTAAAAGGAGCTGTTCAAGATTATGTGATAAATTTTCATAAAGATGAGACCGACATCGAAGCAGTGGTCGATGATGCTAGCACTCTATTTCTAGAGTTAATGAATACATTCTCTGATAGCATTATCATGGCGCGATTAATTGCGAAAATTAAGTTTAGTCATTTTGGAAAGGAAGAGGTGGAAAGTCGCTCTTTCCATTTTGCTTCTTATTCAATGGAAGTGGTAGATCACCCCGAAGAATTTTTTAAAAGACATATGATAAAAATTGCTGAACGTCTTAACGCATTTAACCATCATGGTAGCAGTCTAGTGATTGAAGCGATTTCAGATATTCACATTCAAATTTCCATAAAGAAAAATTGAAAATGCAGTGGTACTTGATTGTAGCACAACTGGTTTTCGAGCTATGTCTGCTCACTCTCGAAGTATATTCCTTCTGTACATGTGTCTATTATTTAGAAAAGGCTAGCAAATTCATATCTTCAAAAAGACTTGCTATAGACATCAGTAACGGTGAAACTATGTGTTGTGATGTATGTAAGCGAAAGGATGGAAATGAAAAGCGCATCTTCAAGAGATGTAAGCATGCTTTTTGTCAACGCTGTTTCATACGTAATTGCATTCAACTTTGCAAATGTAACCACTGTGATATTACTCATTTCGAGTGTCACTTATGCCGCAATAGTTAGTACCTATGCAAATGTGGTAAAGATAGGTTTTAGCAAAGACTAACACGGAAAATGGCGAAACGTAAAAGTCAAAAGTCTTCAAAGTTTTCTTCAGCCATTCAAGCTCTCCGACGAATGAAAGCAAATCAGCGATACAATGCTATACGACATGCTAACGATAAATTCATTTGTGAAATTATTTCTCATGTGAGGAAGTTGAGGACGAAGAAATTAGCACCAAAACAACGAAAGTTACTTAAGCGATATGCTACGAAATTGCGTTTTATCTCCAATCCTAAAGTCACCCTTCAAAGAACGAGGAAAACTTTAACACAAAAGGGCGGTTTCCTTTCAGCAATACTTCCAATGATAGCTCCTGCCGTGGGCAACCTATTGGGTAATATCTTTGGCTCTAAGCGTTAATTATGCAAATGTTGAATCTCAAAGTAATAAAATGGATTTCAGACTTCAGTGTGATAAAGTTCTGACTGTATCAGGTCCATCTCATGCAGGTAAAACTGTTTTCACGCTGAATTTATTGGATAAAAGAAGGGAGTTGTTTAAGGAACCTATCAATCGAGTGATTTGGTGTTATGGTATTTATCAACCGTCGCTGTTTCAGGAATTGCAAAGTCACAACTTTATTCGACATGAAGGAATTATTCCAGTGGATAAACTTCAGTCTAATGATGTTGTTGTATTGGATGATTTATTAAAAGAAAGTAAGAATTCCAAAGATGTTACAGATATGTTCACTCGCGCAGCACATCATAAAAGGTGCTTTATCATCTATATCACACAAAATTTGTTTTCTGATGGAAAAGAAGCTCGTACACGAAACCTGAATACACACTATTATGCTATTTTCAAGAATCCGCGAGATAAAAGTCAATTTGAAATTTTAGCGCGACAAGTTGCACCCAGAGGATCAAAAGCCTTAATTGAAATTTTTCAAGCAGCTACTGAAAAACCATACGGTTACTTATTCATTGACTTAACGCAAGAGTGTCCGGAAGAATTTAGATTTCGAAGTGATATTTTGAAAACTCCCACGATTATCTACAAACTATGAGTTCTTATTCTCGCATGATTGTTATTCCTCAGGATGAATATGTACAATTGACTGCCATGCAGCAAGTAAAGCAACCTCTTGCAAATCAAATGTATAGGAAAGAAATAGATTATCAGCAAAATGTTCACATCAAAGATCCACATCGTGCTGTATTATTACAATCGGAAACTGTTGAGCAATTGAAAAACTTGAAGAATAAGATGCGTGACTCTGTATCGACTGCTACACCTTTAGCATCTCGCACACATGCCATATCTCTTTTCAATAGTATTGAACCCCATCTCAATGTAAATGATAGAGGAGAAATCATTACAGATGAAAATAAAGTGATTGATGCTTCACGTTATGAAGACTTGATTCAGTATGCGACACGTAGAAAGCGCCGCCAGGGCTATGTTCCACCTGGTTGGACATACTTTCTTAAACTATTGAAAAAGCATAATGTGCCAAAATTTGCTTTGAATAATGAGACATTGAAAGAACTTGATTCAACAGTGGCTACTGCTCCAATGCTTCATACGATGAAAATGCCAACAAATTGGTTTAAGGCGTCACCTGCTACATCCCCTCCCACACTCACTAAGCAAATAAGAGGAAGAACTCGACGTAGATCTACACCACCACTAAAACTAGTAAAAGGAAAACGTAAAACAGCTCCTCACAAGAAATACATGTTCTCAGACTATTAATATGAAGCAGATGTGTTGCTTACCATGTAATGAGCCGCCAGAGGTGAATGTCGTTGTCACTTGCACTTGCTGCGCCAGCTCTCACAATGAAACCCCTAAGCAATGTGAACACGATCGCAAAACCGCTAAAGCTAAATGCTGCAGTTGTTGTAAATGTAGAAAGGCAAGAAAACAAAAAGATGAGAAGGAGGAAAAAGAGTCAGTCGTCATCGACTGAGCGTTTGAAGTCAATCTATTATGATGTAAAACATCCGGCAGGATTTGCATCGATCAAGAAATTATCAAAAGCGAGTGGTCTTCCACAATCACAAGTGAAACGATGGTTAAAGGGTCAGGCTACCTATACACTCCACAAACAAGCGAAAAAGAAGTACCGCACCCGCCATTATATTGTTCATGACATCGATGAACAGTGGCAAGCAGATTTGTGTGATGTTGCTTCCATTTCAAAACATAACTCGGGCAATAATTTTATTTTAGCCGTCATTGATATTTTCTCGCGTTATGCGTGGGCTCAACCTTAAAAAGCTAAAGAAGGGAAAGGAGTAGCAAAAGCATTCCAAACAATTTTTCGAGAAGGTCGGATTCCAAAAAGAATTCAGAGTGATCAAGGAAAAGAGTTTGAAAATCAGCATGTGACAAGATTATTTGAGAGGCATGACATTGAGTTGTTTAGTGTAAAGAGTGCTTATAAAGCTGCACTCGTTGAACGTTTTAATCGCACATTAAAAAATCGCTTGTGGCGACATTTTACTGCCAACTTGACACAAAATTGGACAAAGGTTCTACAAGATACACTCCATGCCTACAATCACTCTATCCATCGTTCTATTGGACTCAGACCAGTAGATGTAAATGCTGACAATGTAGATAAAGTGCGCGAATCATTCCAACGTAAACGCACTCATGTGAAAAGTGATGTGAAAATTGGTGATAAAGTTCGTATCTCAAAAGTGAAAAGTGTTTTTGCTAAAGGGTACCTTCCGAATTGGACAGAGGAGGTATTTACAGTATCAAGGATTAATCAAAAAGACTCTCCGACCACCTACAAGTTGAAAGATTACGATAATGAAGAAATTGAGGGTAGCTTTTACCGCGATGAGATTGAGGTAGTCACTGAAAGTGAAACATATTTGGTAGAGAAAATCATTCGATGTAAAAAACGCCAAGGTGAAGAATGGTGTCTTGTTAAATGGACTGGTTATCCTTCAAGTATGAACTCTTGGATGCGTCGTGCCGACATCTTTCATCTAAGTGATCGACAGTGATTCATACAAAGTTGTAACTAACAATGTTTAGGGTTTGAGCTATGAATCCAACTGCCTCATTTTATTCACGACCCTCCTATGTAAGTAGTGGAGGACAAATTTACATCGGCGCTCGCCGCCAACGTGGAGGTAGCATACTTGGTGCACTGAAATCTGTTGTAGCACCTCTCATATCCAATGTCGGTAGATCTTTAAAACGAAATGTTTTAAGTAATGCCGTTGGCTTTGCTGGTGATGTTGCTGGTGATCTTTCCAGAGGTAGAAGTTTTAACAGCAGTTTGTTGAATCGTGGGAAGGAACGCGGTTTAAAAACATTGAAGCAGACCTTTGCTGGTATTACTCAAGGAAAGAAATCACCTAAACGAATGAAAAAAGAAGGAGGAAACATCGCGGAGCTGGTAAGGTGCGATCTTCAGTCAAAAGGCATTCACGCAAACGTCGCAGAGGCTCTAATCATTCATCAGGCGCTAAACGACGACGCTGCTATAACTTCTAATCATGGAGTGCAAAACTTCCGGTTTTTGTTTGTTTGATCAACAAGACATACAGACAGATATTCTTAGTTCAAGTATTGTAGATTATCATCCTCGAACAGCTGAGAATGCTGTCCCCATTGAATTTGTTATTCCTGGTGGTAGTGATGACTACATAGATTTGAGTTATGCGATGGTTGATTTGAGGTTTAGAATTCAGCAAGCAGATGGAACTGCTATTGACGATACACATAAAGTTGGACTGAACAATTTACCATTGACTACATTACTTCGCGATGTTTCTCTAACGATTGGAGAGCAGCAGGTGGAAGGTGGTCAAAGCGATTATCCCTATAAATCATATTTCAATCATGTATCACAGTTTCATCCAGCAGCACAAAAAAGTCATATGGAAGCCATGGGATGGTACAGAGATGAAGCAGGAAATTTTGATGTTGAAACAAACAGTGGCTTTGTAAAGCGATCTGCTATGACTAAAGATAGTAGAGTATGTCAGCTATATGGTCCGCTGAATTTAGACTTCTTTAGACAGTCAAAGTTTTTACTGTGTAATACCAGCATGCGACTCAAGCTGACATTGAATAAGCCTGAATTTGCGCTGAATGCATTTGCTAAAGTTGACAATTTTAGAATTCATGTGGAAGATATTGCACTTTACATTCGTCGAGTAGTACCGAATCCAAGTGTCATTAGAGGACATGCTGAAGGTCTTAACCGCCAAAATGCCATTTACCCCGTTCAGCATACAAAGCTTCTCACCTTTACAATTCCGAAAGATCAAAAGAGTTTCATGAAAGATGGCCTCTTTCCATCGGAAGCACCGAAGCTCCTCATGGTGGCAATGGTTGAAAATGATGCATTTAATGGTAATATAAAGAAGAATCCTTTCAATTTTAAACACAATCAGTTAAGTGAAATTGCTTTACGTGTAAATGGTGTGAGTCATCCTGGTCCACCCTACAAACCAGATTTTGCTGCGGATCAATTTATGCGCAGTTATGTTGATTTTATGGATGTCTTTGGCTTTTACAATACGGATGACACCAACGGACTTACTATGAAAGAGTTTAAGAGTGGATATACTATTTATGCATTTGATTTGACTGCTGACAGCGATATTAGTGCACCCTATCGTCAAGCGAACGTGCCTCATAATATTCGTTTGGATTTGACGTTCAAAAGAACACTACCTGAGACGATCAATGTATTAATTTATGCAGTCTTCGATTCAAATATTGAAATTACAAAGTATCGTGACGTGATTCTTCAGTATAATCGTTAATGAGTTGATTGACTGCTGACGATATTAAGACTAAAGTGCAGCGTAATGCAGACGAAGCGACGTTGAAAGCTTTCGATAATGTCTATTCACTCGATACCTTACCACCTGCAGTAAATCACTATCCCATCTTTATTGTGCTAAACACTCATTCGCAGAATTTAGGCGGTGAGCATTGGAAAGCGATCTTTATTGGAGAAGACCGACGTGGTGAACTATTTGACTCTCTTGCTCAACCTCCAAATATACCAACACAGCAGTGGTTGAGAAAACATACGCGTCAATATCAGCGAAATGAACGCATACTACAACATCCACTTTCATCAACGTGTGGTGCTTTTGTACTGTACTTCATCTTAAAACGTTTACATGTATCTCGATTTGTATCTGTTATTCAAAACTTTTCATGTAATCCATCCTCTAATGAAAAAATGATTTGTAAGTTCTATCATGATTTGAAATAAAAACATCATGTTGGAAAAATTGTTTTTTATTTTACAATCCGCTGGGTACGTACATACTCAATGAGATAGTCTAGGATCACATTTGCTTGTACATGAGATTTTAGTCCAGTAATGATCACTTTACTATTATGAAAGATTGCCACATGCACAGGTAACCAGCAACTAATGAGAGCTGCAGGAAAAAGTTCGGGTTCATAACACAAATTGTAACTGCTGGTACGAATCTTCAAAAATGATACACTTTCACTCAATTGAGTAGAGATCACCATATTGTCCACAGTCAGATTCGACATCACACACCTCTCCCTCTTCCATATCCGACGTAGTAGTCTTTGTAGCTCTAAGCGCATTGACTGCGCCGATGAATGAGAAAGGGCGCCGAGAATCTGTACAGTCCCATTTGGGAAGAGTTGAAGATTCCGTGAATTGTTCATCTTCACCACTAACATTTGAGGTCGGCCCGGGTAATACTTGCTGTTTGGAAGGTGTTGGTGTAATGTTGTCAGATCGATTTTGGTGTAGAGTCTGAAGCGACGGAGAATGTTGACGATGGTGTAGCGATGGCGCTTCATGATGAAAGAATGAGTAAATTGAGCGATGTACCTTCCTTTTATACTTTTCCCAACTACCTTGATGAAATGTGAAGTTAGTATGAAGTTGGGAATGATAGAGTTGAATTCGCCGATTGTTGACGCGCAACCAGATGCGATTTCCAATACGTGAATGTCTTTTCATATAGAAGTATTTCAAATCCTTCATGATATGATGTAGAGATTGAAAATGACGATAAGATAAAGCAAACTCTCTTCTCACATTTCCAGTTGAATCTTTGAAATAGACGTTTCGATCATGATCCGTTTCAATACGTTGTAGGGAATCTAATTTCCAACTCATGGTGCGTGGTAGTCATGTCTGATTAAGATTTGCATACAGTATAATCCCGCTATAACGTACACGGGATATAACGTACATTCGGTTATAACGTACACACAAAATATTCCCGGCAAAATATCCTATCTGAATAATAATAAAGGACTCCGGTTATAACGAACACGACTATAGCGTACAATTGGATATAACGGACAGAAATTTCACTCCCATGAAAAAATAACGGACAATTTCACTTCTGTTTATCTCAATTCCTGACAGTTGTAAATATTCTCAATAATATTTCGATGTATAAGTGTCGCCATCGATTCTGACTGACTATTAGCCATGTGATTTGTTTAAGGTTGATGAGACTACCATATTCTATTCAATTACATCCAAGTAAAACTTTCACTTGCAACGATGATTCATGTCATTGAGGGAAATAGGCCTACAGCAAACAACTTTTGACTCTCATGGTTGGCGTTAACATGGGGGATATGAGAAACTCCTTATTTTCGCAATAGAAAAGTCAGTCGTAGACAATCATGTAGGCCTACATAATTTACCACTTAAAAAACAAGCTCTTATGACTACCTTCATCAAACCACTCTGAATGCAGCATGCAAAGTAACACCAGCAAGTTCTATTGGTAACTTTGGACGCAAGTGAGTTGTAATTGACTTTTGCATGCTATCAACATGCATTTTCTAATCATAATTATCAAAACTCATAATACCAAATAACTTGCTTTATTCAGAAAATGTGAAAAGCGATGATATAAGAGTAGTCCTAGATGGTTATAAATGGAAAAGTGACTTACCCTTGATATAACGTACATCGGATATAACGGACATTTTTATCATTCCCAAGAGTGTACGTTATAACGGGATTATACTGTAGTAGGGCGATGAACTCACGACGAATAAATGTCATGATGGAGCGATGTATGTATCTTCTATACTTCTCCCAATTGTATTTGCGAAATGAGAAACAGTTTGCGGAATGAGAATGGTAGATTTGAATTTCATTTCTGTAATGTTGAAGCCAAACTTGATCACCCAAGGAGATGAATCTTAATGTTTCAAAATATTCCAAATCCCTCATGATATCATTGAGGTTGACAAATTGTCGCCATGTTAATGTAATACCTCTTGATGTATGACCATGAGAATTTTTGAAATGTACGTTTCCATCACGATCAACTCTGATATATTGTAGAGAGTCCAAAATCCAAGTCTTCATGATGTTATGCAAAGTCGCAGATCAGCAATATAAAAATGTCGTTTTATCATATTTTGCTTAGCAATGCGGCCGCAAATAGATTTGCTAGTAATCGAGCCGCACTCTTTTCTACTCCCATTGATCATACACAACAGCTAAATGGAAATTGGGAAGTGGTCGTCACTCAACTTGTTTATAGCAACTGTGTCTATACTTTTGATCATGAGGTGATGACTATTAATATGAGACGTACAGCTGCTTACCAATGTGAAAAGGGCTGCCGAGTATACATTCCACAGTGGTCAAAGAAAGATCTCTTATCATGTAAAAAGTTTATATATGATTTCCTGAATAAAGCGTGTAAACATATTGTCCAATTTACTCCGCACAATGATGATCATACTTATGTACATCATGTAGTTGAGAAAGATTGGATTGTTCGTTTAAGTCCAAGTTTAAGAAGTGATTTAGGCTACCTCGCTAGCGCCTTAACAAGCTATGATGATTTTAACGTTAATTACCACATAAGTGGTCATAAACAGTTAATATATCGAGAGGAAGCTTATTATGTAGATCTTATTCCAAAAAATGAGAAGACGTTGGTGAAGAAGATTGTGATTAAGCCAAGAAAGACAAGCATGACTCCTGAAACATTATTGAAGAAATTTAATTATCTCCTTCGAGTTGATGGTAAACAAGTGGCAACATTGACTTATATCAAATCATCTAATCATATTGCAATAAGTAAATTAAATGATAATGATCTAGTATTAGTTTGTTCAAAAGATTTTCATCAGTTCTTGCGACATCATTCTGCAGCTGTTCATGGAAAATTTGATGTGCAACATTTACCATGTGAAAGGTCAAATCAATTTGATACAGAATGGAGCGTATCTTTATACAGAACGTGTGTAGAGCCTTTAGGTGGTATCTTACATGAAACAAGAGTGTTGATGCCTCGCATCATTACTTCAGTTAAATTGGTTGTAGATTATTTAAATGAAGTGATTAATGAGCAACATATTTCATTTTCTGAAAAAGAAGGTACTTTGTCTCTCACTATAAGTGGAAAAGGTATTGAACTAATTATGGATAAAACTCTAATGGACATTTTGGGTTTTGATCAAAATATCTTTAAAAGTGGTACTGTAACCAAAGCTAGCGCAGACATGTCGCTATCGCGTCGTATTAACTATTTTCAGATATATTCCAATATTGGTGAAGATGTACGTGTGGGAGATGTTGAAGCTCCATTGCTAGCAATGATACCATACCAGCCAAAAAGCTGCAGTATTTTATCTGAGCATACTTTCAAGAAAATGCATTATACAAAGCTGAAATCAAACTACATCCCACAAATTGATATTGCAATTTATGACGATGCTGGTGCGTTGATTCCTTTTCATAAAGATGCTGTGACAAGTATCACACTCCATTTCCGAATGAAGAGTTAATGCAAAAGTATGCTAATATATTTTTCCAATGTGAATAATATGGAAAGTGAAAATAAGGACTCGTTTCTAATCTACTTACCCAGTAATGCTTCTATGAATAAATTTCCCAAAATAAACCATCAGACTATCGAGTAGAATTAAATCGTCCACTACATTTAGAAGGTGAATGGGAGGTTGGCGTTTCTAGTATTTGCTATGATAGCAATATTCAGAATGTGAATGATTTGGAAGAAATGATATTGACTCTTCGCATCCATGATGGAATAACGATGAATAATGCATTCCAGTTCCCATTCAATTTAACATCAGATGGAAAGTGGAACTATGAATGGATCCAGATAAAATCAGATTATTATGAACCATTTGGGAATGAGAAAATTATTAAGGCATTCATTCAATAAGTGGTAATACTTCCATCATGAAGAATAAAAATCAGAAAGCTTATGAGTTTACTATCTATCATTGGAGTGGGAGACAGTTCCTTCGCTTTCATTCTTTTACTAAAGGTCTTACACTGAGGTTGGATAATGAATTCTATCCACATCTCGGTTTTGGCCATGGACTACATCTAACGTCAATTGCTACTGCAAATGTTAAAAAAAGTTTATTCAAATCGAATCAACAAATTTCATTATAGATTTAAAATATTTGATGAAGATGTTGTAGAATGCGAAGAACGCATCATTTTGAAAAAGCGTGGTGTTCAACCTTTATCACTTATTGAGTTAGTAAAACGATGGAATGAGACTGTGGGTAAGAAGTATGGATCGTAAGAAGTATGGAGAGAAAATTATGGCGGGACAAAAAATAAGTTGGTTATTCAGAAATATAATTGACAAACTTTACAGTTTATTTCTTCTCCAACCTATGCGTCATTTTGGTAGAGACATTATACCACCTACTATTTGGATAGGCGGGTGTGGTGTATGCTTCTCATGAAATATCACATCTAAAGCTGATTTCAGTAATGATGAATGGTGGGTTGACATCTATGTTGATTCGCATCGCAAGAAAATTTACCAGTCTATGCAGAATCTAAGTTGCTATCAAATATAATGCGCGTCTATATTCATACAGTTGAAAGCTTCATTTTCATAGTAGTAAATCCGCTTATATTACATCACAAGTTGAGGCAATGTGATGAAAAGTAAATATGGATGGTAAAGACACACCACATTTCGTTTTCAATTTGAAAATCAACGCGTTTGTTCTGAAACTGGGTGATGACATATCAATGGTCATATTGAATAAAAATTTGAAAGAAAACATCTTTGGTTTTTCAATGCTACAAAACAGTGTTTTTACGCTGCTGCGCATAAACATTGGTTAATAGAGAAACACCAATGACACTTGATAAACATGAACAGCACCTTTACATTCAAAGTGATTTGATTCTACCTATTTCTGTTGGCGAGAAAAAAGAATACATATTACGTGATTTCATTCATGATAAAGACGCTTCATATGGAATAGTCGAGAAGATGTTTGAAATGCTATTTTCTATACATCCCCCAAAGTCATCAAACAATGATACCCTCTATTTGCCTATCAAATTACCAATGGGATTACAAGAAGTGCATCTCACGTGAAAGGATTACTAAATTCCCTCATAAACGGATAGTGTTTTCGGAAAACAAAAAGTGGAAGTCTTTATACGCAACCATTTATTGAAAATTAAGTACATGAATGTGAAGCAATAGACTTTATACAAACATCCGCACTGAAATATATACTATGAGCGAGCACTTCAATAAACATTGTTATATACAAAAAGTCTTTAACTTCGTGAAGGGTGGAAATATACAGGGATAGGAAAAATGTCTTTCAGTGGAAAAGTCATCACATGGGGAATGTACCGATGTGGACACATATTCACCAGGAAAAAACAATCTCATGCGATACATAAAACAACAATGTTTATCTACAGAAATCAACATCAAAATACTAAGTTAAGGATGATTATGCTAAGACGTCTCCTGAATGTGGTAGTGTGAGTTTTAGTTCTTTTGTGGTGGTGGTATGCCTGTATCAAGGATGTCCATGTGGAAGAGATTTGTTATGTCCCTATCCAAACACCTCTTATACCTCCCATCGCTGAAAGCGCCCCCGTTTCGTAAAACGTATGAGTTTTGATCTCATGCGACTTAGATTTTAAGATTGTCATATTGACAAACGTTATATTTTTATTTCTATTGGCTTTCCTGAAATTCTTATGTTTCACATTTTGCACAATGGATTTTGATATGCCTTTAGCGCGCTTAATGCTAATCATCACTATCCTTTAATTTCATAGAATACATTTTAGGGCGGAGGAGAATCATTTCAGCTATCTCCTTCCCTGCTGTTTCATCCTTAAAACAACCAAGTTTGGCCTTATTTTTGATGGAGTATAGTGGATGATCAGCAGGATAATTTGATGCCACCCCCTCCCCCCCCCCCCCCCCCCCACCCCCCCCCCCCAATATATATATATCAAAATATCTTTCTAAAGATTTTCCTTCTTCATTAAAATTTAAATCTTTTTGAGTGGCAATACCTAAAAAGAAACCATCTGTGTCACCACCCAACAAACGAACCTCTTTTACGAGAGGACACGGTTTTAGTATTTTATAGAAGAGTTGATACATTTCAAGCTTGGAGTAATCTAGAACAGCTTGACCAATATAGATGGGTTTGCACAACTCAACTTCAGATTTTATCATTTTAATACCTACAAGATCCTCATCGATTATGTCTCTATCGATGAATAGAGGTGATGAGGTCAATTTGTGATACTTTTGATCATCATTAACTAGTTTGTAGTTTACGCGCTTTCTAACATCCTCCATCGTTTTACCAAATAGACTGTTGTTCTTATATTTATAAAAATCTTTTTCAAAATTATTTTGGGCTAGTGCACGTTTCTGGCTGTTACTATCTATGTAGGGTTTGAGGAAGGCTTTCTGTCTAAATTTAATAATGCGGTGAACTCTTCTTAAAATCATGCCCATTTCTAAATAAAATTTTAAGATGCTAAAGTGGACTAGATAGTTTTCTTTACCATATTGAGTGAGCAAAAGTTTGCGGCAAGGCTTATACTTGGGTTGTCCACATGATTCTAAATCTTTATGAAATTGTTTCATAAAGTCGGAAAACATATCTTTACTCACTTCACCTGATTCGGGTGCGAGTGGAAAATCTACGGTTTTAAGTTTAATATTATTTGGATAGATTAGATCTATCTCAAAATAATATCCCCAATCACCTTCATCTGGAATTGCTAGTATGTTAGAAGGGTTGGACAAATGTTGAATTTCAATATCATCTAACCATCTAAACTCAGAGTGAGGTAGCGGTTTGGATAATGAACTACCATACAAATTATTTTGGTCATAATACTTAAGATGGGTATGATCATCACCTACTGTTTCAGATTTTAACCTATGTTTATTTACAAATGTGAGACCACCGCGAATTCCTCGCTCAAATAAATTATACATCTCTGGATCTTGTAAGAGATGAATGGTCTCACCAGTCATTTTAAAAGCAGACTTAAATGACATGGCTGGTAGACTGACAAAGTGGACGGGATCTAACTTATCTTCTTCTAATGCCACTCGTCGAAACTCTTGAAAAACGTCAGCCAGCAAAAGCACATCTAACTTAAGATAGGCAATCATATATTCACCAAATGTATGGCAGTCAAATTTTATCCATGCCTCTTGAGCATGTTCATAGTCCTCTACTGGACAATCTTGATCCGTCAAATCATTTTTAAATTTATCTATGGGTGGAAGAGAAGTCTCACCGAGTTTACTAATCGCATCAAGATATGCATATGGAAAGACTCCTTTCCGTGTGATGACTTCATTAGTTAAATTTGGATATTGTTTCTTAAGATTTTGTGTTAGTGGAAGAGACTTTAGATTTTGTACGAGAGAGGCCAGTGATGCAGCCATAAATTGGTAGGAATCTAAAAATTTTATATTACAATAGACCGTCTTATTTTCTTTGGTTTTATCGACGGGTGCTTTTGCTGTCATGGCCATAAACTTTTCTCTCGTTTGAGCTATTACATCAAACTTCCACTCTTTCATTTGGCCTAAACTTCCTTTTATTATCATATGGCTGTCGTAGCCCTTGAAATTATGGAAAATGACGGGTAATGTACGCCGCTTCATCCTCAGCGAAAAATTACATTTTGAGCAGAGTGGGGGGGGGGGGGGGGGGGGCGTTTCTAAATATACCAGTATGTGATCATGGTCGCGCACTTTCTTAATCTTATCATCAAATGTTTTACTACATTTGGGGCAAACGTTGCAACTATCAAATTTTGCTTGATCATCTGCTGTCATATGCAATGATCTGCGATAGAGTTCACCATCATACTTTTGTTGAAATTTTACAGCCTGTTCGAGGAATTGTAGGAATTGGTAATTACAATCCTCACCTTGCCAGACGCGCATTTTATTTTGCCTACCCCTAAAGTGATCATGCCATACTTCATAGCAGGAAATGGCTGCTGGTCGATGGATGTTATCATCGATATAACATTCGATGTCAGCATAGATGACACGAAGAGACTTAGTTCATCGCCATTCTCTCTATATGAAAACTCCTTATCTTTAGGCATGCGTTCCATTTGCAGTTTACCTCGCTTACACCACTCATAATGAGTTTCAAATTTAGTTTTCCTCCTAAAGTGGCGAATACATCTGTCGCAGTAATATAACTCTCTACTAGAGTTTTCTAAGTGGTGGTATAAGCGAGAGGTTTTGGGAATACCGCAGTAGTGCCATTCCTCACTATCATCCTGTCTTACTAATAAAAGGTTTACTGTACGTTCATAACAACTCGAACGCGAGTTGTAGCGCACACCCTTCAATCCTTTTTCCCAAACATGGAGAACTATTTTAATGTTGTTCAATTTTTCAAATTTTTCTATATCTTTAATTTTCATATCGTCACTATTACAGTCATCGAAGTTTAATTCATTCTCCCACTGCCTATAGCTATATGTGCGATTTCGATTCGCATTGATGTCACTATAGTGGAGAATTGAGAGGACAGCATATTTAAAACATTGCGATTCGCAATCGACATTGATGACTGCTGTTTTGTTTTTTAAATTTTTTGGAAGTTTAAAGGAGCCTCGACCACTATGATTTCCTAATAAACTGATTTTAAATAAGGCGGACTCAATGCCGTCAAAAATGAGACCGCTATCGCGCTCGTTAAATTTATCAATATTTAATTTTAATCCTTGGATGTGAAAATTTATCCAAGACTAATAGTCTACAACCTCGGTTGCAGGAGAGGAGGGTATGTGAAACTCCAACCTCTCTATTATTTGTCCAGTATGGTGGTCGATTTTTACATATTTTATTTTAAGATAGATGAGCGCCTTCATCCTAAAATTGTCTAAATTGTTGAAGAGCGCTTCTATCAATGATGAATTTTAATGAAACCATTCCTCAAAGTTAGCAATGGTTTCTGAGGAGTCCATCTGGTAGTTCCTCACTAAATTATTTATGGACACTTCAGTGAGTCGGATAGAGGAGGTACCGTTGGTGTAGGTATCGTTCGTGTGTGTATGTTGAAGTCTGTGCGAAGATAGTTCAAAACGTGTCTCGAAAGACTGAGCGCACAAGTCGCAAGAAAAGGAGACGACGTTAACAGAATCATCCCCACCTTCGGAGATTGATGCCGGCTTAGGTCGACAAACACCTCGCTTGATGTGTCGGGTGAGATCCCATTTCCTCGTGAAGATGTGCCCACAGTCAGCACATTCCCACTCGTTGCCATGTCGCGACAGTTCTGAGGTGGAACTCACATCACCTGAAAGAGAAATCATTCTATCATCTCTGTTCAAGCCTCAGTGTATTGTTACAACCTACCTTGACTCAATAACTCTAAACTTTCCTCGAGAAGGGAGGGCGTTGGTGATGAAGTTGATGCCTGAAATTGAGGAAGATGCTATTAGTCACACGTTTGAGGGAGATGAGAGAGGAAATCTTTAACTTACCATTTTAATGAAATATGATCAGACAGAATAATAGTCAAAGTGAGAGAGAGAGATCGTGCGTTCGTCACTTGTATTATTCACAGATTAAATGAAATGACATGAATGTCACTTTGCTTATATACTTTCATTCTCTTCATTCATTGGATGTTCATTCTGATTGGCTGCTTGTGTATACTTAAGAATTAGAAAAATGTTAAAGTTATCATTATTCAAAGTCAGCATTTCAAAGACAACATGACAAGTCCTCCAACAACACCAAATACCGCATTGGAGTTCTCCTCTCCATGCACATCAGCAAAGGTGCTCGTTACACCAAATGCACCAAGAAAGGCGAAGGTGGAGAAGACATACAATCTCGACAATATACGAAAGTTATCATTATCGGAGGACAATGAAGAGGAGTTGCCCGACCTAACAGGCATACGGTGGAAATATTTACAATATGATGCCGAAGGGGTGATGGAGATGACCAGCAAGTCGCACTTGCATCAAATATGGGAGTGGTACATCCCTAACTCCCAACCGCGAACCGAGGCGGAGTGGGCGTACATTGACAAAGTGAGGGACGCTGCAGAAGAACGTTTAAAGCAGCTCAACTGTTTTTGTAATCTATGTGAAGTCCGACACTGGGACGATATTGACAGCGAAGACCTTCTAAAATATATGTTATAATAAATGTTTATTTCATATTGTCGTTGCTTTCATGCTGACTTACTTGAATGGGACTTAAGTGAATGATTTAACCATGTATACTTTTTCATTTGGAAATAGTTATTTTTAACTTGTAAACAATTGAAACTTTATTCTATTTCTGACATATACACTATTGAAACTTTATTTCTAACTTGTAAATTGTTGAAACTATATCTTTCATTTAGAAATAGTAGCACATATAGTTTAACTTACAAGACTTTATATGGATGATGATATAGTTCAGTCACATTTAAGATAGCTTACACTTCTGATGTAGGGGATAGCAATCGAGTGCGATCCATATGTAAAGAGCTTGTTCAACTACAGAAGAGAGAAGTGTGATATGATGCGTGTGGCGCGTGAGTGTCCTCCCATTTCATTCCATTCATCAATTCATCTCATTGATAGAGATAGGTAGAACTCATGGTTCTCATAACACATGCAATGGAAAGTTTATAAGGTAACCTTCGACAGATGGCTAAATGTCGCCCTGGCGCGAATGCATACTACATTGAAACAGAGACAATCACTTGCAAACATGACGCAGAGAGGTTTAACAAGATTGATCATTGCCGAATGTCCCTTGCGGTATACATAGCTACGGGTTTCACCGCCGTCCTATACAGGAACGCCCGTCGAAAGGAAGTATTACACCGAACTTCATTTGCATTGTTACCTTCCCCTCTGTATCCATGCTTGAAAGCATGTCGTGGGCTTGGGACCACTTCAGCTACATTAGAAGGGGCCCTTAAGAGGGCTTATGGGGCGTTCACAGGTGGAAGGGATTAACCTCCACCAGCCATTATTCTTCGAGCTCGCAAATCACTCTCGCGATAGATACAAAAATATATCTTATACAGTAGGTAACCTACAATGTCCTCATCGAAGAACGGTAGGTACCGACGGAGCTGACGACGGCAGTGCGCTCTTATATGGCGGAGACGCTGTTCGCTCTCCGCAATCTCAATGTCCAATATAACATACCTGAGGAGAGTGATCGGAGCATCGACCTCTATTTCCTCATAGGTCTCTCTCCACTCCTCTATCACACGTCTGCACTCGTCAAGCTCCATCCTTAAAGTGAATGAAGCTTCTTGTCTCGTCTTATATACCTTTCATAGGAAAGGTTAGAAGAAAGTTTTATATGACTCATACATCATTTCATTTATCTTATTGTTGCCTCCCCACAGTGTCCATGCATGAAAGCATGTCGTGGGCGTGGGACCACAACAGCCACATTAGGAGGGGCCCTTAAGAGGACCTATGGTTCGTTCACGGGATTAGGTTAGTGGGTCGACTCAAGACTTTTGTAAAAACTCTGAAAATAGAAAGGAAATTGAATTAGATTAGAATTATAAAATATATTTTAAAGTAACTTACTCGGCTTCTTCTTTTTCACTTTTCTGACGATGAAGTCCTCCAATTGTCCGTCTATTTTCAAATTTAATTGGAGGCACTTCACCCCCTCCCCCTCGTAGCACATTTGCGTTATATCAGGGTCATCTGTCATAGTGGGCACGTCGCAGATGTCGTTCTCGTAGAGGGGGAGGTGTACCTCATAGCTCCTCTTCACTCCTCTCTTCAACAAACCACTCATTCTCTCACATTCACTCCCCAACTTCTCATTTATCGCCCTCACTTCATCCACATCCTTCGCAATCACTCTCAATCTCTCACATTCAGCCTTCTCCTTCTTCAAAACACGCTTCAACTCATCACTCAGACACCTTCGCCATCATCTCTTTCTCTTCCTCAGACCAACGCTTCTCCGCCTCCATCATCATCACCATCTCCTCTTTCATCTGCTTTATCGCACTCACTTTCCCTTTCAACAACTCATTCTCCGCCAGCACTCTCCTATTCGTATTCTCCATCGCACTCATTCGATCCTTCATCTGATTGTATTCAAAGCAATCACTCGACCTCTGATCTTTCTGAGGCGATGAGGAGGCTTTTGGCTTTCCTAAGGTAACCTTGTCACCGAAAAGCCTCCTCATCGTCGCGTCCCGCTCTTCAACAACACTCTTCTTCTTCTGCATTACAACACCCCTCACCTCGCTCTCTTCCTCTTCACTACTCATCTCGCTCAGAGCGAGATCGCGATCGAGGTCTGCATCAGTCACTACAGGCGCTTTCTCAATCACCCTCTCTTCAGTCGCTTTCTCAACCGCACCCTCAATTGTCTTCACCGCCTCATTCTCTTCATCCTCCAACAACAAACCCTCAAACCACGCCTTAAAATCGCTATCCGTAATCTTCCAAGACTCACACTCTTTATGCTTTTTATAAAAATCCTCCGCCGCCTCATCCTTCCCACACTCAACACGCTCAACTACGCACACTCTCTTCAACACACGCTTCTCATGTCCATCAAACGCAGCAACATGCTTTTTCAATTCAGTTCCGCGAGCAATTCTCCCACAGGAGCATTTCCCCACGAGGAATCGTGCATTTTTCGAGGCAGTCATAACGTGAAACTGCAAGAAAAACAAAGTCGCTTGTTAGCAAACGAAATGATATTGTCTTACATGTAGACGTCGAGGATAGACAAGTTAAGCTGATGAATCCGTTACAGGCATTACTCACAGGGGATCTTATCCGATCTCCAAGGCCTCGATCCACAAATCCAACCTCTAACGGATAGAGCGTGCGTCATATCACTGTGTTGGTATTCGGATCCCGATTTTGACATGAAAATCGGTGGAGTTATTTACATCAGGAAACAAGTCTCGAGCCGAAGCTCGCCTCGTACAACATTATAAATGCCTTAGTTGAATTCAGCAGGGTTGAAACCCCAAAAAATCATCATAAATAACAAATTTAAATTTTTCAGAATTTTTGCACTACTTATGAAATTTTATAAGTAGTCTATAAATATACCTATGATCAAGAGCTATCACATGCAACTTGAATCAAGTCAATCGGTGTACTAGAACCGAAGATACACCGCTTACAAGATTTAGGCCTACTATGTCAAAGTGATCACCAGCCATATACTGGCTAACCTATAAGTCAACATTATAAATGCCTTAGTTGAATTCAGCAGGGTCGAAAACCCCAAAAAATCATCAAAAATAACAAATTTAAATTTTTCAGCATTTTTGCACTACTTATGAAATTTTATAAGTAGTCTATAAATATACCTGTGATCAAGAGCTATCACATGTAACTTGAATCAAGTCAATCGGTGTACTAGAACCGAAGATACACCGCTTACAAGTTTCTGGCCTATTCGATCAAAGTGATCACCAGCCATATACTGGCTAACCTATAAGTCTGACACCTTAGCTGATATCAGCAATCGAGAAATCTACCCGGTTTTCTGTATGAAACCCGGCTTGGAGCAGCAGCTCGGGTCTGTTCACCTACCTCTAGCAAGGTTGACAGAGCAAGTGATTTCTCAGTTGATGCTCCGTCCTTTTATAGTCGGGCAATTGTCAAATCCTCGGAAAATTCCTATTTTAGAAAAATGGGAAAATTAGCATTTTTACGGTTTTCAATCGCATCTCAACTCACAACCCTGACTCCCATCCGTCTCAAAATTTCAGATCTAGCACATCTCAGTGCGGTCTGTTCATTGCGCCAGGTCCGAAGCCTTGAATCGGTCTAGTTTTTCGGCAAAAGATAGCCAAAAATGCAAAAAATTCATTATTTCAACCTCATTAAAATTCCTAAGTTAGAAAAATGGGAAAATTGGTATTTTTACGGTTTTCAATCGCATCTCAACTCACAACCCTGACTCCCATCCGCCTCAAAATTTCAGATCTAGCACATCTCAGTGCGGTCTGTTCATTGCCCCAGGTCCGAAGCCTTGAATCGGTCTAGTTTTTCGGCAAAAAATAGCCAAAATTGCGAAAAATTCATTATTTCAAAAAATGTACAATTTCATATCAGAAGTAGTGTTTTCAATGAACTCCAAATCAAAAAGTCTGACTCCAATCATTCTCAAAATTTCAGATCTAGCACAACTCAGTGCGGTCTGTTCATTGAAGCAGGTTCGAAGCCTTGAATCGATCTAGTTTTTAGGCAAAAAATAGCCAAAAATGCAAAAAATTCGCCATCTTGAAAAAATTTGAAATTTTTTTTCCTCAAATCATGATGGAAACACTCTTCCTAGGGTGAATAAATGACGCTGATTCCAAATCTGAAATCCGTTTTGCTCTCCGATGCTTCGTTTTGCCGCTACAGCCCAAAACGTCCCAAATTTTATGTCGTTTTTTCGACAATTCCCAAAATCTGGCAAATCTTGTTTCTGCTCTCATTTCTAAACGACTCAACTGATTGACACCAAATTTCTACAGTGAATTCGTCTCACTCTCACCTTTCAAACGAGCTATCATATGTCTTCATCCCACCACTGGAAGGCAAGATTGAAGCAAGCTCTCCCGAGGGGGGGGTAGGGTGGGAAAAACTTGTCGACCTAACTTTTGACGAGAAAGACGATGGTAGCACTGGCGCATCGAAATTCGACACTTTGGAAAAAAATTTTCATTTTTACCGTACACAGTCACTCTGACACTTAGGATTTTTTCAACCTTTCCTAAAATCTTGTAACCGCTCTAACTTTTGAACGGCTGATCGGATTGACTCGCGCCAAAAAATGTCATAGGTTAGTTTTTCATCCTCTTTCGAATGCAACCCGAACGAACAAAATCCGTCCACTAGAAGCCGAGATAGCAGCTAGCTCTCCCGGGGGGGGGTTAGGGGGGGTAGGGTGGGAAAAACTTGTCGACCTAACTTTTGACGAGGAAGACGATGGTAGCACTGGCGCATCGAATTTCGACACTTTGGATTTCCTCCCACCCTACCCCCCGGGGTGGAAAACTTGTCGATCTAACTTTTGATGAGGAAGACGATGGTAGCACTCGCGCATTGGATTTCCTCCCACCCTACCCCCCCCCCCCGGGGTGGAAAACTTGTCGATCTAACTTTTGATGAGGAAGACGATGGTAGCACTCGCGCATTGGATTTCCTCCCTCCCTCCCCCCCCCGGGGTGGAAAACTTGTTGATCCAACTTTTGATGAGGAAGACGATGGTAGCACTCGCGCATTGGATTTCCTCCCCCCCCCCGGGGTGGAAAAACTTGTCGAGCCCATTTTTGACGAGGAAGACGATGGACACCACGTCCACCAGGCCGGCACCCAAGCCCACCCGGGCGGCACAACACCCCAGGACGGAGGAGGAGGAGGAAGAGAGGAGGGGGGGTAGGGTGGGAAACGGCCGCCATCTTGCGCTATCTGGTGTTTGTCACTTGCTTACTACTAATTATCGGAAGATAGGGATTCCAAAACCATCGCGAAAATCAAAAATCGTCCACATAGCTCGAAACAAGCTAGGCCTTATTTTAGCAAGCCAAACCAAAACAGGACCCCTGCGGTTATTGTGGTCAGTCAGGCACACACGAGAAGGGGAGAAATTGTCCTGCTTACGGCAAGAAATGTCATAAGTGCGGCGGGTTGAACCACTGGGCAAATGTTTGTAAATCCAGCAAGCCTAACCAGAATCAGAGCCAGAGGTTTAATAAGCAGAAGAAATCCGTTAGGAAGTTGGAAGAAGCAGAGAACGAGACTAGTTCAGATGATGATTTTTTTCGCGTGAAACAGATAGGCATGCAAAAGAAATCCCAGAAATTTGACAAATTGATTACTGTTCATGTCGCAGATGTGAAAACACTTATAGAACCTGACACAGGCTCAGAAGTCAATGTCATGGATGAGCACCAGTTCAAAGCACTGACCAACAGATCATCAAGTACACTAGTACTGAAACCTTCCACTGTTAGGTTGAAAGCCGTCCAGAAAGAGCTTCTAGTGAAAGGAGAGATGGAGACCACTATCAAGAACATAACTTGCGGAACGACTGCTAAATTCGTTATCGTCAAGGGCAGACTAGAATCTCCACCCCTACTAAGCAGAGACACCTTAGAAACATTAGGGATGTTGAAGATAACCCCCCACGGTAAATTCGCCCGCGAGAATCACCTCAGGATACGCCTCATTAAGAATGAGCCTACAAATCGCGAGGCAATATTAGCGGAGTACGAGGAAATCTTCGAGGGCATAGGCCACATCCGAGACAAGAAGAATGACCTCGAGATATATGCACACTTCCACATGAAAGATGACGCAGAACCGATCGCACAGAAGCCCAGACCAGTCCCATTCTACCTCCTGAAGCCACTCAAAGCATTGCTAGATGAATGTGTAGAAAATGGAATTTACGAGCGCGTCCCAGATAATGAAGCCATTAGTTGGTGTTCATTCATTAGTCATCATGCCGAAGCCAAGATACCGAGATGAACAAGAATTACAGTCCCAATATGATCGTGCATGCATAGGTCTGAGAGCACCAAATAAGGCCATGGAAAGAAACAGTATCACTCAGGGCACCACAGTCGAGGATTTTACCCACAAATTCAGTGAATGCAAGATATTTTCGAAACTTGACATGAATCAAGGTTACCACCAGCTTAGCCTTCATCCAAAGTCGAGAAACATTGCCACGTTCAGCACACCTTGGGGCAACATGCGCCCAACCAGATTGATATTCGGAGCGAAATTAGCCCAAGATAGCTTCGACGAAGTTGTTTACCGAATATTCGGCAATATCCCCAACTGTTTGAACCATAGAGACGACATCCTCATTGGCGGCAGAGACGAAGAGGAGCATACTAAAGCTCTGAAACAGGTCTTAAATCAAGCGAGAGATTTTGGCATCACATTCAACCGTCAGAAATGTCAGTTCGGTCTGAAAGAGATAGAATTTTACGGCTATAAGTTCTCTGACGATGGACTGCGACCGGCTCCCGAGAAGGTCAAAGCCATCAAGGAATGCAGCATACCGGAATCTAAGTCAGAAGTCCGCAGTTTTCTAGGAATGACTGGTTATTTGTCAAAATTCATACCTAACTACTCGCACCTAACAGCTCCACTCCCTAACCTAACCCTGAAAGATAAGAAATTCCAGTGGACCGAGGTTGAAGACAAGGCATTTGGGAAGCTGAAAGAGGCCATCACAGATGATGCTGCCGTGGCATTCTTTTACCCTAGATACCCTATTATCGTGAGTACTGAAGCGAGCTTCCATGAAGGTCTATCGGCAGGATTATTCCAGAAGACAGAATCAGGCATCAAGCCAGTTCATTTCATTAGCAGGTCGATGACTAGCACAGAGAGAAACTATAGCCAGACCGAGAAAGATGCGTTATGCGTCCGATGGGCGAAAAACAGATTTCGCATGTACTTGCTAGGTGCACCGAAGTTCAAGATAGTTTGTTCGCACAAGCCACTGATTCCACTTTTCAACAAGACGAAAGTGAACTTACCACCACGCCTTGAGAGGTGGATCATGGACATGCAGGATGTGGACTATGAAATGATTTACGAACCGGGCAGAGATGAAAGAGACCCCCTGGACTACCTCTCAAGGCATCCATTAACTGAGACAGCTTCAGACTCAACCGAACGATATGTCAGATGCATAGTCACTCATGAACACACCGGCTTGAACGAGATTAGAAAAGAAACAGCTAGAGATCCACAACTGCAGAAGCTGAGAGAGACCATAAGGAACGAATCATGGGAAGCTATGAGAAGGGACCCCGATGTCATACCGTTCTATAGTCTTAAGACAGAAATCTATGAGGCTGACGGACTCCTCTTCAGGATGAATAAGATTATAATTCCAGAAAAACTTCAGAAAAGGATAGTCAATTCAGCTCATAAAATGGGCCATTTTGGGATGACGAAGACGAAGCGCATGATACGTGACAAGTACTGGTTCGAGAACATTAACCAACTAGTAGAAAACACAATCAAAAACTGTCACCCATGCCAGACTGCAACCGATGACCATAGAGAGTTACCAGCCAAGATGACCAAGATACCTAATGAGCCATGGCATACCGTCTCGATTGATTTTGGGGGACCCTACCCCGACGGGCATTACAATTTAGTTGTGATAGACTTACGAACACGGTACCCAGAAGTCGAAATTGTCTACTCTACAGCATCAGGTCCCACCATTGAGAAGCTCACAAAAATTTTCAGCACCCACGGTATTCCCAGTACTGTCATATCAGATAACGGACCCCCCTTCAACTCGGAAATGTTCTCAAACTTCGCCGATGAGCAAGGTTTTCACCACCACCGTGTTACGCCAGAGCACCCCAGAGCGAACGGCGCTGCTGAGAGTTTTATGAAGACCCTAAACAAAGCTGAGAGAATAGCCCACTTAGAAGGACGAAATTGGAAGATAGCTGTCCAGGAGATGTTGATGGGTTTTAGGTCCACCCCACATGTTGCTACAGGAATCTCACCCTACGAGGCACTCATGGGTAGAAAGGTCAGGACAAAGCTCTATACTAGAACCTTTAAAGGACCGAGCAGTGATGGAGACCAGGCCATTAATTAGATAGACAGAAGTTACAAAAACTGGATTAAGAACTATAAAGATAGAGGATCACACGATCCACGATTCAATATCGGGGATCACGTTTTGGTGAAACAGAAGAAGAGAGACAAATGGTCCACTCCATACGAACCGAACTTGTACACCATCGAGAAGACGGACGGATCCAGCGTCAAGGCGAGAAGATCAACCGACGGACGAACGATCTATCGAGATGCGAGCAGGTTCAAGAGAGCGAACCTGGCAGATAATAGAACCGAAGCAGAACCGGAGACCCAAGCCACCGATGAGACGATCCAGGAGAATCCGACCGAGACGAGCGAACCGATCCAGGAGAATTCGACCGAGACGAGAGAACCGATCCAAGAGGACGAGAACGAAGTTGTAGAAGGAGCGAGACGTGAGAACCGGAACCGAGACGAGACGAGGCAGGAGAGCCTATCGACAGGGGCGTCGCCAGGATTTTTCGAAGGGAGGGGCGGTCTATACCCCAATCGGCACGGCCGGGCAGGGGTTTCTAGCAATCAAGCACAATCAAGCACTTTAATCCTATTCTGCCTGGGGGCTCCATCAGCCCTGTGTATGTATTTTTTGATATCTCAGAAATTGATATCTTCCACTTGATCCTAATTGAAGTTTTGAAGGTCACTCCGAAAAGTACTTTTCCAAAAATTGTAATTTTTGAATTCACTGTTTAAACATTTTTAGTAAAATTATTATTTTAAACACAGAAAACATTGTATGTTGATATTCTACATGCAGCCTATCTAACTCATTAATATTGATATGAATTCTTTCATTAAAATATAGTTGTTACCGCCTTATAGAAATAAATGAAATAGTAATGAAATAATGAATATAATGAAAATATATGAACTGCAAATTATTTCTTTTTTGAAAACATTTGTTTATAGATTTTCAGATTGAATACTTTAATCTTACTTACCAGAACGAATTGATGTAAGATGTACAGAGCAGAGGAAGTTGAGAGGGAGTATGAAGTTGAATTGGTGCAAAATTCAATAAATCCGTCGTCGAAACAAAAAAGCAATATTGTAATCCAAGTCGAAGATGATTAAATGGCAAATAATTCAAATATTTAAAATTATGATGAAAGTGCGACACTGCGAGCGAGATTCTAACACGACATTCGACACATGAAATGAAACTGAAAGTTGAGTCATTACAGATTTGGAAACGTCAAACATCAAGGATTAACGCTCGCACTGTAGTGTCCATTCGGGATGACTGGGGATTGAGGCTGTGGCCACTGGCTGTGGCTGATGCCGATTCTCAATACTGTATTAGATAATCATTTGTACATTGATGGTAAATAGATTAGGGAGCTTAGGCAGCGAGAGAACCTGATCGCCACGATATGACCGCCTGCTGCGCACGCCGTAACACTTTACACAGGAAACTTTCTCCTCATCTGTCGTTATCATTACAGCATTTTTTCTCGCCTTGGTCATAGTTGAAGTCATCATCAATTGGACAGTTAAAGTTACTCCCAGCTGAGGGGGGGCGGCCGCACCTTCGCCCCCCCCCTTGCCGACGCCCCTGCCTATCGACAACCAGCGACGAACCGAAACACGAGCACCTGAGCGGAGGCAACCGAAACCAAACACGTACAAGAAGAAGACCAATATACTTGAATGACTATTTCACCGACAGTGACATCTTTGCAGACGGATCCCTTACTCCGTGATTTGTGGAAAGGGAGAGATGTAATATCTCACTCTATGAGATTGGACATATTTCTATTCTTTAACTTTGTTTGAATATGTTCATGGTTTAAATACACACTCAGTTTTCTTATGCGTGTACGCTGTGTTTTTAGCCGAGAACCCATGTGCCCTTTATATTGTGCATGCTAATGTGTATACTGATTAATACAGCATGGAGTTGTAAAGATAGCAACCTAGATTAGATTACATCAGATCAGATATTACAGATGCAATTATCTTTTTTTCTTGCAAGTAGGCCCTACTGCATGTTCTGCGCTTTTCCTCATGAAAATTTAGTCGTTTCCTTGAACATGCAATCCGTCCGAAGATTTTCATCAAAAGACATCATCCACCAACCTGTTATGGCAATAAATGCAAAACGTCTTGAGTGATTTCAACATACCGATAAGCATATTTCTGATTGCTGATTTGTCAATAGTCTGGCCCATAACCGCCAAATATGTGCATCTTGTGGCAACGGCATTCAATGTTGTTTACTTTGACACCTATGAGTTGCTCCTGCCACAACTATAAGCCGATGATAATCAAACTATGTGCCCAAAACTGCCGGTGCTGTCGTACAGTTGAGCCTATAATTTGTTCATCGAGGCACTCGTGAATGTCAGAGATATGGGAAAATGGCCGAGATTTTCGGACCAGTTTTGTCCGGCAGCCTCCAAGGGGTCGGCCCGGAATCAATCCAACTGTTGACCAGGTTTCACGCCAGTAGCAACTCACTGGCATGCTGATGAGCAGAGGTGTTGCCACAACAAATTTTGCATACATCCAGCCCAATCACGCAACCCGCAACATTTTCCAGTGAACAGAGATAAAATTTAGAAAATGTCCACAGTTGATTTGCGAGTTAATTAAGAGCATAACATCATTTTTTCAGTGAGAGAGTTATACTGTCTCATGTGTCTGACTGAATTGAGTGAGGGTACATATATGCGTAAACTCGATCATGCATCACAGATTACGATGACACCATGATTCAGGGGCCACTCAAGTAGCAATCATAATAATTCAATTTTCTATAGCAATTCCATTCTGGCATGCAGGAGTGGGATTGTTTAAAAATTATTTTGAGATGCAAAGCTCTGTTTCTCTGAAAAGAAATGACTTATAGGATGATTTTACACAATTAACCTAAGTATATAATACATGAAGGCTAGCTGCTTATTGCTTTATCAACTGCTTAGTGAGACTTTCAGAAATAGTGGGTTTTGTTTTTGAAGCAACAATTAGTTGTTTTTTCGATAGCAATTAAAGTTTTCTTGGACTGCTCTTTTCTTCTATTAAAGCATAAGTTATTAACAAGGGTTGCCAATAATTAGGACAATTCCCTCTCTGCCTCAAGCGTCACATTGTTGGTTGTACTATTTAGACAAGCAGTATGCTCGCATGCGCTTTGTATCTACATTCGAATAGACCATAAATATCTTGCATCTTTTGTAAATAGCAACTTTATTAGAGACAGCTCAATAAGTCACGTAGGCCCAGTGTCGGCATTGGTGCATCCATTGTAGGCTAGATATCGGCTAGGCTTTGTCTATCTGTAAAAGCTACGGCAATGCATCCTCATCACAAGATCGTGACAGTCAAAGCAATATGTCGGAGGCAATCAAGCGAAGACAGCGGAGAAGCATTGTGGAGCAGTGTCAGAGAGACCCTCATCCAGGAGCTAACGGCCTACACTCAACCTGCAGATGGGAGTCACGTGTCCTCTAATCTACAAGAGGATCTGGAATCAGCACCCACCAGCACTGACTATCTGCTATCGGCTGAAAATGAGGGGGAAGCAGAAAGTCAAGAAGTGGTGATGGCCATGGAGTTTGACTGTTGGTCGAAGAAGGCTGTGAGAGAGAATCCACAACTTTCGGGAGACCACTTCCCACATAAGTTTCGGGACTCTTGGAAGAGACTACTTTTAAAATATAACACATCCCTTCCGAGCTCAGCCTCTATTGAGCGCATTTTCAGCTTTGGCTCGGATATTTTGAGGCCAAAAAGGGCGGCACTCACTGCCGCAAACTTTGAGGCCTTAGTGTTTATGAAGGGCAACCTCCATTTGTTAAGAGATGTGGCCTTTGATGAGTCTTGTGTCGTCTTGGATTTGGAGGACTAAGAATCACTCGGTTCATGTATTGGGTGCATGCATGCACATGAAATTGTTACTGTAAACCTGGAGATATTCAATAGAATTTGGGTGCTTTGTATTTGTCTAATTGTGGCAGCGTACATGTACACTGAATGTTAGCTAGCATGTAAGGCAATTAGACAGGAAATTTTGTCCTCTAGGCAAATGCAACATTTGATAATTTTTTGCAATATTTTTATGTCATCTCTAGTTCAAGGTTGTTTATGGTAGCATAAATTTCCATTAGGAGTGCAAAGATATGAATTGAAATCCATTTAATCCCATAATCGAATTCGGATAATCGGATAATCGCGAATCGGAACTTCATTTTCAAAATTTGAATCGGACAATCGGATTCGGAACTCCGATCTGGCTAATCGGATAATCGCTATTCGGAACTTCATTTTCCCAAATCGCGCCCACCTCTGATCGCTAGTGATTAGATATTGATTCTAGACTATTGATTACCAGCAAATATTGATTATCTGACAATGTAATAATGCAAATGTGTAACATCTACAGAACAGATTTTGGTTTTAGGCTACTCAACAGCGTCCAGTGAGTCACCATTAGACAGCCGATCCTCTGTGTTACTTGATAACTGTTTCGAGCTCAGATTATCCAGTGTTCCTCCACTATCTTCATCTGCTGAGTCCACTTCAGATACATCTCCGTCTGGTGGACTGATGTGGATACAATCTATGTCATCTTGAAGTTCTTCAATCTTGGCTGCAGCCTCTTCAACAGTATATTTTCTAAAATGAAAGAAAATGTACCTGTCATTAACCTAGCGTTACATATATGTAACGGATGACTTAATTGTAAAATAAAATGTATACTTAAAGTTTATATCATTCAATTTCCTGACATTTGTTATCTCTATAGTCTTATAAAGATTATTGATGATAGTATTTGGTATGAATGCATGAACATTTGCTGATATAAACAAAATAGAAAACTTACTTTTTTGGATCACCCATATTTGTGAAATGAAAAGTGTATCTCGCTTGGGGATGATTTGAAACGCAAGTTGCATCCCAACTATTTAAGCAAAATATATATATTTCACACATATGGATCATTTAGATAGTATTTCACATGCAAATTATAGCGATAAGGCAATCATTGCTCACGAAACTGGACCTTTATCGAAAAGTTAATTGCGTTACATATATGTAACGCTAGGATAATATGGATTAAGTTTTAGAGCGATTTCATAAGAGATTTAGGAAACCGCCTTTATATTCTCTTTATGTATGTTCTCCCTATTCGTCTGAGGAGATTCCATCCGCCTCCCGGAATACATTCTGTTTCCGTACAGTTCAAAACAATGCAAAAGATCGAGATGTTCTGACTACCAGTATATTGTCCATTGAAGTTCTCCAGTCATTCCAATTTCCGCGCATCGCGAAAAGACTACATGAATTCAGATTGAAATCACAGTTGTGATAATCACAATCATTTAATGCAAGCTGCCTCCGAATTTAAAAGAGAATGTATTGCAAGCTAATACAAACTATGTAGCATTACTTAACAATAACATGCAACACATCCATTTATCAGCACAACCAGGGGCGACGGCAGAGAAGCATTTTTGAGCTAGCAAAGTAGCTACATGTAGATAATTTCATTTAAATAATAAGTTGATGTCTCGCGCTTAAATATATCACTTTAATGATATTTTTGGCTGAGATGGCAAATTTAGGCACCATAAAATCATGGGCAGACATGATGTCAGAAGAATACAAATCTAATCAGGTTGATATTTTTGCGCCAAATCGACTGTCAAAAACAACAGAGGTACCATTGGTTTGCTATCGCACCCTAAATTTGACATTAACATGAAGATATGCGCATGCATTCGCAGACCTTCATGAAAAAATGTCCTAAGTCAAAGATGACCAATCCTCGTATCAACTTTAGCATAACGGAAGCCACTTGAAATTGAGTCATCAATTTCATTTCAAGCTTCACATACAAATAGTGAAATGCCAATATCGGAACTCGCTTCGCTTCCCTTTTAGAATTGTAGAAATTTGAGAAACCTCAGTTCAATTCGTTCTTCAGTTCATGAACGGCAAATTCTTTCAAATTCAAATTCAGTTCAACGGCAGTTACAATAAAACCCCGTTCGCTTAGTTCACATGTTCACCAATGAACGGCTCGGAATCTCTCTTGGTCGCTCGCTCACTCAAAAATTCGAATATACTGTATCATACTCAGATGTGTACTACAATGTAAACCGTAGACCGACAATTATCCTACAAAATTACTGACAAAATCAACCGACGATTGTCAGCACCAATATCCTGTGATATCCGACGAATTTGTAGGTTCTCCACCGACATCGAAACAGATGCTTTGTATGCAAATTAACTAAACAAAAACTGTTGAATATTGATTGATTTTTTCGATTAGTGATTACTTGACTTTTGAGCAATCTGTATTATTGTGTGGCAAAACCATGATTGATTTTGACATAATAAAATTAATTACCCACATTTTTGATAAAATTTAAGCTATAATTTAAGCTATTCATTTTGTCGCTTTTTGTTAGATATTGTAGGTGTTCAGTGGCAATCATCCTACAGGAACTAACAATTTTGTAGGATGAATGTCTGTCAATTGTCAGTCAACGGTTTACAGTGTAGTGCAAGTGGTACAATTACTGGTAGCATTTTTAGAAGACATTTGCGACGAAACTTATTGTCAAAATCTAAATTGAGAATCGAAACTCCTGTACGCTGTACTGACTGCTTTTAGTTGACGGTTTTGGCGTTTTGCCCCTAAAGAAGCATGAATGCGCGAAATGTCGGGACTGTTTATAGCTTTTATTACTGTTTTTAGCCAATAAATTCCTTAAGAAGACACTTCCGTACTTTATTGTAACCGGGAATTATCTAAAGTAATTGTAAAGTAATTGTATAAAGCAATTAAAAATTAATTGCAATGTAATTGAAGAAAAACGGAGTAATTAGCCATTGTAAACAATTACATTTCATGAGTAATTGACACAAGTCTGCTTACGATGAACGCTAAGAAAAACTAGATTTGTCAACAGGCTGTCTTGCATTCTCGTTCGCACATAATTTTTCTACTACTTTCAGCTTGCTAAGCGCACAACTGTGTTGGAAATGTCAAAGAAATAAGGAATGCTGTCTTGAGTTCATGTAAAGTCATAGATAAAGGATTCAAAAATTCAAGAAGTTCTAGGATATTGTTCAATCACACATTGTTCTTTCTGCGGCCGCACGCACGTGTCGGCACTGCGTCCCACAGACGGCTTTTATTAACGGAATAATAATATTGACACTATTTCGGCTGAAACATGAAGACGCACATGTTTTATCAATATTGATGCAGCCGTCGAGTCAGTGATCTAAACACACAAAATTCACAGAACGGTTGCAAGTACGGCTACACTGTAAATCCCTAGATACGAAAATTACATACAAACACATACCAAGTTTACATACAATTTGAAACCAACATTTGATACGAGATTCTGGTATATATAAAGAAATCTGGTATGTTTTTCATAGGAATGGCCATTTACTTTCGTATGTGATTGGTATGTAAACGATACGAACTATGCTAACTGTGATTGGCTGTTTTACGTTGAAATACGAATTCTTGGTATGTTTTATAAACGAGACCCGATGCAAATTGGTATGTGTTTCGTATGTGTTTCGCATGAATAGCTTTATGTCATATGGCAAAAAATATGTTATACTACATACTACTTACAAATAACTTTTTTCCAGTAATACCAGCCGTGAATATTTCTTTGTGAAAGTGTGGTATTTAACTAGATTAGATTTGTTGTGGAATTAGGCCGCATGTCATCTTTGCAACTTGTCTTATAGCATTCACTAGACTCATAATTAGCTCATTTCCTTGAACTTAATTGATAAACATCATTTCAATAAAACGATAACTTTTCAGCAACCATGTTGACTTATATATCTCAAACATAACTATATTTGCGTTTAATGAATTATAATGTGTCTTTATTTTGGATTGATAATATGCTTAGTTCCAAAATTACATAATGCATAATTGTTGATGGTCAAATACTTATTGATTATTTATTAAATGCCTCGGACTTACATGTATTAAAATCGAATTCAGTATTGTTAGTTTGACTATAAAATGTCATTATCTAACTACTTACAAAACAGTAGTAGCATTAGTGTGATCTTTATTGACAAAAAGCCTTAAATCAACATACTTTGGACATGATTGATGCTTTCTTTTAACATTGTGCTGGTATGGCTTTAGTATGTAAAGCATACCACACTTGAAATAACATGCGAAAAGCATACAAATATATACCAAGATCATAGAGAAATATACCAAAAAAATATTTTGGTATGCATCCTTCGTATGTGATTGGTATTGAGCGATTTACAGTGTACAAATCGAATTCGAACGGCTAGGCTACCATCAGAAGCCGCATGCAACATCCTGGCGCCTACAATTTTTTGTCTCTAATCCTGATGCCTATACAATGAATGTCTCTAAAATTGAAAATCCCAGGGTTGCTAACATTTGATGGGTGGAAAGCGTGAGATCTTTATATTAGATAAATATAACGCAACTTGAGACGTCCAACATAAGTATTCGCACAATCTTCCTCATCTCAGGAAGCACCTCATATATATCTAGACCTGCTTAGAGTTTGCATTTGCAATTGAAGCGAAAACAAATTATTTTATACTACAATGGTTCTGTTATATTACATATTCTGTTTCAGTGGACTTCACAGCCTTTCAATCATAGATCTTCAATTAACCCATTAAAGTCTGATTTCTTTGCATATCTCGAATTATATCAATAAATGCAGCTTGACATCACGAAATTTGAATAAATTCACATTTTGAATTTATGGGAGCCGTTTCGGATCGAATTTGAAGATGGCAAGTTAGGGTATATGCCATCGCGTCCTACACTCATAAAAAGTAACAAATTTTGGTTGTGGTAATAAAGGGCAAAATTAAAGTAAGCCAACTGAACTTTATAAACTTCCCTTAACTTTATCTGCTTTCTTCATCAACATACGAATGAAGTGGCTTGAAAATGACAATTGCCCAAATTTTCAAAAGTATTTGATCTACAATAAAGCTCATCAATAAGTAAAAATACGATGCGGAAACATTCCTTCATTCTTAGCTAAATATCACCATTTTCACAAACGTCAATAAATTGTTAAAAGTTCTCAGGAATTATATTAGCCATCTAGAAATTAAGCTGAAGTTCAATTATTAGAATCTGCGATTACATATCCCTTTTACCAGACCTTCAGTCAGACCACAACTATATTTTGGAATTATTATAGTTATAGGCTTTGATGACTTCAAAACATCCATTGGCAACTCGTGAGAATAGCAAGGCCCAATGCCAGCCATTTTGCATGATTGATGACGAAGCTTGAAGTTGAAGGCAATTCCGTGTGTCAGTCTTATTCAGTTCCACAGCATTAAATACGCTTTCTCCATCAGCATACGAATGAAGTGGCTTGAAAATGACACGAAATATGATCGTGGTCGTGTCGCGAACGCTGACCCACCCCTATTGCATAACATGCAGGCATTTCAAACAGATGATCGAAAAATGTCATTTATGATTTAAGAAAAATTATGCAATATTCCAAAATGATGCTTGAAAATGTTCTCATTTCAAACTGGTTGATGTGTGAGGTAAATTATATGCTCCTTTTGTGCATTCCTTACCTAGCAGTCATTGATTTTTCAGCTAAACGAACCAAAATATGTTATTGGATTACTGGAATGTGTTGAAAGTTTTTCACTGGAAAGGAAAGTAAAATAGAAAATCATTTGTGTAATATACAGTATGCTCCAATGACGTTATTACAATTGTCATATACAGCATACTTCAGAGTTGATTTGCAAACTTTTCTATTTCCATCATTCATCATATTTTTATATCATATTTTATTTTTCTTTTCATAATCTTTATTTTCATATTTTCAACAGATTTAAGTGTTGGAGCCTATGAGTGCTCGCATAACACAGGGAATAAAAGGAAGCAATTGCAGGTCAATAGATTCTCTTCTCATTTTGTTACTAGGAGTATATTGATCATTCTTTGTGCTAGCTTTTTCAAATTGATGGTCCTTCAGCTCAATGTTTTAATTTTTTCATTCTGTTCTTCTACTTTTTTCAATTTTTGCGCTGGCTCACATACAAAGCTTTTCTGTCATTTTGTTACAATGATCACTACCTTCATAGTCATACATTGGAAACAAAAATCTTCCAACTCAATATTTCAATTTTCTCATTTTGTTACTATGATAATTGCATTTGTGCTGGATCATTAGAAACTAAAAATATCTTTTCTCAATATTTCAATTTTCTTATTATGCTACTATGAAAATTATTTTTGTGAAAACATTGAAAACATAAACATTTTTCACCTCAATATGTTTTTCATTTTCCAATTTTGTAATTTATTATTATTCCTTGCGCTGCTGGATTGACCAAATTTAATGTCCTCCATTTCAATATTCAAATGTTCACATTCTGTTTCCCTATGTGTTGGATTGTCGATAATCGCATTCTGACTTCAGCAAAGTGATTTGAAGATATCTAAATTTCAGTATGGATTTTTAGGCATCAACTTTTAGATGACTTTTACGTTACTAGATAATTAAATCAAAGCGCTCTTCAAATACCGGTAGGTCTCCAATCCATGATATCAGACTACTGTAGATGCAGTTAACTTGAATTTCGAAAACCAAAGCTACCTTCCTAATTTGAAGTCATAGTGTGCCTTCTATAAGTACCGGTACCTGTTCTCAACCAATCAGGCCTAAAACAGTTTACTAATATAGTTAAAAACACTTGATGCGAAAAAACTGCGTAATATATACATGATTGGCCTGTTGCACATACATCCCTACATGAAATATTCGTGCCAGCCAATGCGTACACCGATGCACAGAATGATGTACACCCTAAGCCAACTACGAATCGGCACGTCTCCCAAGCTCTAGTGAGTTCCTCTTCGTGTCAGACAAGATCAAAGATAAATACATTAAATTCAATGGGACACAGATTGCAGTTTTTGGCTAAAATGAGATTTTGTATGTCTTCTCTGATTAAACGAAAAATGCTAAGTCCAGAGTCACAATTTTTGGCACATTTCCAAACTAATTCTCAAAAATCGTTGAATTTAACCCACTGGAACCAATATTTATCAACTATATTTTGAAAAGTGCTTTTCCGAAGATTTTGCCACGTTTTACAAATATTCTCCAAATCTGGTCTCTGTTTTCCGTCCGAGGCTTGGTTCACCCGCTAGAGCCGTTTTCGTAAAAATTCTAGCTCTGTCGTTTTTTCGCCAATGTCCCAAATTTTCAATGACGTCTAACATCTAAACGAAGGCAAATAGGAACAAGCCGTTTCTTCCACTGCGTTTTTCTCACTCTTAGCTTTCAAATGAGCTATCACGCGACTTTCTACCATCTCTAGAACCAAAGTTGGAAGTCTCGTTCCAGAAGGGGGGAGGTCAGAACTTTTTCTCTCCGATTGAGCTGGAAACACGCTTCCAGACCCAAAATTGGCCAAAACGTCCGAATTTGCACTCCGTTTTCCCATCCGAGGCCTCCATCATGTCGAAAAATGGACTTTCTCATCCCAAAACGACCGAACCCTGCCTTTTCCAATTCTGACGTTTTCCTGCCATTTTCCTCTCTAAACCCAGGAAAATAGGACCAAAATGAGCTTTCCACTGCATTTTTCTCACTCTTAGCTTTCAAATGATCTATCACGCGACTTTCTACCATCTCTAGAACCAAAGTTGGAAGTTTCGTTCCAGAAGGGGGGAGGTCAGAACTTTTTCTCTCAAACACGCAGACCCAAAACATTGGCCAAATGTCGAATTAACACTCCGTCCCATTATCCGAGGCTCCATAATGACGAAAAAAATGGACTTTCTCATCCCAAAACGACCGAACCCTGCCTTTTCCAATTCTCTGACGTTCCTGCCATTTTCCTTCTCTCAACCAGGGAAAATAGGACCAAAAAAACTTTTTCTCTCCGATTGAGCTGGACAAAAGTTCCTAGACCCAAAATTGGCCAAAACGTCCGAATTTGCACTCCGTTTTCCCATCCGAGGCCTCTATCATGCCGAAAAATGACCTTTCTCATACCAAAACCACCAAAACCTGCCTTTTCTCACTCTATCCTTCCGAGATTCCACCCCTAACCTCACAGTTCCTCCTTCCTTCCTTCCTTCCTTCCTTCCAGAGGGGGAGGGACCCGTTTCTTCCTCTCGGACACATTCCTCCCAGCACATCCTTGGCCATGTCCTTCCTCTCCAGAGGGGGGGCTGAGTCACCCTGATGACTCATCGATGACTCATCACTGCACCGCACCGCGCTTGATTTTGCAACGGGATTATTACTAATGTACAAATTGTAGAGAGAAATGCATATTTTCTCAAAATTTTCAGTTGGTACTCAAAAAATAACAGAAAATTTTGCGTGGACGGGAATACTTCGTGTGTACAGCAATAGCCAGGTGCCCGAACTCAATACATATATCTTCCGGCGACCACCGTTATCCCATTAAAATTCCGACCTCTGCCCGACCAATTTTTTTGTTTTAAAATGATCTAAAAGGACTTCAGTGTCAACCTGCTATCGAAGGAAGTAGCCCTAGTGAGCACAGAATGCGTCTCAAGTCATTTCATGCTTCACGAAGTCTCCCCGCTACCCAGCTTCGCTACGAACTCGTTACGCGGGTGGGCGATCTAACGGGATACTTGAGTGATCATTGCTGTATCAATTATAAATCATTTGGGATGAACGTTTATCAAATGTCGCTTTAAGTTGAATACATGCGACTCGGCTGCTCCCTGATGGTAGCTTGACACAATTTTTCTTCAGTCTCTAACCAGGTTGGAAAATTCCCATCCTTCTTAAAAAAAATGAGTACAGTTTCGATTTTAATATACGCTTTGGAGGAGCCATCACACAAGAGTAACGCTTGGTTAATAGGTGATGTTCTCAAACAAACTAGTATTTCATTTTTGTCTCTGATTTTTTATCCACTTTGGTGCGTATCGAGGCTAGGAACGCTTAATTGTCTTCTCTATTAAATCGCCGAGTGAAAAGACAATCTTTTTTTCACTATCACGGTTCATTCCTTCAATTATTACGAGCCTTGCATGCAGCAGTTTCTCTGTACTTTTGTTTGACGGAGAAAGTTGACATCAAGACAGTGACAGCTATATGCACGAGGATAAATAATTTGCTTGTGTTATACTTCGGGTCTAGGTATAGGCCGGAGTCCGGAGTCCTATCATTTGATAGGACTCCGACTCCGACTCCGACTCCGACTCCGACTCCGACTCCGACTCCGACTCCGACTCCGACTCCGACTCCGACTCCGACTCCGACTCCGACTCCGACTCCGACTCCCTGTTGCATGCAAACTTCTTTAACACCGGAATGGAGATGTCGGCTATTGCAAATGCACTGAGTATATGACAGAAGGGAAAAGAAGAGAAATAGACAATTCCACTCTTTGCTAATTGTAATTACGTAATACGTTTTTGGTGCACATCCTGTCCTCATTCGGGCCATTTCTGTTACGACCTATAGGTCTCAAATTTCTCAATCATGAATAGCATAATCAACCTATAAATAACTCCCATCTTTGCAGTTACCCACTATGCCTCTTTTCAGCAACTTCTTCATACCTCGACATATCACTTTCAATACGATTTCTCTCTATATATAAAATAAATTCCACAATATATAAAATATATATTAAATTCATATATTAAAAATATATAAAATTCTCTCTATAAGTTTCTTTATATCTCATATAAATCCTCCAACATGTCATCACCACTATTCGAATTCAACTTGTTTTCTTGCATATTTCTAAGGCAACAATTACGATGCCATGATCTCAATGATTAATTTACACTCTGAAGAGAACAATTCCTTGAGTTTGGTTTCTTTCCTATGTGGAAATCGTATATAAATTCCGATTGTCTCACGACTCTATTTTCTAAGCACCATGGAATATGGCAATAAAATGAATGAACTCAGGAAAGATTAATTTCGTTATCTCATCTGAAGAATTTGAAATTGAACAGTTGAGACGATCGACATCAGATAACGTTTTTACTATAAATTAGTGCCCTTAACCAGGACTTCGAAACCGAAACCACCCCAACCCGTGGCAGCAGGTCGGAGCCGGAGCCGACAGAAAATACCACGGCTCCGACTTGAAGTTTTATGTGTATTTGAATCCAGTCACTTTGCAAGAAAAAGTGATATTTGACAGTATAGTCGTTGTAGACCTCCCAAAATCTGGTGGCCTTCATCTCTTCTCACTGCATATTGTGAATCATTCAACTGAATTTTGAGGAAATCACGGACTTCAAGTGTATTTCCGAGATTGTGATTCAACCGATGACGTCAGGTGAAAAGCTTTTGGCGAACAACATGACCATTTATTCCATCCTCAAATTTAGTGTAGGCTACCTATTATTCAAGCGCAATATTGACTCTTTTTTAATTCCCATAAAGTACATGGTAATTTTTAAATAGTGTCTCATTTTCCATGAAATACTGAGAAGCGATGTTGGAACACTAGGTGACATGCCGCGCGTAATTCACGCGTAATTACGGAACACCCCAAACATCCGTGGTTAAGGACAATTCTATTCTTTTACGCGCGTACATACGCGCTGCACTAAGAGTCAGAAATTACTTGATCTGATGCTGTTAAAACATGGGGAATGCTTACGAATACGCATGGGCGAGCGCTTATAGTTTGCGCGTCGTCTACGGTTGTCTGCGTTGCCGCTTGAACCACGGATGAACCGCTAAGTATGTTCTGTCTGCCCTGAGCATGAAATTGAGGTCCTATCACATTGTTTAGCCTCTGATACATGCAGAAACATGAGACGCAAAGTCTATATAACAGGACTACCAACTATACTAACTTCTATAACAGATGTTGCAGCAATGTCCCGCATAGCCACGGATGTTTAGGGTCATGTGTAATTACGCTTAGTTTACGCGTGAATTACGCGTAATTGAGCGTGTCATATCACCTAATGAATACTTCTGAAGAAATGCTTTTGATGTAAAATGAATTTTGGTTCAATTTAGAAGTATCCAGTTGTTTCACTTGATTGATGAATATGAGAGGCTTGAGTCATGGCTTGAATCATCTTGTCCGACCGGCAGCACGAGTTTCTTCAGTGATCGAGGCCCAAAATTGGACTTTCTGAGAATTGAGCAGGCTACACCCCATCCATGGTTGCCACGAACATACGCGCCTGTCAAGTTCCAACTGGATGCGTATTGAAGTTTTTGAAAACCCTTTCACTGTGGCGGATATGTGTCTGACTAAAATGCCTCACTCTGGAAAAATGAACTCTGATTAAGCTCTAAAGAGCGGTCGCTACAGGATCTAAATTTTATTTTCAGGTACGCTCTGCGACTGATGCTTCATAAACAAAGTCTTAAGTAGAAGGTAGGGCCTACTGGCTACCCGAGTAAAATTACCGTTGTCAGTTTAACAAATACTTACCAAGTACTTGGCATTAAAGTCCTAAACATTTAAGAAATATTTAAGCAATATTTATCAAACCTAGTACATTTCCTAAACTTTTACTAAATATTTAGCAAACTTTCCAAACTTCCACAAAATATTTGGCAAATTGTCTGAACTTTTACGAAATGTTTAGTAAATATTTTGTAAATTTTCCAAACTTTTACAAAACATTTAGCAAATTATTTCTAGCTTTTATAATATGTTTAGTAAATAATAAGCAAATTTTATCCTACTTCATAGGCGATTACGAAACATTTGCAAATTTGAATTCATGAAAAATATCTTGTTGTATGAAATATTTTATATTTATCAAATAGAAAACCAAAACAATCATAATTCGGCAAAAAGATAGCCAGTAAAACGCTCTGCTCGAATTATTCATGCTCAAAATCGTTCAAAATCCGTACGGCATATAAAACTGCATGACTAGAATAAAATGACTGATCTTGCTAAAATTATGCTTTGTACGATAACATTCATAGAGATTACAAAATCTGAGCCCTGCTCCCCAAAGTAAACAGCAGAAGGAATGGATATCCTTGAAAAATACAATTTTTCATACGTATTTGGAAAATGAACAGAGTTTTATATAGTAGCACACATCGAACGATCCGATACAAATAATTTTTATTTATGAATATCACTTTTATCAACATAAAGGAAATTTCTCTATCCGGATTTGATCATTCTTCATTTGAAAATCCTTCCAACCAGAAAGCATGCCCACAGCCCGAATACGCATTTCACTTCATCTGAAACACTGTCATTTCTAGTCAAACACCGTCGCGCCGTCACAGTTACATTTTTAAGAATAGAGGTGATATCACGAAAAATTTACAGTTCAACGGAGAAACAGTCACTACCAAATGAAGTTTGAAGCGATGATACGAGGTCACTGAAAAAAACATCTTCGCGGTTGGACCACAACACGGTTGTCCAAATCTGACGATCGCTGGGACGTTGCGAGTATGAGAGATTTATGGATAAAGAATAATTCCAGTAGTTTTCGGAATTAATTAGCTCACAAGACAAGACGGAAAAGCAGCCGAATGTAGGTCAGGTATTGAGTCATCGATGGACAGATACACAGCCTCAGCAATCAACACCTGTAAAAAAGAAGACAAATCTTGTGCTGATGTGCAGAGCAGAATTATCAAACTTAACGGATCTTAATTAACATTCTATGGGTAGGCCTACTCAAAGTTCAGAAGATAAATCATTTATAGTAATTTTAGGTGTTACAGTAAAGACTATTAAGAAAACTGCTTTTGGATTATTTCATCTCTGACAATGTGGGAAGCGATATTCTTAGGAATTTTGATAGCAAATGAAGATATTCAAGAGTGGTAGAATTGTGATCATTAACAATTTATCAATTATTTTTTTAATCAATACTCTTAGTATTTATCAATAATTTTATTTTGATATTCAAGTACCGGTAACTGTTTCTACAAAAAATGCAATCTGCAAATTAAAACAGAGCCTTACCGAGATGTAGCCTATTACCGACTGCTTGTAAACCATTCATGCGATGAAGATATTCAGGAATGCTTGAATTTTTATTATAGTATTTAATACCGCACATGTAATTTTATTTTGATATTTTATTTTATTCTAAACAATTTGTTTAAAATCACAATCTGCAAACACATACACACGTAATGTCATCTTGTCTACCGCTTATATGACAGCATCTCTACAGGTAATTCGTGGGCCTACAATTAACATGTGACCATAATAGCTAGGCCTACGATGATATTGGAAAGTGCGAAGCATAATTTGTAATAAGTAAACACAAATTGAATAAAAGAGTAGCAATGAGTTTGTACTTTGATTGTTTTATATTTATCGTAAAGCATGAAAAATTATTGATTTTGCAAAACTAAACCTATTGTTGGACTGCAACGCATGACTGATCTTTATTACAGTGTGCATGTAGCCAACAACGTGCAGTCCGTCGTTGTAGCATCTATGCCTTTTGCGTGCTTGATCATTTTTCTTAAACTACTCGAAATGTCAAATTGATACCATTTTCTAAAATGTGGCAATTCTGAAAAAATTAATTGAATATCATAGGCGGTAGCTACAGGTTTTCAATTCAACATATATAAAATGGAAATAGTGACCTCTTTAAACAAGCTTCCTTGATGGATCCATCTTTCAGAAAATAGATTAAATTGTATAACTTAAGCAGATATCGAATAGCTCAATAGTTTGTCCGCATTGATAAAAACATTCTCCATCTAAAATTTTTGCAGTCCTGAAATAGAACTTTATGACTTATAGCATGTTTGACTGTTTCAAAAAATTTTTCAATTATTTGTCATCCAAATATTGATACTATTGCACAAGTATACATGTACTATATATCTAAATGTTGAAGTGCTAAATTAAAATGGTTTTAATGCGCTAATTAAGTTCTTTCGTGCTCATAGTTTCTAAGGTTTTTAGCATGCAACTATTTTGTCTCAACATAACGAGATGTTTGTGCTATTTTTAATGTAAGCAATCAGAAATTACGAATTTGAAAACAATATATTACCATTTCAACATATTCCAATTTGGTTATGATTTTTTTACGACACAATCAACTTTTGATCGATTTTTCAACGAGAAACGTCTTCGTGAAAACTGATATACATGCACATTCTCATATTAAATTCAAAGTGAATAAGCCTTGGGCATGTGACATCATTTGTGTGATGGAAAACCCAAGTAAAACGATGTGTTTCTTGATAGCTATAATATTTATATATAAATAAATATTATAGCTATCAAGAAATACATCCCTTAACTTGGGTTTTCGATTACACAAATGAATTCAAAGTATTGGTAGGACTCCTAAAATGTGATATGTCTGCTATGAGGAACTAAGAGGAATTGAGATATTTTGTTATCAGTAAATTAAGTATGACGCTAGTAGCTCTTTAGTATTTGTAAAATTAAGAGCAGATATAGCAGTAGTCAATAATAGAAATGTCTCTACGTGTTCATGGTCAATAAACCCAAATCTATGACCAAATCTCTCCTTTGATTTTATTTTCGGGATTTCAAATACATGTACCCTAGACTTGCAGTTAAATGCTGAAACTAAGTTGACAAAATAAATTCAGAAATCATTTAGAAGCTTACCATTTTTCTGTAGATGATCCAAGAGGTGCATTTTTAATTCTGATGCAAAAATCAAAGGAACTTGATGGCTTCATTGACTGGAAGAACTCACTGACTACATGCGAGTGTTCATTTTCGAGTTGTGCTCCATTTTGTGCATGATAGCTAAGCAAGATGATGAAAAAACGTAGGCGATCACAAACCGACGATGAACCAGCCACGACCAGGCTGCCAACAATGTGAACAAACTTCCTCATCTGCGTGCGCGTGGCGAATTTCCTTAATATAGTGACGGAAAGTTATAGAAGCGAGATATGATTACGCAGACTGAGCGATGCTTATGTAATTGTTTGGTACAGTTGCATACTGATTTAATATCATATAAGTTTTGCAAATTAACTAGCTAAGTAATTTAGCGAACACACGAGCAAACTGATCAAAGTCGACTTGCTGATGGGCACGGGTATAGAATCTTAGAAACTACACTTCAATAAATGCTTTAATTTGAGAAGCAAAATGTGTGCGATAGAACTGCTTAGGCTCCCTTAATAATGAAAATATAATGACTGATGTTGTTGCCTATTGTAGCTACAGTGTACATGTAGTGAATGTGAAAGATGATGAAAAATGAGTAGAAGAAGAAGAAGAAAAGGGGAACGAGTGAGTGAGAAAGAGAGAGAGAGTAGTGATGAAGTCACCTGAATATTTATTTTATACACACCATTTCATCAAATATAAATGGGCATATATAAAATACTCGAAATAATAGTAGACATGCACATTTCAGGCCCACATGTTTCATATGTCGATATCCATGGAAATGACATAATGCACTCTCTTTAAGATTTGAAAGAAATTGTTGGTGCCATCATAGAAAAAATATCAACATTCGCTTTCCTGACAATTATTCCATTATTCAATCATTTAACTTAAGTTTGATGGCAAAAAACATCAGCCAGTTATCAACGACGCAAAACTGTGATATAGTTACAGACTTATGATTGGGTATTTCCTGTGACGTTGCTTTCTATTTTATTGAGAGATGATTGTAATCAGGAGTTTATGAGAGCTGATGAAACATCCTTGTGATATGGCATGAGTTCAAAAAATTGTACGGGTGAAGTCACCGCACATTGAAATCACCATGCAATTAAAACGCCTTTTACGACAGTTACTCATAAGCGGATCCTGCCTATTGCAAGATTTTTTCTTTCTATCAAACTTTAGTAAAATGCAAAAAAATAGATTTGTTATGGATAACCAAACAAAATATTACCTAGGCAATTTGATAAACGCTTTCTAAATTTCGCAAAATTCGTTGAATTATCCACTTACATACAAAAAATGTAGCAAGTAATATTTGTTAGGCCAAGTTGGTTACACAATTTCCTAAATTTGTTAAATTTCCAAAACGTTTGTTAAACTATTCAAATCTTATATATTTCCCAAGTAAATACCAAATATTTGGTAAAGTTGATACGTTTTTTTTTTCTCGGGTAGTGATGTAAATGGAAAATTTTGAAATTTATTTTTTGGTGATTGACGTTTATTTCCTTTGTTTTGGAGACTTTACAGTCATTTGAAAGGATGTAATATTCAACGACCGAAAACTTCTCTATCATCCCTGTATGTTAGCTTGTGTAACCAACTGCACCTTTTCCATGTCTATTTCAGATCTTTCCAAATGAATTTCAGACATTAGATGAATTTCAGATTTCTCTAGCTGAATTTCAGATATCTGTCAGAAGCTCAACTTTGAAAAGATCTTAAATTCAACTGGAGAATGATTCATCGTGGAATCATATCTTAAATTCATTTGGGGAAGATCTGAAATCGAATTGGAACTATCTGAACCATCTGAAACTAGAAATGGAGATTGTGAAAACTGTGCCCCTACTTCGAGGGCTAGGTACATGGATTAGGATACATGTAAAGTTTAAGTAGTTATCAATAGAGTACAATTTTTTGGGGATAAGGTATCATGTAAAGTTTAGTGGTTATCAATAGGTACATGGAATAGGTACATGTATAATTCAGTGGTTTTTTTTTGTATATCAATAGGAACAATGGGAAAGGTAACATTGTTATAATTCAGTGTTATGAATAGGAACAAGTATGAGTTATCGTTTTACTGGAATAGGTACATGTGGTTTGGTACAAATCGGTTGAGTACACAGTGTTTCGGAATGATCGAACTTGTGTGGTTTGTTCTGAGCACTTGGTACCGTACCGATAGACGATCCTTTTTGATTTGAATGGTTTGCTCATTGCGACGATTGTGGACAAATTATTTAAATAGTAGCACTATTTAGATTGAAACTGTAATGGCAGGTATGATTTAGTTGCTCCCCAATAAAAAAACCAATTTCCAGAACTATTTTAAAGTGAAAAAACAAAATTTACAATGTAAGTTAATTTAACATGAAAA
>CAJQUW010000558.1:242500-530237 GCA_907163375.1 Prostheceraeus crozeri | reverse complement strand
GATGACTATTCGCCTCAGACGAACTGTTACGTGACACGATCAGGTCGACCAGTTATTCCGCCTAATCGTTACATCTTTAATAGTGATTAGTGCTTCCTCTGAATTGCATGCCTTGAATTGATTTGCAGTTTAATGTATCATCATGTGATCCGAACTGTTCACACACACCGATGACTGTATACGCCTACTGTGAAATGACAATGTTTGTTAAAAGGGGAGATGTAGAAGAATGATGTATATTGCTTAGTTGTTTATCTGTACCACTGATAGTGGATTGCAGAATTGTTCGTATATTGGTCTATTTGATTTGTCGATATAGACACTATCGTTCTCGCCACGCACGCTGGTTTTCCCTTGCCGACTCAGGGGCTATAAGATATTACTACAGGCGGAGTGACGAGTCATAGGCTTTTTGCCTTACTTTTGAAATTCGAAAGCGATTATGACGAATTATTAGGAAACATCGGTAACACAAAATCAATATGATCAATATCAATAGTAATGAAAGTAGTAAGCACATCCCGGACGCAAGGACAAAATGTGAAATGCTGAGTCATCGGGCTGACTCAGCCCCCCCTCTGGCAGGAAGTGTGAGGGAGAGGGTCAAGGATGTGTTGGGAGGAATGGGTCCGAGTAGTATATAGTGTGACATCCGGCGCGACGCTTCGCTTCGCTTTGCTTCGCTTCGCTTGCGCCGGATGTCACACTTTTGCGGGGGTTTTCAAAATTTTCAAAAAAATCAAAATTTCAAAAATTTAGGTCGATTTCAAATTTCACGTGGCCGAAGGGCGAAAATTTAAGTTGTCTCAAAATATCACGTGGTCTAAGAATTTTGAAAATTTAGGCAGACGAAAATTTAAGTTGTCTCAAAATATCACGTAGTCTCAATATACCAGAAGATTGTATTCAAAATATTTATTCAAAATATTTATTCAAAATATTTCTTTAAAAATGGAAGAAACCGCAAGAATATATCCTTCGTTATCATATGAACGTAGTTCTACTTTAATGGACATTGAAAAAATGAATAAAGAAAAACATAAAGACAGAGTTAGGTATATGAAAGATAAAGAATCTCAATTATTATTAAGATTAGAGCATTATAAAAAATTAAGAAAGAGATGGTCTAAAGTTAAGAATGGAACACAAGGAATTGGCATATTCTTAACAATAAGTTTAGGTGCTTTAACAATTGTTATATCTTCAGGTGTTTTAGTAATTCCAGTAGTTGCTACAGCTTTAACAGGTACGGGTGTTTTTGCAACTTCACTTGTTACAATGTTAGATAAATCTTTAATAACTAAGAAACGAAAATCATTAAAAACTAAGCATTTACATATTAAAGAAGTCTATGATAAACTACATTACTACTTTCAAAGAGTATGTGATGATAATGTTATTACGTTAGATGAGATTGAAAAATTTGATCAAATAGCTAATGAAGTAAATCAAACCTTTCAATTACAGTCCGAAAAAGTTGATGATAAGAATAGACAGGATGGCAAAATTTCTAGTGATGGCAAAATTTCTAATGAAGAAAATGACAAAATTTTTTTAGAAGAGCTAAAAACTTTAAGCGAAAATTTAAGCAAAACTTTATTAAACAAAACTTTATTAAACAAAACTTTATTAAACAAAACTTAAAACGAGAAAACTTTAAACGAAAAGATGTCAGACAACAAAGCAATAAAAAATAATTTGTTCAGTATAATGTTTTTGCTGTATTCCAATGTTACCACAAAATTCAAATATTATATTTTAAAAAGTGGAAAAAATTAGAGCTGATAATTTTAAAAGAATAAAACAATTAGAAGAGTTAATAAAACAAAGAAATATTATGAAAGAAAATCATCTTCAACATAGAATGATAAAAGCTGGTATTCAATCTGATATGTTTGAAAAAATGCAGCAAACCGAGCAAGTAAAAACTGATTTTGAGAAAACTATGAAACCATTTAAAACTCTTGAAAAAGAAAGTACAAATAATGATAAACAAATTGATATAACAGATCCAGAGCACAAAACTATATTAGATGACTATGGATTACTAGAATCAAACATTAATAAGAAATTACCAAAATCTATGCAATTTGAACATTCTATTTCATTTATAGATGGAAAAACAATACCTAGATTTTATCTCGGACAAAAAGAAATATTTCCACAACCTTTTCGAGGTTTAATTTTTTCACGAGATAAATCTCCTTTTAATTTAGATAGAAATTTTGTTAATCTTTTAAGAGGAGCAGATTTAAATAATTATGCTGTAGATGATCTTATAAAATATAAAGCTATGTTAGATAGAGTTGGTGCAGTAAAAACTCTTAAACGTTGTAAACAATTAGAAAATTTATTATCAACGGGAGTTAAAGTAGGAAAAGGTTTATCTGAAAAACAGAAAACAGAAACAACCATATTTTTACCAGATGATCCACAAGAATTACTAAATAGATTAAATATTTTAATATCTGCAATAAAAGAAGGACATAATTCTAGTTTCAATGAAATTCATGCTATATTGAAAAGACTGTTAGAAAAGAAGATTCTAAATGAAGAGGATTATAAAAGTGTAGCTGAAATATGTTGTTTCTAATTTTTATCTATGATTTTTATTTATGATTTTTATCTATGATTTTTATCTATGATTTTTATCTACGATTTTTATCTATAATATTTATTTAATTTTTTTAGTTTAAAAATGTGTTCAGCAGATTTAGACAAAATTAATAATCATTTAGAAAATTTGACAGAGATTTTGGGTTCATCAAAATTTAGTACGACGTTAAAAATTATAACAACTACTTCATCACACACTTGTAATTTAGAACCCATTCTACATTTGGAACAAAATAAAAATTATCAAATTGCATTGACTAGTTTCTCTACATTTAACACTATTCAAAATGTTATAAAAGATGTGAATGATCAATTTAGATATTCTACTGATAAAGGTAAAACATGGAAAATATTAACTTTTCTTCCTGGTTCTTACGAAGTTGAATCAATATCAAATGAAATTAAGAGACATTTAGGTATACCATTTAAAGATAAGAAACAATTACATTTTGCAGTTGAACCGGCAGTCAATAAATTTTCTCTTACTTTAGACGAAAATCATCAAGTTGATTTTAATCATGATAGATCATTGTCAAAGCTATTAGGATTTAATAAACAAACCTATAGTCAAGGTTATCATTTAGGTGAGAAGATTCCAAAAATAACTGAAATAAATTCAATTGTTGTACATTGTGACATTATTGAAGGAGGATATATAAATGGTAAATTGTCAAATTTAATATTCAGTTTTCCAGCTTTTACTGTACCCATTGGTTATAGATTAAATGTATTTCCCCAAACATTAATATATTTCCCTATTACAAGAAAAACTATTAACAACATTAACATGAGAATCACTGATGAGAAAGGACAAGAAATAAATTTTGGAGGTGAAGAGATTATGATAGATCTTTTGGTTCGGGAGGTATAAACTCCCGTTCGAGAGGTATAGACTCCTACGCGAAGCTAGAGAAGTCTAATTTTCTTCTTCTTCTTTAGAAACAAAAATAAAATAAAAATAATTTTTTTATTAAAAAATGAGTGAACTACCTTCATTTCATAAAAAAAACTCAAATTTAATCATCATCCAAATTTATCTAATAAAGTTTTGTCAGTTATTTGTGGAAGATCAGGATGTGGAAAAACGTATCTATTATTTAAAATTTTAACGACTCCAAATTTTTTGGATTATAACAATCTTATAATTTATACAACAACAGCAGAACAACCCGTCTATCAATTTTTAAAATATGGATTTGAAAATAATCTTAAAAAAACAGCAATTGCTTCATTATTCAAAGAATATGAAAAATCTGAAGATGAAGAAGAAATAAGTTCGTGGTGTGAAGAAGCAGCAAAAAATAATCAGTTAGTTGAAACCAATAAAAATAAGCATATAAAAATACAATTAATAGATGATAGTGGTAATATGCAAGATCCTAGTAAACTAGATAAAACAATGAAACATTGTGTAATATTTGATGATTGTGTTAATGATAGAAATCAGTCAGTTCAGAGAAATTATTTTACAAGAGGTAGACATAATAACTGTAGTGTATTTTATTTAACACAAAGTATGTATTCATTAGACGGAAGTGTTATTAGAAAGAATGCAAATATATTTATACTATTTGAAATAAATGCAAGAAACTTAAGTGATTTGTTAAGAGATTTATGCGTAAGAAATAAAGATGAATTTAAACAATCGTGTAACAATGCTTGGTCAAAAGATTATGGATTCATTACAATTAATATTGATAAAAAAATTCATGATAGAGTTATAGAAAATATTTTCGCGGAGTGACCGAATAATTTTTTCTTATAAATTTTTTGTTAATAAAAATTAAAAAAAATATGTTGAATGATTATAAGAAAGAGCATGTACCAGTTTTAAAAGATTATCGTCATCCTACAAATCCTGTTAATTCGAAGAAAGAAGTTAGATTTTATTATCATCATAAATACGTAGCGCTCGTTACAGATTATAAAACAAAACATGGTATTAAACCGTGTGTTAAAACAAAAGACTTTCCACTTTGTTTAAGAAGTTTCCGAGTATTTTTGGCGTATAATAATTTATGGTGGTTGGTTAAGAAAGAACATTTAACAGCACATGAATTAGAAACATTACATCAATTACATATTCCTGTGTATATGCAAAAACGGAACCGAGGTTCTATGTAAAAATTCATTTTTTCTTTTAAAAAATATGAATCGTGAAATGTCTCTCGGACAAACGTCTAGGATTGATGAATTAATCAAGAAACAAACTGCTGAGTTTGATGCACAAATTAAACATAGTAAACGTAGTAAACGTATTAAAAAACAGAAACGTACTAGGCGTAGTATTAGACGTAATACTAAAAAACAGAAAAGTGGAACAAAAGAAATATTAGAAACTCCTATTACTGATATCTTTTTTGATGATAGAATTAAGGATGAACTTGGTGATGATTTATGTAATTTATTTAATCCAAATGAAATTAAATATGAAAATGTATCTTTTATTAATGTAGTAAATGATATGCGGAAACTTTTAGCAAATGGTAAAATTAATAATTTACTTGGAAAAGTTGTTAAAGATCAGGAAAATATAATTCAAAATTTTTACGTAACCTTCTATAATAAAAAATCATTTGAAACATGGTTTCGAATCTGGATGAGAAATCCGATGCTAAGGAATGGATTTTTACAGGTAATATTAAATATGAAGATTTTGGAATGAAGTTAGTACAAAGATCGCATAGAGGGGCAGGGATTAATATGAAATATAGAATCAAAGAATATTTCGGTGAATATTGTTATATTCCTTCTGAAGATTTTTGTTTTATTAAATGTTATAATGTTTTACGAGGTTTTAATGAAGAACAAGGAGAAATGATGAAAGAAATGTTTAATAATTTTTTATATAAAGAGAAAGCCACATCTAGAACAGGAGTAATGTCAAACTGCAAATTTTCTCAATTCAATAAATATTTTGGAGAATGTGTTCAATATTATAGTCCTGCCAATCGTCATTTAAATCCTAGAGGAATTGAAACGCTTCATAATTATGTTTATTACAATTATTTTCACGCAGGCTCAACAATTGGTCACTATTGTTTAATTAATAAATCTCATAAATTAAAAGCTATTAGAGAAATTGAAAATAATTTCAAACCCATATATAAAACAGTTACTGATGAAAATCTAACAACGCGTCCATATAAAATCATAACAAAGAAAAAAATTGACTATAGTTCAACATATATTTGGGATCTCGAAACTTTTCCCGATCCTAACTTTTCAACAGCTCATCCTATTCCTTACGCTGTAGGAGCTATTAATTTTAATAAATTTATATGTTGTTTACCGAAACAAAGATTGAAAGAATTAGAAACACATTTGTTAAGTGATATGATTAAAATTAAACGATCAAAAGATGAAGATGAAATTAAAAAACTTAAAAAACAGATTAATGAGTATAATAATTTAACTGAATTAGAATTTAATAAACTTCAAAATTGTGTGAAAATATTTACGAGAACTGAGGATGATGAATGTCCAATCAGGGGAAACCCAGAGGACGTATGTCCGATCCATCAATTTTTTAAAACTCTTGGAAAATTTAATTATTCGAGAGTAACTTTAATAGCTCACAATTCATCAGGTTTTGATTCCTACTTTCCGATAAAAGCTAATTTTAAATTATCTAAACCGCCTCTTAAAACTTCAAGAGGAATATTGACTGCTTCCTTACAAAATCCTTATACAACTGAATGTGTTAGTAGATACATTCAAAAATCTTTTAGATTTAAAAACAATATGAAAAAAGATTCACCTTCAGGTAAATTCGCACTTCAAACTATTATAATGAAATGTAGTTATCAACATGTAAAAACAAGTCTTTCTAAATGGTGTGAGAATTTTAAAATTCCTACGAATGTGTGTAAATTAAATTATGAAATTGGAGACATAACACATGAAAATTATAAAGAAAAAGAAAATGAATGGAGACCATATTTAGTTAACGATATTCTTTCCTTAGCTTTTTGTATCTACAAATATAATAATGTTATGCGAGATTTAGTTGGTGAAGATATAACTACTAATTTAACATCCTCTGCTTTAACATTTAACGGTTGGATGAAAAGCGTACAAAATGACAATATAAATATTCATTCTCATATAGATTTATGGGCTAGAAATTATATTAGAAAATCTGTTAAAGGTGGAAGAGTTTCAGCAAATATAAGAAAATACATATCGCCATTTTGTAGCATCTTGTTACCAATATTAAAACAGTATTTACCTGGTCGCTGCGCTGGGGGGACTTTGTCCCTTGGTCGCTACACTGGTGGGGCTTTGTCCCCTGGAAGTAATTTAATAGATTTAATGAAACAGTATCGAGATTTAGGAGATAAAACTGAAATTTGTAAGAAAATTTCAAATCAACTACTTGAACAAAAAAATGAATTTCTAATGGCTTTTGATGCAACATCTTTATGTCCATCAGCTATGTATGATGAAAATTCAGAATACCCTAAAGCTGAATCAGCTAGAAAATTTCGTCAAGAAGAAGAGCGGGAAATAGTATATAAATTTAATACACAAACATTTAGACCTAAAACTGGAATATTCTCTGTTGTGTTTCAATATCCGAATGATATGTTTTTCCAACCAGTTCCTATAAAAGATAAAGTTAAAAATCAAAATAATAATTCTCATGTAAAAGTAATCAGGTTTAGAAATGGTATATGTTATGATGTATTAACTTCTATAGACATACAAGAAATTGTTAGATGTGGGGGAAATATCTTACATATTACTGATGGTATAAATTATGAAAAAAATTATCAAGTTTCACCATTTCGAAATTATATTGAAAAACTTTTTAATTTGAGAAAAAGATATAAAACAGAAGGAAATACTGTAGGTGATGAGTTAATTAAATTATTGATGAATTCGCTATATGGCAAAACTGTGCAAAAAGATATAACCACTAAAGATCATTTATGGAATGAGAATACATTGAGAAAAAATTTCACTCAAGAAGTAAAAGATTATGAAAAATTAAATGATGAACAATATTTAGCGAAAGTAGAAATGGAAGATGATGAATTTCTCAAAACTAATATTGTAAAAGATGGGAAGACGTCATTCATGCCATCACACTTAGGTTCTTTCATTCTTTCTCACTCTAGAAGAATCATGAATAACTTTATTTTAGAAATTAATGGTTTCAAAGAAAAATACGTGGTGTGATCCAAAATGTCCCGGACTAACCTACTTGCAGATAACCTGTGATAACGAATACTACTTCAGATGTAAATTTAGGTCTTTAAGGCATGAGAAATATGGTTGCCGAAATTTTTCCGGTCAGTTTTCTATTTTTTCAAAATTTTCAAACATTTTTGTCTGAATTTCAAGATTTTCCTATAAATTCTAGCGATTTAGAATTAATATATTTAGATTAACTTGACAGTTAAGCTATCACTAATAACCTGACTAATAATTAACGGAAAAACAAATGTTTTGTTCCAGAAAACAGTTTACTTTTCAATGTATGAGCCGTTAGCATTCGTCACTTTTTGCCAACGAAGTCTCAATTCACAAAAAGCTTTATGAAAAAATTCCGGTGTCAAAGAATCAAAAAACTCAGTAACTGCATCCCGCAGTTCAACTGGCGATTCAAAATGGTGTCCACGAAGATGCTTTTTGAGGAATCTAAACAGATAGAAGTCACTTGGGGCCAAGTCAGGTGAATAAGGAGGATGGCTCAATAGTTGAAATCCGTTTCTCGTTAAGGCATTGGTTGTCTCCTGCGAGGTGTGAATCGGAGCATTGTCATGAAGCAAGTAGAGGGGAATGTTTCGTGGCTTTCTTATTTTCTTCCTCGCTTCAGATAACAGATTGGAATAATATTCGCTATTGATTCTTACTCCTTTATCCGCAAAGTCAACCAGTTGGATTCCCGAAGCGTTCCAAAAGACCGTCAGCATCAACGACCGGCGATGTGATGTTCCGGATCGCATTTTCAAAGGGGCAGACTCGCCTGATTTTCGCCACTCTGCAGATTCTCGCTTACTTTGAGGCAGATACAAACTTAAAGGTGTTTCATCCTCTGTAAGGATGCAGTTCAGAAACTGATCTCCGTGCATTTCGAGGAGATCCAAATTTGACTGTGCCGCCAGAAGTCTGTTCTCCTTCATTTCAGGTGACAGAAACTTCGGTACGAAACGTGATGCCAGTTTGCGATATCCAAGTCTTTCGATGATGTCATGACAGGAGTGATAACTGATTCGCAACTCTCTTGACAACTCACGGATGGTTATCCTTCTGTGTGCTGTAATCACTTCATCGCACTGACTCGATTTCTCTTCCGGAATCTCCTGCGGCCGACCAACAGTTGAAAAATCTTGCTCCACAGATTGTCTTCCGCGTTTAAATTCGCTTATCCAGAAATAAGCAGTAGTTCTCGATGGAGCTTTGCTTCCATATGCCAGGCTTAATTCCTTTAGAATGTCACCATTAGCGAAGCCGCGGATCAGGAGGTATCTTATCACACTGCGATATTCGACTGAAGACACGCTTGTCACATCCATCATGAAAACTGATAGAACAAAGAACCATCGTTGACACGGATTTCTTAATGAATGCGTGCTGAATGAACTTCACTGATTGATATCGTAACACATGAAGCAATTAACAAAAGACGTGCAATATTCATGGCAAAGATATCCGTCAAATAAGGTACAAATCAAAATCAATCTAACTATAACAATAAGACAAATCGGATCTCGATCAATTCAGAAAATACAGAAATTCATGTTAAAATGTAAAAATATTTTTTAAAAATAGAAAACTGACCGGAAAAATTTCGGCGACCATATTTCTCATGCCTTGAAGACCTAAATTTACATCTGAAGTAGTATTCGTTATCACAGGTTATCTGCAAGTAGGTTAGTCCGGGACATTTTGGATCACACCACGTACATTCATTATACAGATACTGATTCAATATATATTTCCAATGAGCTCTTTAATAAATTAGACGCGGCTGGATATGTTGGAGGAGAATTGTGTCAAGGGAAAAATGATTATGGAAATGGCGGAATTATTTTTGCAATGTTTATTGCACCTAAAGTAAAATACTGTATTACTGTAGATGAACAAGGGAGACTTAGTGAAAAGAAAACATTCAAAGGTTATTCACAAAACAAAGTAAAAGTAGAAGATTTTCTAAAATTATATTCGGGTAAAACATTATCGACTACAGTTAATAAACCATGGAAAAGATCTTTAGAAACTGGAATTAGTATTCCTGATAAAAATAATAATACTGAAGAAAAAAAATTTTCTGGTCAAATAAATATTCTTAAACGTCAAGCACCTGATGAAAATGAAATTATGTTACCTTATAACGGAGAGGATATTAAAGCTGAAATATTTCAAACAATCATCTGTGAGAGTAATTTAAGTGATGATGACACGTGGGAATAATAATTTTTTTATTACATCTAAAAATTTATAACATCTAAAAAATTTATTACATCTAAAAACTTATCACATCTAAAAACTTATTACATCTAAAAATTTTATTACATATGAAAATATATTTATCGAATATTTTGGTATTTTCTATTAAGTTTTATCATATTAAGTTTCATCATATAATGTTTTATCAAAAGATAATTTAAATTTATTTTCACTAACTATTGATTCTTCATCATCATAAATTGATTCTTCATCATCATCATAAATTACACTTTTTGGGATTGGATACCATTTCCTAATAGGATACCATTCTCTTATTGGAATATCTAATTCTAAATTACATTTTATATCTAATAATAATATAATAGAGAAAAATGTTGGTCTTTGATCTTTTTTGGAAAATTTAATAACACCACCATAATCTGAATCACTTTTAGTTTTTATTAAAGATGATAAAATTTTAAATTGATTAGATGTAAATCCTAATTTAAATTTTGTAGACCCGACACATAGTTGTCTAACAGTATCTTCAACTATACCATCATTATTATTTTCAATTGTAAGAAAATGAAATTTAGATAAATTTTTATAATTACTAATATTTTTATAATCTTTTTTACCATTTACACCATTTTCAGATGTTTCTGAATCATCATCTATATTATCATCATCTATATTATTATCATTATTATCATAAGATTCTTTAAGATCGGGCAAAGCCCTAGAACCTTCGGTTCGTTTATTATGATTATGGTCATTGTTAATAGTATAAGGTGTTGTCCACATATAAATTTTCTTATGTTGAGCTAAACCATTTATATAAGATTTTAATAAATTAATATTTAAGTTGGAATATAATCCTATATACGTATCATCATCATATCTTTGCGGCATTTCTAATGTTTCTTGTTTATAAATTGTATCTCTATAATATACTTGACATAATAATTCTTCGTTATGCTTTTTACTCTCTATATGAATGTTATATTGATTTTGTTCATCAACAAATAATCTTATTTTTTCTTTGGAAAAAGATTTTAATTTTTTAACTAATTCTTTAATATTGATATAATTAATAATTTTAGTTTCTATCCAATCAGTATTACTAATCGGCAAAACTGCTCTAATAAAACCATAAACATTATTATGACCAATAATAACCATATTTTCTTTATTTAATTCAACATAAGCTACATCATTATATTTACTTACAATCTCCATAAATTTAATAAATGGATCACCTGGAAAAATACAATAATTAGTTTCTATAGAAGGTAAACCTTTAGTCTGTTCTCTAAATATTTCGGCTTGTAATTGAAATAAAATATTAACATCTATACATGGATTATTATGATTATTATTATCAAAACATTTATTTTCAAATCCCATTGATCTCGTCGAATAAGAAGAACAGGATGATGTGGACGAATATAATTTTTTTAAATTTGGTTTTTCCATTTTTTTATTTTTATTAGAAAAAATTTTATTTTTTTTATTTTTATTAGAAAAAAATTTATTTTTTTATTGTTTTAAAAATGATGTTACCAAATGTTGGTGGAGGTGCATATATCCCAAATAATCGTGAATTAGAAATAGAGATAGAAAATTATATCATGAAAACTGGATACGTTTTATCTGGTCCATTGCATCTTTATATTCTTCCGCAACAAAATACAGAGTTGACAAATAAACAATATGTTGATACACAAATCAATGACTTAAAAGAAAAATATATAAACGATGTTTTGGTTCCACTGATGAATGAATTAAAGTTGCTAAAACTTAATGACAAATCATTAAACGAAAAATTATTAAAACTTGATAAAAAGGATAGAGAGCTAGAAACTTTTTAAAAAGATTTCAGAACAATCAAAAATTTTAATATTACTTTCTATAAATTTAAAATCTGCAGTCATTAAAAATAAACATCAGATAAAAATGTTAAAAGAACAATTAGAAGATGAAATAGAAAATCTACCTGAAAGAATTAAAAAAAATTTAAAGCAGTTACAAACTACATTCCAAAAAAGTGTTGATGAATTAAGTTCTAAAATTACTCAACAAATGAAAAAGATGAATAGAATAAAATGAAATAAAATAAAATAAAATGAAGTAAACTCGCTTAATCAAAAAGTTGATAAAATGAAAACTCTTAAAATCAATTTAGAAAATGAGTTAAAGAAAAATTTACAAGAAAACTCTAAAGAAAATAAAGAACAGTTAGATTCTGTTAAAAGACAATTAGATGTTCTTAAAATTAAGTTAAATGCACTTAAAACGGCATTGAAGATTAATCAGCAGAAAATGCAAGTTAATAGAAAAGAAATTAAAGTACATCACACGCTGCTTGACGCAATAGATAAAGTGCAACAGTCAATTAATAAAGTTATCTCGAAGTTGTTGTCCATTCACAAACGTAAATCTCAACACGTAGATATTTTTCCCAAAAGTCAAATTTAATCCTAAAAAATGCCTATAATTTATAAACACAATCTTAAACATTTTGCATCAAATAATAAACTTGCTCATGAACCATCTATGAAATCTGTTTACCATTATGACAGTGTAGAAACAATCGGAACACAAAAGTTCCTAGGCACCGCAGCTGCCGTCCAAAAAGAAGCGGATGGTATATTTTCTGGTATTGGAAGTATCGTTAACTTAATTAAAAATAATAAAGATTTGATTACATCTGCTGCAAAAGGAGCAGCTGCTATAGGTAGTACAGCTAGTGCAATATCAAATGCTGTTAAGTCTCAAAACGAATTAAAACAACTAGAAGCTATTCGTAAACTTAGGAATGATTCTGAAGAACTAAAAAATTTAAAAAAACTTTCAGAGGAAACAAAAAATAAAATTGCTAACATAGCTGTAGGGGGTGGAACCTTGAGGAGCGGAGCTCCGTCTGATAGTAAACATAAGAAGAAATCAGGCGTAGCCATAAAACGTTCAATTGAAGAAATAAGAGGCAATGGCGTGAGTAGCAACCTTCGGTTTAACCAGCAAAGCTGTAGCGGAGCTGGTCTAGCAAAATTCTAAAATATATTTTTTAGTAAAATTATTTTAGTAAAATTTTTTTAGTAAAATTATGTTTTAGCAAAAATTTTTTCTGTGTGTGAGAAAAAACAAAAAGACAAATTATTTTTTATAAAAATGTCTTCGCTTATCGAAAATAAATTTAGATTAGACGATCCTCCGTTCGTCAGTTATAATCAAAAAAAGAATGACTATATAAGAATTGCTATGAATCCCGGATCTTCCAGTAGAGTAAATACTGGAGGAGATTTAATTTTTGAAGTTGATAATCAACAAAGTTATTTATATCTACCTGATTCATTTTTACACTGTGAATATTCTTTATATAGTGATGCTAATTTTACAATACCATTACCAGATACCGATAATATTGCACTAGAGAATAATTTCTTTCCAAAATTATTTACACAAATGCGTTTAGATGTTGCAACTCAAAATATAGAAACAATAAGTGATTCTCCAGGTGTAATTGATACAATGCTTAGATTTGTAACAATTGGTGAAAATAATAAAAAGTATGAAATCGAAGGTTGGTTTCCTGATACTAATGATGGTATAATTGTTGATGATTTAACTTACGCTGGAACAGATTCAGCAGGAATTGCGAAAGATGTAGAAAATATTGCAAAACATTTAAATAAAACAAACAATACTGCATATAAAGAAAGACGTGAATTTAACAAGAAAAGTAAACAGACAGTTAATTGGTCATTGTCTCCATTATTCGGATATTTAGATTATGATAAAATATCATATCAATTAAAATTTAAATTAATAATTCATCGTACAGCAAATAATGAATTAATCTTTTTTGGTAAGACTGGCAAAAAAGCATATTTAAAAATTGATAGACTTGAATGGTGGATTAAGCATATTACTCCTAGTTTAGAGATTGAAACAGCCATTGCAAAAAGATTAAATACTAACAAACCAATTCCAGTTAATTTTCTAAAGCGTACTGCTAGTTCAGTAACTTTTTCCGAACAAAGATTTAACTGGCATTTTACTAGAACTGCGAATACTCCAAGATATTTATTACTAACATTTCAAAGAAATAATTCTCCAAGTTTTGATAAGAACAATAATCTCTTCCATATTAATACAATTCGAAGTTTACAAGTTTCATTAAATCAAACCCGATATCCAATTGATCCATTAAGATTCGATGATACCAATAATCAATTTATGGAAGGATATGATTCTTATCGAAATCTTTGTATAGAATTTGGAGTTGAACCACAATTAACTCCTGGAGATTGGAGACATTTATATCCTGTTTTCTGTTTCGATTTAAGTGCACAATCTGAAGATATTATCAAGACTGGTTGTGATGTTACAATTAATATTGAAAAAAAAGATTCCACAACTTCATTGATGGCTTATGGTTTATTGCTAGAAGATGTAAAATATTCTATTGAAATTCTTAATGGAAAGATGGCTAGGATAGGTTAATAACCTTAGGACCTTTGGTCCAATCGGCTAAAGCCCAAGACTACGTCGATTAATTAATTTTTTTTCATAACTAGAATAGATTAAAATTTTTGATAACTTAAAATTTTTTTATTAAAAATGTCGCAAGCGAAAAGTAATAATAATAAAACTGTTGAATTAAAATTACGTAATATTGTTGACAAAAATACCCCTAAAACTATTACGATTAACAAAAAAAAGTATTACATAAGTAAACCAATGATAGAGAATATTCAATTACAAGAAGAAAAGAATGGCGGGATTCTCCCATTAATTCCACTAATAATAGGAGGTATAGCAGCTGCGGGAAGTGTTGCAGGTGGGACAGCTGGTATTGTCCAAGCAGTAAATAAAAATAAATCAGAGAAGGCAGCATTAGAAGAACAAAAACGTCATAATAGAGAGTTAGAGAAAGTTGCTAGGGGTGAAGGAGTAGTAGATAATTTTATTAGTAAATTAAAATTAGTTGATGAAGGAAAACGAGTTCTCAAAAATATTCTCCTTAATGTTGATGATTTAATTGAAATTAAAGAAACTAAAGATGGTTCTGGAATATATCTAAGTCCTAGTATGATTCGGTAATAACCTCAGGACCTTTGGTCCATAAGGTAAACATTTATTTTATCTTTTAAATTTTTTTTATCTTTTAAAATGAATTCTACAAATTCCGAAAATTTAATTAAATTAAAAATTTATAATTTAGATTTATTGAATTATCTATTAAACAAAAATAAAAACTCAAATTGTCAGCATAGTGGAGGTGACATACAAAAAACATTAGAAAACTTTCCTGGCTTTATTTGGAGTAAATATTCGAAAGAAAAACATCTTCCTGGTCATTCATATACTGGTCCAGGAACTCGATTAGATATAAGACTAGATGAGAATAATAATCCGAAACCAGGCGAAGAACCAATAAATAGAGTAGATGCCGCAGCTTACAGGCATGATTTAGCTTATCGAAATCATGATCTAAGTTCTCGTCATGCAGCTGATAAGAAGATGATTCAAGAATTAGATAGTATTGAGAATCCTTCCTTTATAGAAAAAATTGAAAGAATGTTTGTTAAGAAAGCTTTACAAGCTAAAATATTATTCGGTCAGGGTTTAAATGAAACGACAGCAAAGCTGTCTGAGAGCAACGCTCGAACCTACGCGTCTGAAATGTCGAATGACCTAGGACGCTATGCGTCTGAAATTCATAAAGAATACAGAAAGCCGAAATATCTATTGAAAGTAAAAGTATTTAATAAAGATGATATTTGGAGTGCTGATCTTATTCATATGCCGAATGAAAAAGATTATAAATACGCATTGACCGTTATAGATTTATATACACGATACGCTTGGGTAAAGCCTTTAAAAAATAAAAGTGGTCTATCAGTTAAATATGCGTTTGAAGAAATCTTTAAAGAAAGTAATAGAAAGCCAAAAAAATTGTTTGTTGATAAAGGGTCGGAATTTTATAACAGAAACGTTCAGCCACTATTTGAAACAGACGAAAGTCATCGCCAAGGCTCAGTTTATTCAACTGAAAATGCAGGGAAGGCCGTAGTGATAGAAAGATTCAATCGGACGTTAAAAAATAAATTATTCAAGAAATTTACTGAGGAAAGAAATCAGAAATGGTTGAAGATATTACCAGGAGTTGTAGAAGAGTACAATAATAAAGTTCATTCAGGTATTGAAGAAACCCCAAAGAATGCTTCTGTTGACCCTGATTTAATCCGAAAGAAAATATTCGAGAATAATTATACGAATGAGAGTAATCCGAATTTGCAGAATTTTAAGCCGAAATTTAAAATTGGAGATAGAGTTAGAATATTTAAATATAAGAATAAATTTGAAAAAGGCTTCGTCGGATACTGGACGAAAGAGATATTTGAAATTTCTAAAATAAATCAAAGTTATCCGATTACTTACGAAATCAAAGATTTAGATGATGAGGATATCAGAGGCCGATTTTATCAAAATGAATTACAACGAAGTGATTTTTAATTATCATTATTATTAGGCGTAGCCATAGAACCTACGGTTCGTTCAATTCTAACATAATATCAAGAAATGGCACTCCTTCTTGCAATTTAAATAAAACATAAAGACATAATTGGCCACAATAAGTAGTTCCCGGTTTATGAATTTGAAATGTATTATAAATTCCATTGCCAAGTATTTCTCTTACTTCATTCGTAGGTGGAAGCCCGTATGAGTCAAAATAATAATTATCTCCGTTTTTACTAAAGATACCTGCTGACCAATGTACGCCTTTTTGGTCTGAAGTGTGAAGATTCGTTATGAAATTTACAGTTGAAACTTTGTTCCGGGAACTGAAGGTTCCTGTTGGCTTATTTTTGATCAATTGTAATTCGGCTCTCATTAGGACATGAAAATTCTTTATTCCCAATTGATGTGTGATTTTCTTTAGATCAAAATTCGTTGTTGTCTGTGTTCCATATAATTTAAAAACTCCTTTATGTTGCTCATTTTATAATTAAAAAAAATTTCTTATAGCGACCCCTAGAAGACTGAAGGGAGGGGGTATTGATTTAAAACTGTTCTCTAATGATGTCTTTCCTTACTACTTAGTCAGAAGGGAGGGGGTATTGATTTAAAACTGTTCTCTAATGATGTCTTTCTTTACTACTTAGTCAGAAGGGAGGGGGTATTGATTTAAAACTGTTCCACAATGATGACTTTCCTTGCTACTTAGTCAGAAGGGAGGGGGTATTGATTTAAAACTGTTCCACAATGATGACTTTCCTTGCTACTTAGTCAGAAGGGAGGGGGTATTGATTTAAAACTGTTCCACAATGATGACTTTCCTTGCTACTTATTCGATTTTGAAATGATTTAATTTAATCTAAATTAAAACGTTACATTGTTCCATTTTATTCTTATGAACTCTTGTTAAGAGGATATTGATTGTTTTATCTGTATTAAGACATTAGCAACATCTATTACCAAATTTCTCAACATGAACAGCTGCTACCAGTTTAAGCTATTCAGTATGAGAGAATTCTTTATGACCCGCATAACTCATAACTTTTCACTTGAACAGCTGCTGCCATTATTCCACGTATTACTGCGTGCATTCATTCTGTGAGCGTTCTACGAGACTGTGTCTGCTTACGAATCATCTGTGACCTTTATCTATTTTGGTTAATTTCATCAGCGACTTTCAACAATTTCATTTTTATCATAATTAATTCACTACGTTTTAACGAAAATGGCACGTTCAAGCATCGCCTTTTCCGATTTGAAAAGAAAAATTTCAGACACTATTGTGAACGAAGATCAACGGGAGAAGTGTATTGAGATGCTAACAGAATTTCAGGAGAAATATCTTAAACCAAGGGAAGAAGAAGACATCCACGCATCAAAAACATTCAGAGAATTTTTAGTGATAAATCGATTTGAAGACACATTGCAAGATAACGCCATCAATATCAGTTCAAACTATAATTTTGAAGAAGAAATTCAAAGAGACATCTTACCATCAGAGCTAACTAATTATTTAGCACATTTAAGAAGAGAAGAAGACATTTCTGTGAACAATACTGTGAAGTTATCGTTGTTAAAAGGAAGAGCTTTGACTGCAATCCGGGGAAGTGGCCATGTTTGTAAACAATTAGGTTATTCGAGAGGCTATAGCATCTTTTTAAGAAAATTTTATAAACTATATTTACGATTTCCGTTTATATAGAACTCGACGGAATCTATATCATTTTTCAAAAGGAACTTCGCTATTATTGACTCGTATCTTCGCCATGGGAGACACCGCCCAACCCTTGATCAAATTTTAAACTCAATCAATTGAAACGGTAAGCTACTCCCAATAGATAATAGTACTATGACCCTTCCCTTATTTCAATTTACGAGAAACAATTGTATCATGGCATAATGCATTTTCTAGTCAACATATTTTATTCGTTGTAAACCATGCTACTTGTCCTCATTGGTTTTATAGTACTATGACCCTTCCCTTATTTCAATTTACGAGAAACAATTGTATCATGGCATAATACATTTTCTAGTCAACATATTTTATTCGTTGTAAACCATGCTACTTGTCCTCATTGGTTTCATAGTTCTATGAGCCTTACCTTATTTTACTCATACAGAAACAATTGTATCATGGCATAATACATTTTCTAGTCAACATATTTTATTCGTTGTAAACCATGCTACTTGCCCTCATTGGTTTTATAGTTCTATGAGCCTTACCTTATTTTACTCATACAGAAACAATTGTATCATGGCATAATACATTTTCTAGTCAACATATTTTATTCGTTGTAAACCATGCTACTTGTCCTCATTGGTTTCATAGTTCTATGAGCCTTACCTTATTTTACTCATACAGAAACAATTGTATCATGGCATAATACATTTTCTAGTCAACATATTTTATTCGTTGTAAACCATGCTACTTGCCCTCATTGGTTTTATAGTTCTATGAGCCTTACCTTATTTTACTCATACAGAAACAATTGTATCATGGCATAATACATTTTCTAGTCAACATATTTTATTCGTTGTAAACCATGCTACTTGTACATAGTACTTGTCTGTGATGTGAATAAAATATTTCAAAGATGGAAATGTGTTTTCATTTTGTATCGAGTTAAAGCAGTAGCAACTACTGGAATTGTAAGAACGCCAGATGAAATGACAATTGTTAAAGCATTAGACCATCTCTTTCTTAATTTTTTATAATGCTCTAATCTTAATAATAATTGAGATTCCTTATCTTTCATATAGCGTACTCTATCTTTGTGTTTTTCTTTATTCATTTTTTCAATGTTAATCTTTTCAATGTCCATTAAAGTAGAACTACGTTCATATGATAACGAAGGATATATTCTTGCGGTTTCATCGACTTTTGTTTCTTCCATTTTTAAAGAAATATTTTGAATACAATCTTCTGGTATATTGAGACTACGTAATATTTTGAGACAACTTAAATTTTCGTCTGCCTAAATTTTCAAAATTCTTAGACCACGTGATATTTTGAGACAACTTAAATTTTCGCCCTTCGGCCACGTGAAATTTGAAATCGACCTAAATTTTTGAAATTTTGATTTTTTTGAAAATTTTGAAAACCCCCGCAAAAGTGTGACATCCGGCGCAAGCGAAGCGAAGCAAAGCGAAGCGAAGCGTCGCGCCGGATGTCACACTATATACTACTGGTCCGTGAGGAGGAAACGGGTCCCCCCCCCTCCTGCCAAACTTCCAACTTTGGTGTTAGACATCGTAGAAAGTCGTGCAATAGCTCATTTGAAAGCTGGGAGTGAGAAAAAGGGCAGTGAAAAGCTCAGTTTGGGTTCATTTTCTTGGGTTTAGGGAGGAAAATGGCAGGAAACCATCAGAGTTGGAAAAGGCAGGTGTTGGAGGTTTTGGGATGAGAAAGTCCATTTTTCGACAGGAAGGAGGCCTCGGATGGGAAAATGGAGTGCAAATTCGGACGTTTTGGCCAAAGTTGGGTCTAGGAACTTCTTCCCAACTCAATCGGAGAGAAAAAGTTCAGACCCCCCCCCTCGGCACCGATCTTCCAACTTTGCTTCTAGTGGACGGATTTTGTCGTGCCATAGCTCGTTTGAAAGCTGGGAGTGAGACAAATTCACTGAAAGAAACGGCTTGTTCATAACTGTCTTCGTTTAGATGTGAGACGCCATTTAAGATTTTGGGACATTGGCGAAAAACGACAGAGTTAGAATTTGGGACGTTTTGGGCTGTAGCGCCAAAACGAAGCATCGGATTGGAAAACGGATTTCAGATTTGGAATCGGCGTGAAATTCTCTATCTGTATGGTGAGTTTCAAGGCAATCGGCGAGAAAAAATTTTCAACATTTTTCGAAAAAACGACAGAGTTAGAATTTGGGACGTTTTGGTGTGTAGCGCCCAAACGAACCATCGGATGTGAAAACGGAGGCCAGATTCGGATTCAGAGTGAAATTCTGCATCGGTATGGTGAATTTGAACGCAATCGGAGAGAAAAAATTTTCGCTGACGTCCCCCCCCCCTCTGGACAGCTCGCTTCGATTTTGGCTTCCAGTGGACGGATTTTGTCGTGCCATAGCTCGTTTGAAAGCTAAGAGTAAGACAAATTCACTGAAAGAAACGGCTTGTTCATATCTGTCTTCGTTTAGATGTGAGACGTCATTTAAGATTTTGGGAGATTGGCGAAAAACGACAGAGTTAGAATTTTGGACGTTTTGGGCTGTAGCGCCAAAACGAAGCATCGGATGGGAAAACGGATTTCAGATTTGGAATCAGCGTGAAATTCTCTATCTGTATGGTGAGTTTCAAGGCAATCGGCGAGAAAAAATTTTCAACATTTTTCGAAAAAACGAGTTAGAATTTTTGCGATGGCTGCCTACTGTAGAGCCAAAACGAAGCATCGGATGAGAAAACGGAGACCAGATTTGGATTCAGCGTCAAATTCTACATGGAAATGGTATATTTTCAGCTCAATCGGACCTCCAGAATCGATGATAGAAGCGTTTTAAGTGTTTGGATGATGGGTATTACGTCATCAGCTGATCGCCACATACTATATAAGCTGGGAACCGACAGAGACTTGTCATTCAGACGAGAGCGATTGTCAGAGGTAGGTCGTCTCTCTGAGCTCCGATGATAGCTTCGGACATTCCAAATTCCGCGTTTCTGTAAGAAACCGACTTAGAAAATTTCATTGCTGATATCAGCTAAGGCGTCAGACTTCGAGGTTCGCCAGGAGATGGCCTTCGTCTCCAGGCCATAAAAGACTCCAAAACTTTAAAGGCTTGTAACTTTGCTTCTACAAGTCCGTTTGACTTGATTCAAAAAAGATTCGGTCGCTATTGACCTGCCCTAAGTGATAGACTACTTATAAAATTTCATAAGTAGTGCTAAAAAGTTGAAAAATTTAAATTCACTAGTTTTGGAGGTTTTCTGGGGTGTTCGACCCTGCTGAAGTCAACTAGATGATTTTTAATGATGTCTGAGCTACATATGGACTAAGCAGCTTTTCACTGAAAGCGAGCAAGACACGGAGAGTTTTGCTGTAATATTCCACTGACAGGGTGTTCCTTCGGGACGGCGGATGATACCGTAGTGATAAGTGTGGCAAGGGAGTGTGTCATAGTTTAGACCGTAACCGCTGGGACAACTCATGTCTCATGTTGGGCATTCGACACAGTTCTCAACGTAGCACTTTGAACGCCAATCGGTTGAGTCTTAGCTATCTTGTCATGGGTGGCCTCTAAACATCTCCATTGCAAAACGCTGGTGAATCAAGCTCTCTACGGCTTGCTATCAAGCTACTATCAAAGTCTGTCAACCTCTTACCAACTCCACCGATTTTCATGTCTGGCGATCAAGTCATGGACGGTGCACGATTTTCGGTGTGATACTTCCTGTGGGTGATTTCGAGACAGCGGTGAAGTCCGTAGCTGCACGGGACGTGGGCAATGGTAATCCTTGTGAAACCTCTCTGCGTCATGTTTGCAATTTTTCGTCTCCGTGATAGAGACAAGCAGAACTGATGAATGGAATGAAGGGAGGACATTCATGCGCCACACGCAACACATCACAGACTTCTCTCTTCGCTAGTGAACAAGCTCTTGTCAGTATCGTCAGAAACTTTATCATATTGTACAAAAGTTTTATTGCAACACAGGTTGATGTATAGTTAGAAAGTTTGATCATCAACGTTTTATTCGTAAGTCTAGTCAGAAACTGTATCATGGTTTGTAAAAGCAAAGTTAGTGTAGTCAACTAGTTCTTCACCGCGACACCCGTTTGAGAAAGTAAAGTTTGATCATCGAAGTTGTATTCGTGAGTGTCGTCAGAAAGTGTATCATGGTTTGCAAAGTTAGTGTAGTCATATAATTTTACTGTGACACCCGTTTGAGAAAGTGAAGTCTGATCATGATGTTTTATTTGTAAGTCTAATCAGAAAGTGTATCATGGTTTGTAAAAGTTTTACTGTAACACAGGTTGATGTATAGTTAGAAAAGTTTGATCATGATGTTTTATGAAACACACATGTCATGAAATGCAAGCGTTAGTGTAGTCAAATAATATTACCGCGACGCACGTTTGTGAAAATAAAGTTTGATCATGAAGTTCATTCGTAAGTCTAGTCAGAAACTTCATCATGTTGTACAAAGGTTTTATTGCACCACAGGTTGATGAATAGTTAGAAAGTTTGATCATGACGTTCATTCGTAAGTCTAGTCAGAAACTTTATCCTGTTGTACAAAGGTTTTACTGCAGCACAGGTTGATGTATAGTTAGAAAATTTGATCATGATGTTTTATTTGTAAGTCTAGTCAGAAAGTGTATCATGGTTTGTAAAAGTTTTACTGTAACACAGGTTGATGTATAGTTAGAAAAATTTGATCATGATGTTTTATTTGTAAGTCTAGTCAGAAAGTGTATCATGGTTTGCAAAGTTAGTGTAGTCATATAATTTTACTGTGACACCCGTTTGAGTCTGATCATCGAAGTTGTATTCGTGAGTGTCGTTAGAAAGTGTATCATGATTTGTAAAAGTTTTACTGTAACACAGGTTGATGTATAGTTAGAAAGTTTGATCATGACGTTTATTCGTAAGTCTAGTCAGAAACTTCATCATGTTATACAAAGGTTTTATTGCAACACAGGTTGATGTATAGTTAGAAAGTTTGATCACTGAAGTTGTATTCGTAAGTCTAATCAGAAAGTGTATCATGGTTTGCAAAAGCAAAGTTTAGTATAGTCAAATATTTTTACTGTAACACAGGTTGATGTATAGTTAGAAAAGTTTGATCATGACGTTTTATGAAACACAAGTGTCATGAAATGCAAGCGTTAGTGTAGTCAAATAATATTACCGCGACACCCGTTTGTGAAAATAAAGTTTGATCATTGACGTTGTATGAGTGACCAAACTCATCACAGCGCTAAAAAGTTTTATCGAAAAGGTTTTACTGCACAGTGTAGATTGTCTTGTAACTTACTTTCACAGTGTTAGAAAGTTTTATTGGAGACAGTTGCCAAATGTTCCCTTATTAGAAAATTCAAACTTCATGACTGTTACATTCGCTTCATCAGGTTTACTAAAAGCAGTTTTCTAATGCAATGAGAGTTTAGAATGTTATATGAAAACAGTGTTCACCACAGTGCTAGAAAGTTTTACTGCACTGTGTAGATTGTTTCACACAAGGTCTCATAGTCAGCGTTGAATGTTTTATAAAACCAGATGTTGTCACACACGTTGAGTGTGATTCCATGACATTGAATCGCATGGGTTGTAAATTTCATAGGCTCCTCTATGGTTGGATTTAGAGTTTTATATCACATGTGTTAACCAAAGACTATGGATTATGTAAAGACTGAAAACTCGACTGAAAATTGGAAACATTTGATATCTATGATAAGGACTAATCAACATGGATATTTCCCTATCTTACAATGTTTAACAATCGTCCGATATCTTCGTTGAGGAGTAAAGTGTTGTTTCCACTTCTTATACATTGAGAGATAGGATAGTTTCCGGTCTTTATATAATCCATAGTCTTTGGTGTTAACCGTTCGTGTAGAATATGTGAAGCACATGTTCGCTTAAATGCAAATGTTGAAATAAGTTTGTAAGAAGTCTTTGACTGGTTGTTGTGAAACTTAGCGAACGTTGAAAAAAGTTTTGTGAAATGTTTCTTCAGTCACACTCATTAGCGTACCAGCTTTACTAAATGTGTTGTTTGCCTTTATCAAATTAAATGTGTGTGTTTTGTAAATAAAGACAGCGTGTTTGCACTCTGCATCGACAGCATACAAGTATAGACATAACAACTTGTTGTTAGTCGAATGCATATGAGTTAGGAAACACTCAAAGCATGTGTGAGATAAAAATCAACCTGCTAGATGAAGTGAAACACAAAAGTGTCACAACTAGTTTACGGGAAATAAAGGAGAACTGTAACAACGTTTACACTCATCATAGACAGATGAACATACAAATCTGACATTCAAATGAAAGTCGTAAACATGAACTGCGGTGTAAGAAACTTTATGTCAACAACTTTATGTTGGTAAAACTTTCATAGATTGCAGGCGTGTTTAAAGCTGATATAAAGACCTGTAGAAACGCATAAATCTTAGTTCAATGACTCGACCCTTGAACTCACACAATGAATACGTCTGTGTAGAAAACTCATTTGTAGGAAACAGCATTTTCTGTGCGAATGCAGACGATGTAAACATGACATTTAACATGGCTTGCAATAGTCAACATGATGCCATTCAAAATGTTTATCATAAAACCTATCAGTGAAAAAACCCCTCCTGTGCACACAAAGAGTCATAAGTGCTCTCTGACGCCTGGTTGTCGCACTCCCCCTCAGCAGATAGAGTAGAACGCAAAGATGAATGACAGCGCAGCCGGTGGGCGATTGTCGCACTGCCCCTCAGCAGATAGAGTAGAACACAAAGATGAATGACAGCGCAGCCGGTGGGCGATTGTCGCACTGCCCCTCAGCATATAGAGTAGAACACAAAGATGTACGCGCTCTCTCTGACACCCGTATAAACACATTGAATGTTCTATCGCATCTGTCCCAGGATGCGGGAACGTATCGTTACCTCCCACCTAGCTGATTCCCACACAGCTCATTGCTATCGTACCGGAAGGGAGATTATCGTGGGCGACTGAAAGGATTCTCACGTTGACAATTCATTACTGTACACTCCGCGCGCGCAAGAAACCATTTGCTGTTAAAGCATGGACACTGCCGATTTGTTCAATTCTGCAATGTCTTGCTAGCCAGTCACAAAAATGTGTGAGAAATATAAGGGAGACGTTCACACTCATTCATCAATTACAATTCGTTTGAGGCAATGTCTTTCGATATCGCTTTCTTTGACATGAGTCGAACCCTTGAGCTCCGCTGTGGATGCAGGGTGAAGATGGGGAAAGTCTTTCTCCTGGCTGCTTTGCAGGCAGAGAAAGGCGAAGCAATTCGCTGCCCCGTCCATCTTATTCCACATGAGCTTGTGGAGAACCCTTTATTTAGGGATATGGCGCTAGAATATCTGGCGTTGCTGAGAATTCAGCGTCCGGAATACTTCGAGTAATCGAAGTATTCCATCGGTCCTTCTGAGGGCCCGGTCACCAATTCGTTGGAGACCACCCTATTAACAAAGAAAAGTTACAGACTGTGCCACACACAAACACTAGATTCAAGGATCTCTATCTTTCTTAGAAAATGAAGAAGCTCTTATTAAATTCATCTGATGAGAACTCAACTTCATGACAAGGTGTCCAACACACATCTTCAAAGGTCTAACTGCCATGAAATCATTATGTTTAAAGTTTTAAAGCCCCTATGATAAGTAGCAAGGATCTTTTACATGGTGTGAAATATAAACGTGTGTAGAGAGAGGTTTTGACCTGAAGTCATGAATTTATTTCTTCACTACCCCTCAAACGGAAAGAGTAAGGGTAGTAGAAGAATCATCAGAGCAACATGTTCTATAGTAATGCAGGCAATGACAGTCACGGTTGGACTTAGAGATTTAGCGTTTTATATAACATACATCAATGATAACTGTTGTTGTAGAGTGTATACATGCATTTACTAACTTAGTCATTGGTGAATGACATAGCTAAATTACTAAAGTACATCATCTGAGGGGTAGGGTTACCTATCGTTGGATTTAGGGACTTAGGGATTTGGATAATACAAATGAACGATCTCTTTTAGTGTAGAATGCGTGATGCATATGTTCGCTTTATAAAATGACATTGAATGTAAGACTTAATTTCATGGTGGAAAGACAGGTTTCATATCGTTGATAAGGGATAGTTACATACTCATTATGTTATACACTTTACATTTGATGCAGTCAGCTGAAATGTGATTGATAAATGTTCAACGGAAGAGTTGAATACAGTGTATGCATTCCAGTGATTTGAGTAATAGGTGTGTAAAGAGTTGATTAGGAAAATATATAATAGTCAACGTATGAGAGTTTCTTGTTATGCAAGCTAAGAATATGCAAACATCATTCATTAGTCAGTGTTGTGCTTTAGCATCCATGTTTTGTACAAGGTAGGATTCGTCGAATGTGTTATGACGAATGGTTAGTTAAATTCATTAAGCTTTGAGTCAGACAAACCAAGTATTAAAACGAAAAGCAAAAGTGATAAAAAATTTGTGACATGAAAGACTTAAGTGTATCATGCTAAACATAAGGTAATGATGATGGATAGAAGTAAGTGATGTAATTAATGGCTTGTCTCACATGTGTTTACTTGTACGTTTGCTGCAATTATCATGGTGATAGAACTGTAAATCTCACCAGTATGCCTTTTGCAATGTGAAGCATCTTGGGCCTCTAGGTAGACAATGACCAAAGAGTAAATAAAACTTAAGTGAAATGCTGGCTCATACAGAGGTTTGGGATTCTACAGAGTTTGTTGTGTTGATATGAATGTTGTTCGTCAGATTGGAACCGTTAAATGATCTGCTGATATGATTTACAGTGAACAAGAAAATCAGTGAGAGGAGTGATAGGAAAAAACGTCTTCACAAATGCAGACAAGTGAAAACTCTACTAAATGACTAAATGCACGGATTTTATCATCCATCATCAACGTGAATTTAGTTCAACAAGTTACATGAATGTTAAAAGTCGTATGCTGACAGAGACATAAGTTTACTAAATTATACAGCAAAACTCCTAAATCCATAGGATAGGTGTCCCTGTGTTAAGATTTAGGGATTTAGCGTTTTAAAAGTACAAGTTACTTTGATGAATGACTAAGTCCATAGCATAGTCAACCCTATGACAAGACTTGGCGTTTTATATGATCCGTGTTAGCAATTATCTCGCATGAAATGAGTGATGCAAGATTAGCTCGCATTGAAATGAATTGGTAGTGTAATAAGCAAGCTATGTGAGATTCAGCATATGTTTGAAGACAAGCGCTGTTAAAAGGTTTTGAGATGATGTGAATTTTATCACGTCTTGTTCATGGATGTAACAGAATGAATGTTTCTACTGGTTGAGTGTATAAGATAGAACACATATCATAGTTGTTGCATGTAAACTGGAGGTTCATATTCAACGAAAGCAAAGATTGAGATTGCAAAGTTTAATGAATAGGTAGTGTAGCAAACTGGTTAGACATAGTTAGAAGAAACCGCAGTAACATATCGTGATAGTATCATATTGCATTAGGACTGTTAATTTATGAAAGTAATTCACGTAAAGTTAAACTGAAGTAGTTTGTATACTTGATGAAGACAAGATACTATGAGTGTGAACGTAGGAATAGCATGCAATGGAGTATGCGTTGAAATGATTGTATGCCAACTGTATATGAAAAGTTATTTCCGACAGCAAATGAGTAACACGAACGTATTAAGGTGCTACAAGTCTTTCATATTGATGAGGTTGACTGGAAGAAATGACTGTTGTCGTAAATGGGGAATTCAGCCTATGTTGAAAGTCAGGTACTGTGAAAGTTTTTATGATGATATTTGTCAAGATTGAATGCAAAGTATCACATCATGTTTATAGATAAAAAGCGGAAGAGAATAAATGTCTTTACAGGTTTTGAGTGTATAGGATAGAACACATGAAACAGTTACACTATGTAAATAAAGTTAAAGGGTCACAGTTGATGAAAGGTAGCTTTGATAGACTTCACATGGGTTGTTATGTAGAATGAATTGATATTCATAAATGGAAGTATGATGTAGTGATAAAGCGTTTCTAAGCCTTTCTTATGAGTGTCTATGTAAGGCTGACTTTCATAAGTTGAGAAATGACTGTCTTCATAAGTGCAGAATAAAAGTATTTAGCTAGCGTGCATTATCTTTCAGGGATGATTGAACTCAAGTATTGTTATGCAGTATGTCTTGTGATGATATTTCGTATTGAACACTGTATCAAGTCATAAGTATGGGTATGAAGTATAATAGAATAAATGTTTCATTCACAGGTTGAGAATATAGGAGGCACAAAGTATTGGTTGTATGTCATAGAGGGAAAACCAAGTAATTTATAGAGTGACAGAGTCGATGTGTATGTGAAAGTATGTTAACGTATACATCCTATCCGAGAAATAGTATTAGGTCTCTGTGTAGATGTCTCAATAACGTTTCATGATTGTATTAGAATAAATCTGGTCAGTTGGGTAGTTCTCCCTTTAATTCTTTCTTTATATTCTCTCTCTCTCTCTCTGTCTGCCTGTGTGTATTTTCTTCTTTGTATCTGGTTGGGTGAGTGTTGTGACTTTTTAAGTCGGTTTCCTTTAGAGTATAGAATATTCATTTCGTATAGAATATGATAATAGGAATATATTAAGGGTAGTATCTTTGTATATTGCAAGAGGTATAGCATCATGGTTAGCAAGGTAGCAGCCAAATGATGCAATTTGCTTCTTCTGTTTTTGTATAATGTTCATTAGTTTGATGAATGGTTACAAGTCATCGCTTTATTATCACGCACTCATACGCACACAGACACGCTCACACAAACATGCATGGAATTCACACACATAGAGCTGCTACCCTGCTAACCATGATGCTATACCTCTTGCAATATACAAAGATACTACCCTTAATATATTCCTATTATCATATTCTATACGAAATGAATATTCTATACTCTAAAGGAAACAAACTTAAAAAGTCACAACACTCACCCAACCAGATACAAAGAAGAAAATACACACAGGCAGACAGAGAGAGAAGTAGTTTATAGTGTGACATCCGGCGCGACGCTTCGCTTCGCTTTGCTTCGCTTCGCTTGCGCCGGATGTCACACTTTTGCGGGGGTTTTCAAAATTTTCAAAAAAATCAAAATTTCAAAAATTTAGGTAGATTTCAAATTTCACGTGGCCGAAGGGCGAAAATTTAAGGTGTCTCAAAATATCACGTGGTCTAAGAATTTTGAAAATTTAGGCAGACGAAAATTTAAGTTGTCTCAAAATATCACGTAGTCTCAATATACCAGAAGATTGTATTCAAAATATTTATTCAAAATATTTATTCAAAATATTCATTTAAAAATGGAAGAAACAAAAGTGGATGAAACAAAAGTGGAAGGAACCTCAAGAATATATCCTTCGTTATCATATGAACGTAGTTCTACTTTAATGGACATTGAAAAAATGAACATTGAAAAAATGAACAAAGAAAAACACAAAGATAGAGTTAGGTATATGAAAGATAAGGAATCTCAATTATTATTAAGATTAGAGCATTATAAAAAGTTAAGAAAGAGATGGTCTAATGCTTTAACAATTGTCATTTCATCTGGCGTTCTTACAATTCCAGTAGTTGCTACTGCTTTAACTCGATACAAAATGAAAACACATTTCCATCTTTGAAATATTTTATTCACATCACAGACAAGTACTATGTACAAGTAGCATGGTTTACAACGAATAAAATATGTTGACTAGAAAATGTATTATGCCATGATACAATTGTTTCTGTATGAGTAAAATAAGGTAAGGCTCATAGGACTATAAAACCAATGAGGACAAGTAGCATAGTTTACAACGAATAAAATATGTTGACTAGAAAATGTATTATGCCATGATACAATTGTTTCTGTATGAGTAAAATAAGGGAAGGGTCATAGTACTATAAAACCAATGAGGACAAGTAGCATGGTTTACAACGAATAAAATATGTTGACTAGAAAATGTATTATGCCATGATACAATTGTTTCTCGTAAATTCAAATAAGGGAAGGGTCATAGTACTATTATCTATTGGGAGTAGCTTACCGTTTCAATTGATTGAGTTTAAAATTTGATCAAGGGTTGGGCGGTGTCTCCCATGGCGAAGATACGAGTCAATAATAGCGAAGTTCCTTTTGAAAAATGATATAGATTCCGTCGAGTTCTTAATAAACGGAAATCGTAAATATAGTTTATAAAATTTTCTTAAAAAGATGTTATAGCCTCTGGAATAACCTAATTGTTTACAAACATGGCCACTTCCCCGGATTACAGTCAAAGCTCTTCCTTTTAACAACGATAACTTCACAGTATTGTTCACCGAAATGTCTTCTTCTCTTCTTAAATGTGCTAAATAATTAGTTAGCTCTGATGGTAAGATGTCTCTTTGAATTTCTTCTTCAAAATTATAGTTTGAACTGATATTGATGGCGTTATCTTGCAATGTGTCTTCAAATCGATTTATCACTAAAAATTCTCTGAATGTTTTTGATGCGTGGATGTCTTCTTCCTCCCTTGGTTTAAGATATTTCTCCTGAAATTCTGTTAGCATCTCAATACACTTCTTCCGTTGATCTTCGTTCACAATAGTGTCTGAAATTTTTCTTTTCAAATCGGCAAAGGCGATGCTTGAACGTGCCATTTTCGTTAAAACGTAATGAATTAATTATGATAAAAAATAAAATTGTTGAAAGTCGCTGATGAAATTGACCAAAATAGATAAAGGTCACAGATGATTCGTAAGCAGTCACAGTCTCGTAGAACGCTCGCAGAATGAATGCACGCAGTAATACGTGGAATAATGGCAGCAGCTGTTCAAGTGAAAAGTCATGAGTTATGCGGGTCACAAAGAATTCTCTCATACTGAATAGCTTAAACTGGTAGCAGCTGTTCATGTTGAGAAATTTGGTAACAGATGTTGCTAATGTCTTAATACAGATAAAACAATCAATATTCTCTTAACAAGAGTTCATAAGAATAAAATGGAACAATGTAACGTTTTAATTTAGATTAAATTAAATCATTTCAAAATCGAATAAGTAGCAAGGAAAGTCATCATTGTGGAACAGTTCTAAATCAATACCCCCTCCCTTCTGTCTAAGTAGTAAGGAAAGACATCATTAGAGAACAGTTTTAAATCAATACCCCCTCCCTTCTGACTAAGTAGCAAGGAAAGTCATCATTGTGGAACAGTTTTAAATCAATACCCCCTCCCTTCTGACTAAGTAGTAAAGAAAGACATCATTAGAGACCAGTTTTAAATCAATACCCCCCCCCAGTAGTAAGGAAAGTCATCATTATAAAAATGTTTTAAATCAATACCCCCTTCTGACTAAGTAGTAAGGAAAGACATCATTAGAGAACAGTTTTAAATCAATACCCCCCCCTCCTTCTGACTTCTAGGGGTCTCTTAAGAAATTTTTTTATTATAAAATGAGCAACATAAATGAGTTTTTGAAATTATATGGAACACAGACAACAACGAATTTCGATTTAAATAAGATTGCTAATCAATTGGGAATAAAGAATTTTCACATATTGATGAGGGATGAATTACAATTCCTAAAAAATAGGCCAACAGGAACCTTCAGTTCACGGAACAAAGTTCCATCAATAACTGTAAATTTCATAACAAATCTTCATACGTCAAATGAAAAAGGTGTACATTGGTCAGCAGGCGTTAAAAATTATCAGCAGAACTATTATTTTGACCGCCCGGAGGCTGAGAACTATTGGTTCGACTCATACGGTTTGCCCCCTACAAATGAAGTAAAAGAATTACTTGGCAATGGAATTTATAATACATTTCAAATTCAAAAACCGGGAACAACTTATTGTGGGCAATTATGTTTATACGTTTTGTACAAATTACAAAAAGGAGTATCATTTCTAGATATTATGTTAGAGTTAAACAATCTATAACTCAAGCGAAGCTAGCTAAAGCGCCACCTAGAGGTTAAAGCTCTGTTTTCTGTAATTCATTTTGATAAAATCGGCCTCTGATATCTTCATCATCTAAATCTTTAATTTCATAAGTAATCGGATAACTTTGATTTATTTTGCAAACTTCAAATATTTCTTTAGTCCAATAGCCAACAAAGCCTTTTTCAAATTTATTCTTATATTTAAATATCCTAACTCTATCTCCAATTTTAAATTTTGGCTTAAGTTTCTGCAAATTCGGATTACTCTCATTCAAATTATTATTCCCGAATATTTTCTTTCGTACTAGATCAGGGTCGTCAGAAGCATTCTTTGGAGTTTCTTCAATACCAGAATGAACTTTATTATTGTACTCTTCCACAATTCCTGGTAATATCTTCAACCATTTCTGATTTTTTTGCTCAGTAAATTTCTTGAATAATTTATTTTTTAACGTCCGATTGAATCTTTCTATCACTACGGCCTTCCCTGCATTTTCAGTGGAATAAACAGTTTCAAATAGTGGCTGAACGTTTCGGTTATAAAATTCCGACCCTTTATCAACAAACAATTTTTTTGGCTTTCTATTACTTTCTTTAAAGATTTCTTCAAACGCATATTTAACTGATAGACCACTTTTATTTTTTAAAGGCTTTACCCAAGCGTATCGTGTATATAAATCTATAACGGTCAATGCGTATTTGTAGTCCCTTTCATTCGGCATATGAATAAGATCAGCACTCCAAATATCATCTTTATTAAATACTTTTACTTTCAATAGATATTTCGGCTTTCTATATTCCTTGTGAATTTCGGACGCATAGGTTCGAGCGTTGCTCTCAGAGTTATTAGTTCGAGCGTTGCTCTCAGAGTTATTAGTTCGAGCGTTGCTCTCAGACAGCTTAGCTGTCGTTTCATTTAAACCCTGGCCGAATAATATTTTAGCTTGTAAAGCTTTCTTAACAAACATTCTTTCAATCTTTTCTCTAAATGTAGGATTTTGAATACTATCTAATTCTTGAATCATCTTCTTGTCAGCTGCATGTCGAGAACTTAGATCATGATTTCGATAAGCTAAATCATGCCTGTAAGCGGCGGCATCTACTCTATTTATTGGTTCTTCACCTGGTTTCGGATTATTATTCTCATCTAGTCTTATATCTAATCGAGTTCCTGGACCGGTATATGAATGACCAGGAAGATGTTTTTCTTTCGAATATTTACTCCAAATAAATCCAGGAAAGTTTTCTAATGTTTTTTGTATATCACCACCGAAGTGGTGTGGAACTTTGTTCTTGTCACCTCCAATATGCTGACAATTTGAGTTTTTATTTTTGTTTAATAGATAATTCAATAAATCTAAATTAGAAATTTTTAATTTAATTAAATTTTCGGAATTTTTAGAATTCATTTTAAAAGATAAAAAAAATTTAAAAGATAAAATAAAATAAATGTTTTACCGAAAAGAACCAAAGGTCTTGAGGTTATTACCTTATCATACTAGGACTTAGATATATTCCAGAACCATCTTTAGTTTCTTAATTTCAATTAAATCATCAACATTGTGGAGAATATTTTTAAGAACTCGTTTTCCTTCATCAACTAATTTTAATTTACTAATAAAATTATCTACTATTCCTTCTCCCCTAGCAACTTTCTCTAACTCTCTGTTATGACGTTTTTGTTCTTCTAATGCTGCCTTCTCTGATTTATTTTTATTTACTGCTTGGACAATACCAGCTGTCCCACCTGCAACACTTCCTGCTGCTGCTATGCCACCTATTATTAGTGGAATTAATGGGAGAATCCCGCCATTCTTTTCTTCTTGTAATTGAATATTCTCTATCATTGGTTTACTTATGTAATACTTTTTTTTATTAATAGTAATAGTTTTAGGGGTATTTTTGTCAACAATATTACGTAATTTTAATTCAACAGTTTTATTATTAATATTACTTTTCGCTTGCGACATTTTTAATAAAAAAATTTTAAGTTACGAAAATTTTAAGTTAAGAATTTTAAGTTAAGAATTTTAAGTTAAGAATTTTTAATCTATTCTAGTTATGAAAAAATTTTAAGTTACCAAAAAATTTTAATCTATTCTAGTTATCAAAATTTTAAGTTATCAAAAAAATTAAATTAATTAAACGACGAAGTCTTGGGCTTTAGCCTATCGGACCAAAGGTCCTCAGGTTACTAACCGATCGGAGCGAAGCTCCTCTGGCTTTAGCCTATCGGACCAAAGGTCCTCAGGTTACTAACCGATCGGAGCGAAGCTCCTCTGGCTTTAGCCTATCCTAGTCATCTTCCCATTAAGAACTTCAATAGAATATTTTACATCTTCTAGCAATAAACCATAAGCCATCAATGAAGTTGTGGAATCTTTCTTTTCAATATTAATCGTTACATCACAACCATTTTTAATAATATCTTCAGATTGTGCACTTAAATCGAAACAGAAAATTGGATATAAATGTCTCCAATCTCCAGGAGTTAATTGTGGTTCAACTCCAAATTCTATACAAAGATTTCTATAAGAATCATATCCTTCCATAAATTGATTATTGGTATCATCGAATCTTAATGGATCAATTGGATATCGAGTTTGATTTAATGAAACTTGTAAACTTCGAATTGTATTAATATGAAAAATATTATTGTTCTTATCAAAACTTGGAGAATTATTTCTTTGAAATGTTAGTAATAAATATCTTGGAGTATTCGCAGTTCTAGTAAAATGCCAGTTAAATCTTTGTTCGGAAAAAGTTACTGAACTGGCAGTACGCTTTAGAAAATTTACTGGAATTGGTTTGTTAGTATTTAATCTTTTTGCAATAGCTGTTTCAATCTCTAAACTAGGAGTAATATGCTTAATCCACCATTCAAGTCTATCAATTTTTAAATATGCTTTTTTTCCAGTCTTACCAAAAAAGATTAATTCATTATTTGCCGTACGATGAATTATTAATTTAAATTTAAATTGATATGATATTTTGTCATAATCTAAATATCCGAATAATGGAGACAATGACCAATTTACTGTCTGTTTACTTTTCTTGTTAAATTCACGTCTTTCTTTATATGCATCATTATTTGTTTTATTTAAATGTTTTGCAATATTTTCTACATCTTTCGCAATTCCTGCTGCATCTGTTCCAGCGTGAGTTAAATCATCAACAATTATACCATCATTAGTATCAGGAAACCAACCTTCGATTTCATGCTTTTTATTATTTTCACCAATTGTTACAAATCTAAGCATTGTATCAATTACACCTGGGGAATCACTTATTGTTTCTATATTTTGAGTTGCAACATCTAAACGCATTTGTGTAAATAATCTTGGAAAAAAATTATTTTCTAGTGTAATATTATCGGTTTCTGGTAATGGTGTTGTAAAATTAGCATCACTATATAAAGAATATTCACAGTGTAAAAATGAATCAGGTAAATATAAATAGCTCTGCTGATTATCAACTTCAAAAATTAAATCTCCTCCAGTATTTACTCTACTGGAAGATCCGGGATTCATAGCAATTCTTATATAGTCATTCTTTTTTTGATTATAACTGACGAACGGAGGATCGTCTAATCTAAATTTATTTTCGATAAGCGAAGACATTTTTATAAAAAATAATTTGACTTTTTGTTTTTTCTCACAGACAGAAAAAATTCTGCTAAAATAATTTTACTTAAATAATTTTACTAAAAAAATTTTACTAAAAAATTTTACTAAAAAAATTTTACTAAAAAAAATTTTACTAAAAAATATATTTTAGAATTTTGCTAGACCAGCTCCGCTACAGCTTTGCTGGTTAAACCGAAGGTTGCTACTCACGCCATTTCCTCTTATTTCTTCAATTGTTTTTTCATTATGTTTACTATTAGACGGAGCTCCGCTCCTCAAGGTTTCACCCTCTACAGCTATGTTAGCAATTTTATTTTTTGTTTCATCTGAAAGTTTTTTTAATTTTTTTAGTTCTTCAGAATCATTCCTAAGTTTACGAATAGCTTCTAGTTGTTTTAATTCGTTTTGAGACTTAACAGCATTTGATATTGCACTAGCTGTACTACCTATAGCAGCTGCTCCTTTTGCAGCAGATGTAATCAAATCTTTATTATTTTTAATTAAGTTAACGATACTACCAATACCAGAAAAGATGCCATCTCCTTCTTTTTGGACGGCACCTGCGGTGCCTAGGAACTTTTGTGTTCCGACAGTTTCTACACTATCATAATGGTACACAGGTTTCATAGATGGTTCATGAGCAATTTTATTATTTGATGCAAAATGTTTAAGATTGTGTTTATAAATTATAGGCATTTTTTAGGATTAAATTTGACTTTTGGGAAAAATATCTACGTGTTAAGATTTACGTTTGTGAATGGACAACAACTTCGAGATAACTTTATTAATTGACTGTTGCACTTTATCTATTGCGTCAAGCAGTGTGTGATGTACTTTAATTTCTTTTCTATTAACTTGCATTTTCTGCTGATTAATCTTCAACGCCGTTTTAAGAGCATTTAACTTAATTTTAAGAACATCTAATTGTCTTTTAACAGAATCTAACTGTTCTTTATTTTCTTTAGAGTTTTCTTGTAAATTTTTCTTTAATTCATTTTCTAAATTGATTTTAAGAGTTTTTATTTTATCAACTTTTTCATTAAGTGAGTTTACTTCATTTATTATTCTATTCATCTTTTTCATTTGTTGAGTAATTTTAGAACTTAATTCATCAACACTTTTTTGGAATGTAGTTTGTAACTGCTTTAAATTTTTTTTAATTCTTTCAGGAAGTTTTTCTATTTCATCTTCTAATTGTTCTTTTAACATTTTTATCTGATGTTTATTTTTAATGACTGCAGATTTTAACTTTATAGAAAGTAATATTAAAATTTTTGATTGTTCTGAAATCTTTTTAAAAAGTTTTGCTATATCTGCTTCTAGCTCTCTATCCTTTTTATCAAGTTTTAATAATTTTTCGTTTAATGATTTGTCATTAAGTTTTAGCAACTTTAATTCATTCATCAGTGGAACCAAAACATCGTTTATATATTTTTCCTTTAAATCATTGATTTGTGTATCAACATATTGTTTATTTGTCAACTCTGTATTTTGTTGCGGAAGAATAGAAAGATGCAATGGACCAGATAAAACGTCTCCAGTTTTCATGATATAATTTTCTATCTCTATTTCTAATTCACGATTATTCGGGATATATGCACCTCCACCAACATTTGGTAACATCATTTTTTAACAATAAAAAAATAAAATTTTTTCTAATAAAAATAAAAAATAAAATTTTTTCTAATAAAAATAAAAAATAAAATTTTTCTAATAAAAATAAAAAAATGGAAAATCCAAATTTAAAAAAATTATATTCGCCCGCATCATCCTGTTCTTCTTATTCGACGAGATCAACGGGATTTGAAAATAAATGTTTTGATAATAATAATAATAATACTATTACAAATCCATGTATAGATGTTAATATTTTATTTCAATTACAAGCCGAAATATTTAGAGAACAAACAAAAGGTTTACCTTCTATAGAAACTAATTATTGTTTGTTTCCAGGAGATCCATTTATTAAATTTATGGAGATTGTTAGTAAATATAATGATGTAGCTTATGTGGAATTAAATAAAGAAAATATGGTTATAATAGGTCATAATAATGTTTATGGATTTATTAGAGCAGTGTTACCAATTAGTAATACTGATTGGATAGAAACTAAAATTATTAATTATATCAATATTAAAGAATTAGTTAAAAAATTAAAATCTTTTTCCAAAGAAAAAATTAGATTATTTGTTGACGATCAAAATCAATATAACATTCACATAGAGAGTAAAAAACATAATGAAGAATTATTATGTCAAGTTTATTATAGAGACACAATTTATAAACAAGAAACATTAGAAATGCCGCAAAGATATGATGATGATACGTATATAGGATTATATTCAAACTTAAATATTAATTTGTTAAAATCTTACATAAATGGCTTAGCTCAACAAGAAAAAATTTATATGTGGTCAACACCTTATACTATAAACAATGACCATAATCATAATAAACGAACCGAAGGTTCTAGGGCTTTGCCCGATCATAACAATCCTCTGAATCATATTGAAGAATCTTATGATAATAATGATGATTCTGTAACATCTGAAAAAGGTGTAAATGGTAAAAAAGATTATAAAAATATTAGTAATTATAAAAATTTATCTAAATTTTATTTTCTTACAATTGAAAATAATAATGATGGCATAGTTGAAGATACTGTTAGACAACTATGTGTCGGGTCTACAAAATTTAAATTAGGATTTACATCTAATCAATTTAAAATTTTATCATCTTTAACAAAAACTAAAAGTGATTCAGATTATGGTGGTGTTATTAAATTTTCCAAAAGAGATCAAAGACCAATATTTTTCTCTATTATATTATTAACAGATAAGAAATGTAATTTAGAATTAGATATTCCAATAAGAGAATGGTATCCTATCATGGAAGGGCATCCTATACCAAAAAGTGTAATTTATGATGATGAAGAAACAATTTATGATGATGATGAAGAATCAATAGTTAGTGAAAAAAAATTTAAATTATCTTTTGATAAAACATTATATGATGAAACTTAATATGGTAAAACTTAATATGATAAAACTTAATGTGATAAAGAAAATATTCGATAAATATATTTTCATATGTAATAAAATTTTTAGATGTAATAAGTTTTTAGATGTAATAAATTTTTAGATGTAATAAGTTTTTAGATGTAATAAAGTTTTTAGATGTAATAAGTTTTTAGATGTAATAAATTTTTTAGATGTTATAAATTTTTTAGATGTAATAAAAAAATTATTATTCCCACGTGTCATCATCATCACTTAAATTACTCTCACAGATGATTGTTTGAAATATTTCAGCTTGAATATCTTCTCCGTTATAAGGTAACATAATTTCATTTTCATCAGGTGCTTGACGTTTAAGAATATTTATTTGACCAGAAAATTTTTTTTCTTCAGTATTATTATTTTTATCAGGAATACTAATTCCAGTTTCTAAAGATCTTTTCCATGGTTTATTAACTGTAGTCGATAATGTTTTCCCCGAATATAATTTTAGAAAATCTTCTACTTTTACTTTGTTTTGTGAATAACCTTTGAATGTTTTCTTTTCACTAAGTCTCCCTTGCTCATCTACAGTAATACAGTATTTTACTTTAGGTGCAATAAACATTGCAAAAATAATTCCACCATTTCCATAATCATTTTTCCCTTGACACAATTCTCCTCCAACATATCCAGCCGCGTCTAATTTATTAAAGAGCTCATTGGAAATATATATTGAATCAGTATCTGTATAATAAATGTATTTTTCTTTGAAACCATTAATTTCTAAAATAAAGTTATTCATGATTCTTCTAGAGTGAGAAAGAATGAAAGAACCTAAGTGTGATGGCATGAATGACGTCTTCCCATCTTTTACAATATTAGTTTTGAGAAATTCATCATCTTCCATTTCTACTTTCGCTAAATATTGGTCATCATTTAATTTTTCATAATCTTTTACTTCTTGAGTGAAATTTTTTCTCAATGTATTCTCATTCCATAAATGATATTTAGTGGTTATATCTTTTTGCACAGTTTTGCCATATAGCGAATTCATCAATAATTTAATTAACTCATCACCTACAGTATTTCCTTCTGTTTTATATCTTTTTCTCAAATTAAAAAGTTTTTCAATATAATTTCGAAATGGTGAAACTTGATAATTTTTTTCATAAATTATACCATCAGTAATATGTAAGATTTTCCCCCCACATCTAACAATTTCTTGTATGTCAACAGAAGTTAATACATCATAACATATACCATTTCTAAACCTGATTACTTTTACATGAGAATTATTATTTTGATTTTTAACTTTATCTTTAATAGGAACTGGTTGGAAAAACATATCATTCGGATATTGAAACACAACAGAGAATATTCCAGTTTTAGGTCTAAATGTTTGAGTATTAAATTTATATACTATTTCCCGCTCTTCTTCTTGACGAAATTTTCTAGCTGATTCAGCTTTAGGGTATTCTGAATTTTCATCATACATAGCTGATGGATATAAAGATGTTGCATCAAAAGCCATTAGAAATTCATTTTTTTGTTCAAGTAGTTGATTTGAAATTTTCTTACAAATTTCAGTTTTATCTCCTAAATCTCGATACTGTTTCATTAAATCTATTAAATTATTTCCAGGGGACAAAGCCCCACCAGCGTAGCGACCAGGTAAATACTGTTTTAATATTGGTAACAAGATGCTACAAAATGGCGATATGTATTTTCTTATATTTGCTGAAACTCTTCCACCTTTAACAGATTTTCTAATATAATTTCTAGCCCATAAATCTATATGAGAATGAATATTTATATTGTCATTTTGTACGCTTTTCATCCAACCGTTAAATGTTAAAGCAGAGGATGTCAAATTAGTAGTTATATCTTCACCAACTAAATCTTGCATAACATTATTATATTTGTAGATACAAAAAGCTAAAGAAAGAATATCGTTAACTAAATATGGTCTCCATTCATTTTCTTTTTCTTTATAATTTTCATGTGTTATGTCTCCAATTTCATAATTTAATTTACACACATTCGTAGGAATTTTAAAATTCTCACACCATTTAGAAAGACTTGTTTTTACATGTTGATAACTACATTTCATTATAATAGTTTGAAGTGCTAATTTACCTGAAGGTGAATCTTTTTTCATATTGTTTTTAAATCTAAAAGATTTTTGAATGTATCTACTAACACATTCAGTTGTATAAGGATTTTGTAATGAAGCAGTCAATATTCCTCTTGAAGTTTTAAGAGGCGGTTTAGATAATTTAAAATTAGCTTTTATCGGAAAATAGGAATCAAAACCTGATGAATTGTGAGCTATTAAAGTTACTCTAGAATAATTAAATTTTCCAAGAGTTTTAAAAAATTGATGGATCGGACATACGTCCTCTGGGTTTCCCCCGATCGAACATTCATCATCCTCAGTTCTCGTAAATATTTTCACACAATTTTGAAGTTTATTAAATTCTAATTCAGTTAAATTATTATACTCATTAATCTGTTTTTTAAGTTTTTTAATTTCATCTTCATCTTTTGATCGTTTAATTTTAATCATATCACTTAGCAAACGTGTTTCTAATTCTTTCAATCTTTGTTTCGGTAAACAACATATAAATTTATTAAAATTAATAGCTCCTACAGCGTAAGGAATAGGATGAGCTGTTGAACAGTTAGGATCGGGAAAAGTTTCGAGATCCCAAATATATGTTGAACCATAGTCAATTTTTTTCTTTGTTATGATTTTATATGGACGCGTTGTTAGATTTTCATCAGTAACTGTTTTATATATGGGTTTGAAATTATTTTCAATTTCTCTAATAGCTTTTAATTTATGAGATTTATTAATTAAACAATAGTGACCAATTGTTGAACCTGCGTGAAAATAATTGTAATAAACATAATTATGAAACGTTTCAATTCCTCTAGGATTTAAATGACGATTGGCAGGACTATAATATTGAACACATTCTCCAAAATATTTATTGAATTGAGAAAATTTACAGTTTGACATTACTCCTGTTCTGGATGTGGCTTTCTCTTTATATAAAAAATTATTAAACATTTCTTTCATCATTTCTCCTTGTTCTTCATTAAAACCTCGTAAAACATTATAACATTTAATAAAACAAAAATCTTCAGAAGGAATATAACAATATTCACCGAAATATTCTTTGATTCTATATTTCATATTAATCCCTGCCCCTCTATGCGATCTTTGTACTAACTTCATTCCAAAATCTTCATATTTAATATTACCTGTAAAAATCCATTCGTTAGCATCGGATTTCTCATCCAGATTCGAAAACCATGTTTCAAATGATTTTTTATTATAGAAGGTTACGTAAAAATTTTGAATTATATTTTCCTGATCTTTAATAACTTTTCCAAGTAAATTAATAATTTTACCATTTGCTAAAAGTTTCCGCATATCATTTACTACATTAATAAAAGATACATTTTCATATTTAATTTCATTTGGATTAAATAAATTACATAAATCATCACCAAGCTCATCCTTAATTCTATCATCAAAAAAGATATCAGTAATAGGAGTTTCTAATATTTCTTTTGTTCCACGTTTCTGTTTTTTAGTATTACGTCTAATACTACGCCTAGTACGTTTCTGTTTTTTAATACGTTTACTACGTTTACTATGTTTAATTTGCGCATCAAACTCAGCAGTTTGTTTCTTGATTAATTCATCAATCCTAGACGTTTGTCCGAGAGACATTTCACGATTCATATTTTTTAAAAGAAAAAATGAATTTTTACATAGAACCTCGGTTCCGTTTTTACATATACACAGGAATATGTAATTGATGTAATGTTTCTAATTCATGTGCTGTTAAATGTTCTTTCTTAACCAACCACCATAAATTATTATACGCCAAAAATACTCGGAAACTTCTTAAACAAAGTGGAAAGTCTTTTGTTTTAACACACGGTTTAATACCATGTTTTGTTTTATAATCTGTAACGAGCGCTACGTATTTATGATGATAATAAAATCTAGCTTCTTTCTTCGAATTTACAGGATTTGTAGGATGACGATAATCTTTTAAAACTGGTACATGCTCTATCTTATAATCATTCAACATATTTTTTTTTATTTTTATTAACAAAAAATTTATAAGAAAAAATTATTCGGCCACTCCGTTCGGTCACTCCGTTCGATCACTCCTCGAAAATATTTTCTATAACTCTTTCATGAATTTTTTTATCAATATTAATTGTGATAAATCCATAATCTTTTGACCAAGCATTGTTACACGATTGTTTAAATTCATCTTTATTTCTTACACATAAATCTCTTAACAAATCACTTAAGTTTCTTGCATTTATTTCAAATAGTATAAATATATTTGCATTCTTTCTAATAACACTTCCGTCTAATGAATACATACTTTGTGTTAAATAAAATACACTACAGTTATTATGTCTACCTCTTGTGAAATAATTTCTCTGAACTGACTGATTTCTATCATTAACACAATCATCAAAAATTACACAATGTTTCATTGTTTTATCTAGTTTACTAGGATCTTGCATATTACCACTATCATCTATTAATTGTATTTTTATATGCTTATTTTTATTAGATTCTACTAACTGATTATTTTTTTGTTGCTTCTTCACACCACGAACTTATTTCTTCTTCATCTTCAGATTTTTCATATTCTTTGAATAATGAAGCAATTGCAGTTTTTTTAAGATTATTTTCAAATCCATATTTTAAAAATTGATAGACGGGTTGTTCTGCTGTTGTTGTATAAATTATAAGATTGTTATAATCCAAAAAATTTGGAGTCGTTAAAATTTTAAATAATAGATATGTTTTTCCACATCCTGATCTTCCACAAATAACTGACAAAACTTTATTAGATAAATTTGGATGATGATTAAATTTAAGTTTTTTTTATTTAATGGAGGTAGTTCACTCATTTTTTAATAAAAAAAATTATCTTTATTTTTTTTATTTTTTGTTTCTAAAGAAGAAGAAAATTAAACTTCTCTAGCTTCGCGTGGGAGTTTATACCTCCCGAACCAAAAGATCTATCATAATCTCTTCACCTCCAAAATTTATTTCTTGTCCTTTTTCATCAGTGATTCTAATGTTAATGTTGTTAATAGTTTTTCTTGTAATAGGAAAATATATTAATGTTTGTGGAAATACATTTAATCTATAACCAATGGGTACAGTAAAAGCTGGAAAACTGAATATTAAATTTGACAATTTACCATTTATATATCCTCCTTCAATAATGTCACAATGTACAACAATTGAATTTATTTCAGTTATTTTTGGAATCTTCTCACCTAAATGATAACCTTGACTATAGGTTTGTTTATTAAATCCTAATAGCTTTGACAATGATCTATCATGATTAAAATCAACTTGATGATTTTCGTCTAAAGTAAGAGAAAATTTATTAACTGCCGGTTCAACTGCAAAATGTAATTGTTTCTTATCTTTAAATGGTATACCTAAATGTCTCTTAATTTCATTTGATATTGTTTCAACTTCGTAAGAACCAGGAAGAAAAGTTAATATTTTCCATGTTTTGCCTTTATCAGTAGAATATCTAAATTGATCATTCACATCTTTGATAACGTTTTGAATAGTGTTAAATGTGGAGAAACTAGTCAATGCAATTTGATAATTTTTATTTTGTTCCAAATGTAGAATGGGTTCTAAATTACAAGTGTGTGATGAAGTAGTTGTTATAATTTTTAACGTCGTACTAAATTTTGATGAACCCAAAATCTCTGTCAAATTTTCTAAATGATTATTAATTTTGTCTAAATCTGCTGAACACATTTTTTAGTTAAAATTTTAAATAAATATTTTTTTATGAAATATTTTTTTTATAAAAAATTAAAAACAACAACATATTTCAGCTACGGGCGAAGCCCTTAAAGACATCAGAGATGACCGGTTATACTTTTATAATCCTCTTCATTTAGAATCTTCTTTTCTAACAGTCTTTTCAATATAGCATGAATTTCATTGAAACTAGAATTATGTCCTTCTTTTATTGCAGATATTAAAATATTTAATCTATTTAGTAATTCTTGTGGATCATCTGGTAAAAATATGGTTGTTTCAGTTTTCTGTTTTTCAGATAAACCTTTCCCTACTTTAACTCCCGTTGATAATAAATTTTCTAATTGTTTATAACGTCTAAGAGATTTTACTGCACCAACTCTGTCTAACATAGCTTTATATTTTATGAGATCTTCTACAGCATAATTATTTAAATCTGCTCCTCTTAAAAGATTAACAAAATTTCTATCTAAATTAAAAGGAGATTTATCTGGTGAAAAAATTATACCTCGAAAAGGTTGTGGAAATATTTCTTTTTGTCCGAGATAAAATCTAGGTATTGTTTTTCCATCTATAAATGAGATAGAATGTTCAAATTGCATAGATTTTGGTAATTTCTTATTAATGTTTGATTCTAGTAATCCATAGTCATCTAATACAGTTTTGTGCTCTGGATCTGTTATATCAATTTGTTTATCATTATTTGTACTTTCTTTTTCAAGAGTTTTAAATGGTTTCATAGTTTTCTCAAAATCAGTTTTTACTTGCTCGGTTTGCTGCATTTTTTCAAACATATCAGATTGAATACCAGCTTTTATCATTCTATGTTGAAGATGATTTTCTTTCATAATATTTCTTTGTTTTATTAACTCTTCTAATTGTTTTATTCTTTTAAAATTATCAGCTCTAATTTTATCCATTTTTAAAATATAATATTTGAATTTTGTGGTAACATTGGAATACAGCAAAAACATTTTACTGAACAAATTATTTTTTTATTGCTTTGTTGTTTGACATCTTTTCGTTTAAAGTTTTCTCGGTTAAAGTTTTCTCGTTTTAAGTTTTGTTTAATAAAGTTTTGTTTAATAAAGTTTTGCTTAAATTTTCGCTTAAAGTTTTTAGCTCTTCTAAAAAAAATTTGTCATTTTCTTCATTAGAAATTTTAGCATCACTAGAAATTTTGCCATCCTTTTTATTTTTATCATCAACTTTTTCTGTCTGTGATTGAAATGATATTTGATTTACTTCATTAGCTATTTGATCAAATTTTTCAATCTCATCTAACGTAATAACATTATCATCACATACTCTTTGAAAGTAGTAATGTAGTTTATCATAGACTTCTTTAATATGTAAATGCTTAGTTTTTAATGATTTTCGTTTCTTAGTTATTAAAGATTTATCTAACATTGTAACAAGTGAAGTTGCAAAAACACCCGTACCTGTTAAAGCTGTAGCAACTACTGGAATTACTAAAACACCTGAAGATATAACAATTGTCAAAGCACCTAAACTTATTGTTAAGAATATGCCAATTCCTTGTGTTACATTCTTAACTTTAGTCCATCTCTTTCTTAATTTTTTATAATGCTCTAATCTTAATAATAATTGAGATTCCTTATCTTTCATATACCTAACTCTATCTTTGTGTTTTTCTTTGTTCATTTTTTCAATGTTCATTTTTTCAATGTCCATTAAAGTAGAACTACGTTCATATGATAACGAAGGATATATTCTTGAGGTTCCTTCCACTTTTGTTTCATCCACTTTTGTTTCTTCCATTTTTAAATGAATATTTTGAATAAATATTTTGAATAAATATTTTGAATACAATCTTCTGGTATATTGAGACTACGTGATATTTTGAGACAACTTAAATTTTCGTCTGCCTAAATTTTCAAAATTCTTAGACCACGTGATATTTTGAGACAACTTAAATTTTCGCCCTTCGGCCACGTGAAATTTGAAATCTACCTAAATTTTTGAAATTTTGATTTTTTTGAAAATTTTGAAAACCCCCGCAAAAGTGTGACATCCGGCGCAAGCGAAGCGAAGCAAAGCGAAGCGAAGCGTCGCGCCGGATGTCACACTATAAACTACTGAGAGAGAGAGAGAATATAAAGAAAGAATTAAAGGGAGAACTACCCAACTGACCAGATTTATTCTAATACAATCATGAAACGTTATTGAGACATCTACATAGAGACCTAATACTATTTCTCGGATAGGATGTACAGTGGACTTCGTTTAATACGATATCGCTTAATACGATAAATCGCGTATTACAATAATTTTCCGCGGTCCCTTTTTGAATCGTATGAGAATACACTACTTCAACATCGCTTAATGCGATATCGCTTATTACGATATATCGCTTATTACGATATATCGCTTATTGCGATATCACAAAAATCCCCGTCCGCTAATTTTCCATTATATTTACACTGCATATTACGATACATATGTGAGTAAGTGAGTAAGCGGCACAATATTCATCATAGAGTGATCTCAGGTGAGGTGGCCAGCGCTGATTCTCCAGCTGCCGAACAATATATTGCAACAACACTCCCGGGAATTCTTAATGATTTCTCGCCAAAGACGTTTATAATGCCGATGAGACAGAGTTATTCTATAAGGCTTTACCCTCTGGCACACTGTGTTCGACGCCTTGACAGAGTAAAAGGTTTTAAGGAAATGAAAGCGCGAATAGCATTGCTAGTCCTCACCAACCCTGACGGCTCGGATAAGAACTTATTCACCAACGGTCGCTTCAAAAATCCACGATGTTTCAAACGTAAGTCTCCACCATTGCCATATTTTCACAATTCAAAGGCTTGGATGACGCAACGAATCTTTCACGAAATTGTGAAGAATTTTGATGATCGTATGGCCAAAGAAAATCGGAAAGTGCTGTTATTCGTCGACAACGCTACTTGTCATTACGGTTGCCCAGAGTTGCGTAATGTCTCCATTCAATACTTACCTCCAAATACAACGTCACTGATCCAACCAGCCGACCAAGGTATAATTAAGACACTCAAGTCATACTACAGACAAAACATCCTTCGCCGAATGCTGACATTTATAGATGATAATCCTGACAAAAGTATCAACGACTTCGCACAGACAGTCGACGTGTTGCAGGCTCTATGGGCTCTATACCTCGTAAAACGCGCATGGTTCTTAGTTAAGCCGGAGTCTATTTCTAATATTTTTAGAAAATGTGGCTTTATACGTCAGCATGACGATACAGAATTTGACGACGAGGATGATGAACCCATTGAGGTGAGTGACATCATCGACCGATCGACATTCGACGAATTCTGTATTTGTGATAGTGATGAACAATGTTCAGCAACACTTACAGACATTGAAATATGTGAAAGTATCAGTAATCAACACCAAGATGGATCTGACGTAGAGGACGAACCACCGACGTTGGTGGCGAACGATGTCGAAATCAGCGCCAAGGATGCATTAAAGGCACTCGGTCAAGTGCGTAAGTACATGGAAAAGAAAAATTTGCCGCTGGAATCAACGTATGAAATTGAAGATATGATTATCAAAGCACGAGTACCTGCTGTTCAAAAACCCATCACGGACTACTTTCTCTGACACTAAATTTGAAATCACTGTATATCCTGAACATGTCCTATGGAATTTTTTTCAACTCAAATACATACCGCGTTCTGCGAGATGTTTTTTTCAGCTCTCTAACTCAAATACATGCTTACCGTGTTCTAGAAGATATTTTTCAACTCTCTAAACTCAAATACATACTAGTTAACATGTCATATACGTACATAGACTATATTAACAGCTCCTTATAACAAATATCGGTTAATACGATGTATCGCTTATTACGATATTTTTTAGTGGTTCATTCAATATCGTATTAAGCGAAGTCCACTGTATATATAACTTTCAGATACTGCAATTTTTCAGTTTATATATAAATCGTAATAGTTTTATAGCATTCAAAAGTTAAAAAATTGCACTATTTCTGTTCTTATCGTGATATATATTGCCAATTTTTTCTTTCCGCAATTTTGTGGTCAACCTTAGTTTGGGCCTCACGGACCCTATGAAATATTGCAGACCATATTTCGGGTTCGACCTTCACATATATTGTGGGAAATACGGACGACCCTCTAACAGATTGTCATGCAATAGTTGGGATAAAAAAATCAAACGGTTGCTTTTGTCTTTAATAAAAAAACTTTATTGTATAGGGCAATTTTTCAGGTATGCAAGCATTAATCAGTAATAAATAACACACGTGACAGAATTTTTCTCAAAATAATTTCGGACCATCGTAATACGGACCCTTTCCTACCTGTAATACGGACCATTTTGCCTAACAGTGTAGAGACACGAATGAAACTTCCAATTATTCTGCTGCCTATATTCTTTTTGTGAAATGAACGCGATGACCTCTATTTTCACCCCTACGAGTTGAAATGTGATCTTCCGATATGCGCTGCACGCTATCGGGAAGAAAGCGCACGAGAAAGGGTTATGCTGCTATCGGGCTGGACTGGACAAAGGCGCTCTTTTTCTATTGAATAGGTATATCTCTCTCGGTTCTCCCCTCCATTCTCTCCCTCCACTGTATCACAGTTGAAGCGACCCGGAGATATTATGCAACACATCATTGAAGGATTCTTGTGGGTCCAATTCATAGGGGGGGGGGGGGGGGGGGGGGGGGGGGGGGGGGGGTCAACAATATGATAATGATATGAACAATATTACAGAACTTGCAAACCTTGATTGACCAAAAAATTGAACAAGAACGGTGAAATATCAGGGATAGTCAGATATCCGTTGGGTCAGAATGATATATAGTTCACTAGGTCAGTTCAAGAATTTTGAGCAATTTTGTGTTTTCATTGTCATCGATGCGTCATGCAAATATTTATGAAGCCATTGCAACCAAAGATGTTGACGCAACAGTTCACGACTTGATTGGCATCATCCATCATGTAGCGAAAATCACTGGGAGAGAAATGAGAGCTATTTATTCCAAGGGGGGAAAAACTTGCCTCGATGTTGCCAGACAGCCGCATTATAACGATCAGTGGGGGCAGTTGTATGGGCCAGTCCACTAACATTGGGCAGATACACATTCCCTGTCACTAAAAAATAAACGTGAAAATTGGTGGGGGGGGCAAACCTTCGACTTCAAGACATACACATTTCAATCGTCATTTTTCGAATGAGAGCGCGGTCAACAAATTGATATGATCTCAATGCATGTTTTATCTTCACAAATTAAGCCTTTTTTTCTTTTCCGATAAAAATTTGTTGGGTCCCCAATTTTTTCATGTGGCCCATAGGACTTTTTGGACCGAGGGAACCCACGACTCTATTTATCTCGGGGAAATGCATCGATTATAGTTTGATTAAATGCCGTTCGAATTTCTGGCATCAGAAGCATCTTTTTCCTTCCACAAGCATTCTACATTTGAATATTAATTAGAAACTCACTCTGAAGCTGGATTGGCCCGAAATGTATTTTTGGCAATTTATCAGTTTTGGGGGGGCCGGGGAAGCCGGAATATTTGCCTTTCTGGATCATCATGGAGGGGCTAGTTAAATGGGCTAAAAACTCAGACATTATGATGAAGGCTCTCCGTTGACTAAACTCGAAGGTGACTGCTGGGGACAGCGGTCGCCGGGCCGAACGGCTCGCCCACATACAGTCGAGGCGACGCCACAACCAGGTGGTATCGGGCGACCGCTGGGACTTTTTGTTGAGTTGATTAGGGCTGTTGTAGTCGTTTGAAAAGACTGCAATATGCAAAGACCGAAAACTTAATTCTCTATCATTCTTGCATGTTACCTTTTGGAACCATGCACCCTTTCCATGTCTATTTCAGATATTAGATGGATTTCAGATTTCTCTAATTGAATTTCAGATATCTATCAGAAACCCAACTTTGAAAGGATCTTAAATTCAACTGGAGAATCTCCAATTCATCTGGAAATGTCTGAAATTCATTTGGAACTAGATCTGAACCATGAGGTAGAAATGGAAGATGTGCATGCAGTTTGTCCTCAACGAAGATCGGACAATATGCCAGAACTTAGAAACTGTCATAGATATTCTTCTACTCATCACAGATATCTTTTGTTTCCAAATATCTCACGAGTTTACAGTCTTCCAATATGGTCGCCCATGTATTGCGTGGACTGTGTGCTTATTCTTCACATATTCAAACATATGGAGAATTGTATCACTATGATCAAGGCTGCACAATAAAGCTTAACTTTCAAGCTAACAAGCAAACTTCAAAATTATTTTTGCTCCAGATCTTTCACATTGCATGAAATTATACCTTTATTGTAAAGCAAGATTCACATTATCCCAAACGGTGTCTGTGTGATAATCAAAAATGCTAACAAATTAGCACAAGCCACTGGTGGCAAAGGAATGTTTTTTCAAAATTCTTCGAAATTATCGCGATATTCGCGAATGTCTTTAATCGAAATAATGATGAAATCAAGAGTTTTAGACCCATTCTACTGGTGTACTTGCCGGCTTCGGAAGCGCTCAGATTATAGGGCGTATCACAAAAATCAAAATTTTCCAAAATTTTCCAATTTTTTCCATAGTTTTCCATGGAAAATTTTGATTTAAAATTTTCCGGAAAATTTTCATCACTAAGTATAGGCACACAGTCCACGCAGCATTCATGAGCGACCATATTGGAAGATGTAAAGACTGCAAACTCGTGAGATATTTGGAAACTAAAGATATCTGTGATGAGTAAAAGAATATCTATAATAGCTTCAAACTTCTGGCGCAATGTCTGATATCTTCATTGAGGATACACATCCTCCATTTATAGTTCAGATGCTTCAGATAGTTCCAAATCGACTTCAGATCTGCCCAAATGAATTTCAGATATGATCCAGATGAATTTAAGATCTTTTCAAAGTTGAGCTTGTGACAGATATCTGAAATTCAGCTAGAGAAATCTGAAATCCATCTACTCTGAAATTCATTTGGAAAGATCTGAAATCGACATGGAAAAGGTGCAGTTGGTACCAAAAGTTAACATACAGGGATGACAGAGAAGTTTTCGGACTTTGAATATTACATAGTCTTTTCAAACGACTATAATAAGTCTCCAAAACAACAGCAAAATCGTCAATCACCAAAAAATAAATTCCAATGGAAAATTTTTCAGAAAATTTTGAAAAATCACTAGGTGTAGTGATGCAAATGGAAAATTTTCGAGAAAATTTTCCAATTTTTTCAAAATTTTCAGGAAAATTTTCCATCGGAAAATTTTGAAATTTATTTTTCGGTGATTCACGTTTCTTTTTTTGTTTTGGAGACTTATTATGGTCGTTTGAAAAGACTATGTAATCAAAGTCCGAAAACTTCTCTATCATCCCTGTGTACCTCTTTCTTACCAAATGCACCTTTTCCATGTCTATTTCAGATCTTTCCAAATGAATTTCAGACATAAAATGGATTTCAGATCTCGCTAGCTGAATTTCAGATATCTGTCACAAGCTCAACTTTGAAAAGATCTTTAATTCAACTGGAGATCTCCAATTCATCTGGATCATATCTGAAATTCATTTGGGCAGATCTGAAATCGATTTCGAACATATCTGAAGCATCCGAACTAGAAATGGAGGATGTGTATCCTCAACGAAGATATCGGACAGTGCTCCAGAAGTTTGAAGCTATCATAGATACTCATCATAGATTCTTTTACTCATCACAGATATCTTTAGTTTCCAAATGTCTCACGAGTTTACAATCTTTATATCTTCCAATATGGTCGCTCATGAATGCTGCGTGAACTGTGTGCTTATACTTCATCACATGTTCATCAACACATAATTTGCATCACTATGGCAACGCTGCACAATAAAGATTAACTTAACAAGCTAACAATTAGCAAACTCCAAAATAAAGTACATTATTTTTGCTTCAGATCCTTCACATTGCATGAAATTATACCCATATTGTAAAGCAAGATTCACGTTATTCCAACGGTGTCTGTGTGATAATTAAAAATGTCAACAATTGAGTATAAAGCCACTGGTGACAAAGGAATGTTCAAAAATCCGCGGACGGAAATTGTATCGCTACGATCGCTTCAATCGAAATAAAGAGTTTTAGCCCCAATTTATTGGTACGCAGCTGCCTCGGCAGTGGAAGCGCTCAGATATAGACCTATCAAAAAATCAAAATTTTTCAAAATTTTCCATAATTTTCCAATTTTTTCCATAATTTTCCACGGAAAATTTTCATCACAACTAGGTACAAATAATAAACTATGAAATGCACTACTTTCATATGATGACCCATTGAGTGAGTGTATCATACTTACTCTGTGCAATGGCCCATCACTTATGCGTCAAATCGCACTTAAATAGCAAAAAGAAAGCGATGAAATAATATCATGAATGATGCTACTTTCAATAGATGGCAAGTAAAACAGTTATTCTTATTACATCGTAATATTGTTGGATTGAAACCAAACCAACCAAACATTATTGAAGATCTTTCTCCCATGGACATCGGATTACATTATTTTGCTATTACCTAATAATGTTATCCGATGTCTATGCTTACTCCCATTTCAATGAGGTCATCAGGGCCAGACACGAATAACAACACAATACAACTACTCGACTCAAAATGGACAGTAGACCTTCAACATCTCAAGATGATTTTAAGTCGAGACTTCACGAAAAGTGCTATTAATTTCGTGCTACAAATAATTTTGTTTTGCCAATTTAGGTGCGATTTAAAGTAAAGAAAAGGGCCTATGATGTGCACATTGTTTTGATGTATAATTTATCTACATACCCGACACTAACAACTGTCTAGTAATAATAAGCCTCCGATAATCATAAAAAAGTTTCACATCAACAAGATTGGAGAGTTTCAAAAGGACAAAGTTTATCAATTGTATAATATGGCTAAAAATTTCCCTGGAAAAAACCTGAGCGATGCACTAGACATAGCAGATTTTTATATTGTTTTACGCAGCTGGATTTAACTGCATTTTCATTTAGAAATCGCGTGCTAAATCGCATTGCAGTCAGAGGTCAGATGAATAAACTGATATAAATGCTATTATGAACAATTGAATTGTTTATGTATTTATATATATAGATAATTAGGATCAGTCATACCATAATTTGTCATATGATTTAAGTGGTGAAGGAAGCAGGTGTAGGATTTTTACTGAAAATTAATAAGGCAGCAGTCGATCAACTTTATGATACAAGGTACATACTGATGCATTTCTGGAAAGTGAAATACACTTCAATTAATTGAGTCGCGTAGCCCTACAACTATAGTTTCACACATTAGTTCTAGCTGAATTATCGAAGGTAGATTATATATTCTTCAGGAAAATCCCTTTTGTGTAGGATGTGTCCGTGCATTTGTTAATATGTGACTGACTAAGGCGTCCACGGATTATCCATGTTCAATTATCTGAATTTCAGTATGTCACAGCTTTTTGAGTGAGTGGATCCTGACATCACATGAAGCAACATCAGTGCTGCATTTTTACGAAAAATAAAGGTTTATGGTAGAGTATTTTCAATCACTTTTGGTATCTGAATACTCACTCAAACTGGAGATAATTTTATTTCCATTTTAGCATATTCGGAACTAAGCTTTCTGCCCTCAGTCTTCGCAACACCACTGACCAGGGTTCTCCACTGCTGTCGATTCTCGGTCTTCTTCACCACCATTCCCAATGTCGTTTTTGTTTATTCTTTGATGTCATTATTATATTGTTTGCGAGGCCTGCCTCCATCGTCTTCCTGTATGAATGCTTACTATCACATATTCAGCCAGCCCTTTCTCTCTGCATGCATGTCCGAAGAATACTAGCTTTTTCTTTTCAACACCTCCAAACCCTGAAGCTGCTTGCCCATTCCTTGAAACACACTGACACTGGTCCGTCTCCCGACAACTGATCTTAAGCATTCCTCCATAGACCCACATTGAGGCTGCATGAATGGCTCTGACGTCGGCCACTTTGCAAGTCAACGCCTCAGATCCAAACGTTAGCAAGGGCCACCCCACCCCACACGTAGCTTTGCAGCTTCCTTATCCCTCCGTCTTTCCAGATATTCGCAAGTTCAATTGTCCATTTCTTAGCCATTGTAATCCTCGCTCGGATATTTTTGCTACAGTCGCTATTTGAGCATTTCACATCCCAAATACTTGCAACTGTCCATTTGTTACACCAACTCGTCTCCCACACCAATGTTCGCCTGCATACCTGCCACAGCCATCCACTTTGTCTTTTTGACGTTCAGCTTCAATCCTCCATTCGTCCTGCTCTGTCAAGGCTCTTTAGTGCCTCTGATTAATCTTCAAACCGGCAATTGTGAGGTCTGTGTCATCTGCATATCTCAGATTGGAAATGCGATGTCCTGCCGTTGCAATACCATACTCTTCGATGACAGCTTCCCTCATCACCTGCTGTGTATAGCGTGAACAATCTTGGAGATATAATGCGAACGTCCCTTTCAAATGCAAATTACCTTGTTCGAGCATTGTTCCACCTGACAGCGGCTCCGTGGTCTGTGTATAGTCCTTGTAGAAGTACGACTAGGTTTCGTGGAATCCCAATATCTGTCATGACTTGAAATAACTACATATAGCTAGGAGTATCAAACGCCTTGTTGTTCAAAGCAGGCCTTTTGATCAACAGCTTTTGGTCTTTCAATCATTATTTGGATGGCTACGAGATGATCAGGGCAACTTCTACCTATCCTGTAAGCTGCTTGTCTATCTCCAGACTTAACTGCAATAGCAAATAATTACACGATAATTTGTACAATCAAGTCGTGATCCTGTCTTTAAAAGGAGAACAATCTCCAACGTTCTCCAATCTCTTGACCATTCGCATTTCCCAAATCCTGCGAATTCATAAATCCAACGCCCTTATTCCTGTCGATCCGACTTGCTTGATGAGTTCAGCTGGTGTCGAGTCAATTCCTGCAGCTTTTCCGTTTTTGACCTTTTGGACACCCTCATGAACTTCCTCAAACAATGGAAGAGATAATAGGTCTACATTAATGAATGTTCATTATCAGCAAGCATCAGTTTTGTCTCATGTGAAGAAAATAAGTAAGTTACGACTGCTGAGAATAACTTCTCGATATTTCGTCAGCCGGCTTTCCGAAGAGATTGGCTTTAGTGCTTACACTTTACTCTAGGAGGGGCTTTCTAAAAAACTGGCTGTTCGAGTCATACAGTCTGCTACCTTTTGTTGATGATTGGAAAAGCATCAGTAATAATATCATGCCTCATAATTGAAAAGCATCATAATTGCTTTTTTTATTATGTTTATGGGTGACATCGTTATGAAATTGCCAATATAGATACATCTATGAAAAAATTAACACTAGAAGGCATGGATAAGCTAGTCATTGAAATGAAATATGTTTCTGTGAATGTGATAAGATAAACTGACATTAGAAAGCATTGAAGTAAATTCTGCTCAAACATGCCTACACTTTCAACGAAATGAAGGCAGTAAAATTGAGAAATAAAACTGAAAGAGAAAGATGATGGTAGTAAAAAATAAATAGATGATTTTGACTTTTCAGTAATGAAGATGGCAACATCATAGATTGTTTGACCTCTGAACTTTAGTAGCAAAGGAATAATTTCAAAGTATAGTGAGTCACAAAGCGAGATTAAGTGTATAAAAATTTTCTACAGCGACCACGCTCAAAAGCCAAGTGTCCTGCCAACACACCTTCGACAGAATTTTTCATGTCCTAAAGCAGTATGATAAGCCTATGACGAAGTGTTCATTTTCTGCAAATATGGTGCAGGTGTGGTTCGCATCCCAGCACGGAATATTAGCCTAAGCATTCATTTTCGTTAAGACCGGATAGAATTTTCACACAATGATTGAAATTTAACCTTTAATCAATCATTGAGTTTTTAACTTTCATTTTTTGGTCTTCGCTGAAAAGATCATCTCCCATCACTTGGTGACCTTTGGCTTATACTTTGGCGTATACTTGTATTTCTAATTTAGCTAGTTTTTGTTGCTATTTTAAAACAGAAGATCCTACATGTGTGTTCTCGCAAATGCAGTAACATTCCGCTTATTTCGATGCTTTCTTTTTGATGTGATGTAGGCTACTACTTGAAAATCGGTGAATCACACTCCTGACAATGAATGTCTCAACTCACCTATTAAGTAATTAGCTTTTATGTATAATTGTTCATATCTGGATGTTAATAAACTTGAGTTTTGTTGGTTTGTGGGAACTACAATTCATTCGATGCAAATGTCCATAGATCGAATAAGTTGGTTGCCCTATAAAAACGAAAATCTGCAATCACCCAACCACCCCTAATCTTACATAAAAACGACAATATTCAGAATTTTCCATGCTATGGAGCTTAGTGTTTGGATGGCAGGATCCCGGCGTATTTTTCTTGTCCCAAATCTCGGGAAACAGAGACGGGAAATCCCGAGATTCAATTTTTTTTGAAAAAGAAGTTATTAACTTACATAGTAGTTGTGCGAATCTGTGTTTATCATATTTTAGTTAATGATTGGCTACATAGTCTGTATGGAGTCGTAAAAGGCTAGTAAGTAGCACCGTAAGCTGCGTAGTACATAGCACAAAAGCTAGCTATTCTGATTATGCATAGTACATTTGTCGTCTCATCTGAGGCAAGGACGTCTAAATATAATAGCAGTCCTTGTCTGAGGTCATTTTTCGCCGCGTCATTCGGCAGAATGACTCACGTGTTGCACTGTTGCTGAGTATGAAATGTATGATAGCATGATGTTAGAACTGAGTGATCGTGTGTGACGTCTTGGGTGTGATTACAGTATTCTGTGCATGATTCTGTGCCACTTCTGTGCTGTGATTCTGTGTGTGTGACTGCTACCGCAAGGCTTGCGCAAGGTCACGATTGGTGCGAGAAGCCAGATGACTGTCACCGTTTCCTTCCTTTTCCCATCTCCATGGAGATGAAGATTGATTTTGGTGTTAGCGCTCAAGAAGAATGCCCGTAGTATGTAGACTACTCCTTCGAGTTGAGAGTTCAGTGCAGTGCAACGTCTAAGCCATGGATTCACCCGCCTGGAACTATTTTACGAAAGACGATACTGGCTTGAAGGCCATCTACAATATTTGCAAAGCTTCTATCGGTTGCAAAGGATCATCGACTAGCGGTTTGCTAAGACATTTGAAGAACATTCATCTTGAGCTTGTGCCCCAGAAACGCAAAGCTGATGAAGACATGGCTGATCAACCGTCACAGAGGAAGAAAGTGAAGCAACAAACTATCACTAGCAGAAATACTGACAAGACTAGCAGCAGAGGACGGCATTTCAATACGCGCAATCACAAGGAGCAAGTTCATTCGGAATTCTATTTCTGCACAAGGATATACGCCGCCAAAGTGTGAAAAGACTTATGAAACTGATTATCGAATATCATCATGCGATCGTCGCTGAAGTCAAGAAAGAAATCGCCGACAAAGTTTCGAACGGAGAAAGATTCTCAATCACCCTGGATGAATGGACCAGTGCAAGAAATCGTCGGTATATGAATGTCAAAGTCCACGACAAGGCTGGGATGATGAATAATCTCGGACTAATTCTTTTTATTCTCGGACTTTTCTTTCTATTTCTCCAACCAATGAAGTTTTAAACTGGACCGTTTTGTGTTTTTTTTCTTTTCGATTGTTTTTTGTTCCGATTCTCTTATAAGCACAATTCTCATGATCTGCCCAGTGATTTGTTGTTTTTATTGCTCCGTAATTCATTTGTACAGTTCATGTATGAGACAGTTAACCTCGAAAAACTGATGTCAGGAGAGGGACTCGAACCCCAGACAGTCGCTATCTAGGCGAATGCTCTACCATCATGACATTGACAGTGCAGACCAAAAACAGACGCTGTTGTCTTAATGGGGAATAAGAGATTTATCATTTCATTTTGGTAAGAACTCTGAAAGGATTTGAAATTAGAGCCTTAAATAAATTTAGGAGAAATTGTCCACCGGATACCTGTAGTGAGGCACATGTAGGCCTAGGTCTAATATAATTAATTACATGCATATCAAACACAACTGGTTCACAAGTCAATAGGCCTACTAACCTTTTTCGTAACTTTGTACCTGTACCGTACAAGAATTACCGCAGAATTTGTACCAAAATTAGAAATAATTCTATCAGTAAGCAACTGTAGCAGTTAGCAATTTTGACAATACAGCTTTCACAGGCATTAATCGTGATTAAAAAAGCTTGCTTGATTAATTGCATCTCAAATGTACGGTACCGTAATTAAAGTTTCTCTAAATGCTATTACCTTTCCAATACAACTCGAAAATAGCCACCAGTAAAATAAATTGGTAAATACAAACCCTTCCAATGCAAGTAGAAAATAGTCGAGCTAGCAAAATTGCCAACAACATGGGACTTTTTGGGAATTTCGGTTTGTCCCGGGAAGAATCCCGGGATTCAAAGAAGCTTTGTCCCGAATTCCCGGGATCTGAAATTGTCCCGGGAATTCCAAACACTAATGGAGCTGATAATGGTTGGATTGTTCTCATTTAGTCTGTGGTTTCTAATAACGAATACCAATCGATGAACGTTAATGCATTATAGCAATAGATGCAAGGCAGTGCTCATTGTTTATTGGGATACAACTGGTTTATTGTGGTGGTTGTATACTAGTTTTAATGCAAGTTTTCACAGTGGGAGAAGCAATTTCTGCTAAAAAATGATCGGGAGCGTATATAATACTTTTCAAACGCTTCCTGATGATGCATTCAGCTTTTCAATTTGACCAAAAAGAGCTGAGTTATGTCATTCCGCTAATGAAAGTTTTTATATTACTGATGGGATTTACTTTTCTTACGTTATCAAATTGTCATTGTTTAAATCGAAAATATTTATTTGCTTTTGTTTCTTCAACTTCAATTAATGGTTCTAACTATTGACAGCAAGGCTCCTAGAGACATAATGTCAGCATGAACAGGAACTTCTGATAAAATATCATTATTAATTTCGCATTTATTGAATAGTAATTCAAACTCTTTTACACGAGTGAAACTTCTTCTTTTCCCAGAGGGAAGGGTCGAATCAAATGTTGGCGACAAAAAGTTGACAATCAACTCAAGTCATTATTATTGATTGATTGATTCCACGGTTTTCCGTCTTCTTTTCCTCGTGTTGCAAGGGTTGGACGTCCGCAAATGTCGATTTGGCTTGATGGCATTTCTCCACACCGTCCGATCCGAAGGGTCGACGGAGGATAGATTCCATTTTCGAAGATCCTCTTTGATGTTGTCAAGCCAACGTTTCTTTGGTCGGCCTCGTGGATTCTTTCCTGAGAGTTCGATGGTCTGAACTTTCTTAGGCCAGTCGGCTTCATCCATGCGTTGTACATGTCCATACCAACGTAGCCTTCTCCAGCGCACACTATCTTCAAGTCGATGAATACCAAGCCTAGACCTTAGCTCATCCATAGGAACTCGATCAGATAGGCGCTTGGAACAGATCCACCGCACCATTGCGTTGTCATTACGGCACAATCGGTTTTGCTCCTCGATGTTGATTGGCCATGTCTCGGTTGCATACAATAGAACACTTCTCACACACATGGAGTAGACATGACCTCGGCTGCTGAAGGGGATGTCTCTGTTCGTAAGTATGGGAATGAGCTCACGGAAGTTCTTCCATGCCAGCTGAATTCTCAGTCCAGCAGCCTCACTGCAGTCACCTGATTGTCCTAACATATCACCCAGGTAACAAAATGCAGGCACAACTTCATAATCAGCATCACCAATACGAAGCTTATAGCGGTCGGTTTAGGAGCTTGTGCAGCAACACCACGGCACTTTTTACAAGAAAAGCTAGGATCTGTCTTCAAAGAACCTTTAACTCCAGAGCATTTATGATGTATCCATCTCTTGCATCGTGCGCAGTAGATTGAATTACTACCAACCCCACGATGGCATACACCACATGGAAATTTGCCCGATTCTTTCAGCACTCGGTTTTCGGAACTCGTGCTATGCAGGATCTTCGATTTCTTTACGTTGACACGTAGTCCATACGAATCTAGACCACCTTTCCAGTGAGCAACTTTCTGTTCTAGCTCAGCCATATTGTCGGCAGCAATGACCAGGTCATCCGCGTAGAGCATTTCCCAGGGGCATCCTGTACGAAAATCACGTGAGAGCGCCTCCATAACAATAACAAATAACAAAGGGCTCAAAACGGATCCTTGATGGACTCCAACGGTAACATTAAACTCAGGACTACATTTCCCATTTATACGGACACTCGATCTAGGACACTCATACATGGACTGAACAACTCTGATTACCCACTCTTCAACACCGATTCTCCTCATTGACCACCATAACACTTTGCGAGGCACTCGATCAAAGGCCTTTTCAAGGTCGACAAATAGGAAAAATAATTCCTTCCGCTTACAGAGAAACTTTTCTTGCAGCTGCCTCAGGCCAAAAATAGCATCAGTGGTACCACGTCCATGCATAAAACCAAATTGCATGGAGTCTATATCAGCCTGCTCTCTGATAATAGGTTCAAACACCCTCTCAATGATTTTGAGGACTTGATCTTGTAACTTAAGACCTCTGTAGTTGTCTCTGTCAAGAGCATCACCCTTTCCTTTATAGCAGTTGACCAAGAAAGATAAATTCCAATCTTCAGGTACCCGACCTTCTCTGATAATGGCATTCGCAAGCTCAGCTATCCATTCAACTGCACGATCACCACCTGCTCTGATCATCTCAACAACTATCCCTGAAGGACCAGCTGCTTTTCCATTCCTCATCTGCTTTAGTGCTTCTTCAATCTTTGTTTTATCTATATACAAAGGAGGACCAACCTTCAAATCCACTTCACGCAAGGTACCCGGTTTCCAGGGGAACTCCGTGTTGAGCAGTCTGTCATAATGACTGACCCAGGCACACATCTTGTCCGCGTCAGAGAAAGCAATGGTGTTGTCATCACATCTAATGCACTTCTCACCGACAACGTTCATATTTTCCCTCTTCATCTTGCGTGCAAGCCGAAAAACTTGATTCCTTTTATTGGCACAGTTAAGGTCACTGAACCTTTCCTTCTGAGCTTTCTTTTTAGCGAAGTATATTGCTGATTTGCAGCGCGTTTAGCCGCAACATACGCTTCGTTACTTCCACCTTTTTTCCATTCTTTCCAAAGTTTACGTTTCTTAGTAACCGCAGCATTTACCTCATCATTCCACCACCAGGTTTCTTTTCACTTCACAGGACCGCCTTTCGTATAACCACAAACATCCTCACCTCACACGCCTTCCTTAGACCCGATCGCAAAGCAGTCCATAGATCACCAACTTGATCACATTTACCAGCTCGTAGCAATTCATTAGAAACACTTTCTTCAAATGCAGCGCGATTCGCAGGAGACTTAAGTTTCCATAACCGTAGTTTAGGCGCAACTTTTCTTTTCCTCCCGACATCGATGTTGATGTTCATGTCGCACACCAGTAATTTGTGTTGAGAAACGCATTCTTCACCTCCAATGACTTTTGCATTTCTTACTAACTTCATATTAGATTTCCTGACCAGGATATAATCAACCTGTGTAGATGAAGGGCCAGACTTGTAGGTTATTAACCGCGAATCTGTCTTCTCAAAGAAAGTATTGGTCACAGACAGATCAAGAGCAACACACAGGTCCAACAGACGAATACCTTCACTATTTCTAGTGCCGAAACCATGATCACCATGAACACACACGAAACCATCTGTAAAGTTACCTACGTGGCCATTGAAGTCCCCTCCAACTATAAGAAATTCGTTGTCGGGAACAGCAGCAAGGTTACTGATGAGTGCATCATAAAACGCATCCTTTTCTTCTTGTGTCCTTCCAACTTGAGGAGCGTAAACGCTGATCACATTCATGATTTCGCGTTGGTTTGAAATCCTTAACCAAATAATCCGGTTAGAAATGCGCATAACAAAAATGACTTTGTCAACCCATTCTTCAGCAATAAAAATACCCACACCACTGAAACCGTCATCTCCTCCTTGCCAGAATAGTTTGTACTTGCTGGCTTTTCCCGTAATCATTCTCGCTGAACCTCCTCTCCATCGGGTTTCCTGCACACAGCAGAAACTAATGCATCTTCGCTCTAAAATTTCCACTACCTCATTGGCTCTACCCCTCAGGGTACCAACATTCAAAGATGCCGCACGTAAATTATTATGGCCATTCAGGCCCACCTTCGCTCCTCTGATCATATGTCGCATCCCAGTCTGAGGCTCCTGGGATGAACCCCTGCTCGCACCTGTCACACCAGTCCGGGGCTGCTGATGCGCCCTCCTGATCGTCCTGTGAGGGTCCGGAGGTGGCCCCCTCATATCCATCCTTTCCATAATCGACATTTGCATATTTGATTGAAGCAAGGTTTTACAGCTGGATGCCCTTCCTAACGCCAACTCCGATGTTTTACAGCTGTCGGATAGAAGCTGTCAATGTGGATACCAAATTGCTTTTGATGGCATTTCCTCCATCTGGGTCCCACTACCCTATTAATGAAGCAGAATTTGCGAACCAGACAAGACAGAGCGTAGTGTGGTTCAAACCAAGTGCGCGAAGCGCATGATTTCTAAAGAATATCTCAGTGTTCATTTATCATTTGGAAGTTATGAGGACAAAAAATCTTCGATGATTTCATTTTGAAGCGTTTGAGTTTTGTTTTGCGCTTTGATACAATACACGAGATTCTCGAAAGGAATAGACATCTTCATAAGTGTTTAGCTTGACCAATCCGGAAGAGTTTAGCTTGCAACCAATCCGGAAGAGGAGCATGTTTCTGACCGAAAAGAATAATAACATGCATGTCGTTGTCAATTTACAATATTTCATCAATAGATGGATAAGGGAAGCGAAGGGAGCTTTACAAGCTTATGTGGTGGTTATACATCTTTGTCACACTAACTCTCGAAATAACCAAACATTCGGAATAGGGTATCCTATCTTAGCCGTAGACCGCCTAAATTCCATCTCTGAGGTATATACACAGCGTTTCCAAAAGTGAGCGCGCAGCTGCGCGGTTTTGCCGATCTCTGCGCGGAAGCGCGGAAAATTGAGATGCTGCGCGGAATTTTGATGTCACAATCTTTTTTCAGTTTTAAGTATGTTTTGAATCTTAGTATGGTGTTCTTCACAGAAATCATTTCAAATTAGACATTGTTCACCTAATGTATAGCTTCTGTAGTACATTTGATAGAGCACATTTTTTGTTCGATAAAATAAAAGAAATGTACAAATTTTTCGTGGACTTATCAGGTTGCCCTCGACTAATCAATAGCGTGATTCCTCTCGATCGAATGCTCTGCAAGGGCCAATTTCTGCAGTTGAAAAAGGAAAAAGCTTCTGCAGCATTATTTCAATAATAGATGGGAACCAAATTAGGATAATTTAGCTTTTCTACTCATAAGATTGTAAAATGACTGCGAATCAAGATACATTTGCCCTGCTGCTTGAAAACTTACTTATGCTTAAAACTTACTTCAAATCACGCTTTGTTTGACTGTGCATCATATTAGGCCCACCTAGTGCTGGGGAGAATAAGTAAACCACTTAAGTGCCATAAGTATCACTTTTGGCCCTTCAGATGGTCCATTTTTTCTACACCGCACTGTAAATGGATTCTATTGTTTTTTCGTTTTGAATGTGATCTGTCGCGTGAAAATCATTATTTTGCATGTTTTTGAGAAACTTTACAGTGGAATCATCTCATTACCTCATCATACCCCTATATCAGATCAATCGACAGCGGCAGGAATTCCTGTAGCACTTGGACACTCGGCACCCAGGAGCTTCTATGCAAAGGATGTTCTGTTGTGTAATGCTGTAATCTGTTTCTCTGATAAAGTTGATGAAATGCAAAAGAGAAGGCCAATCTCAGATGACCGCAGATGGATCTACACAAGTCAAAACATGCAGTATCTGAAGCAAAAGGAAAAGGAGCGCATTGAAGCAGAAAAAAAGAAAGAGGAAGATCTGAAAGCCAGGGAGAAAGAGATGGAGAGAGAAAGAGTCAGGCAAGAAAAGGAATCCGCAGGAAAACTCGCCGAGAGTAAGCGGAAAACGGTCATGGAATACATGGAGGCAGCCAAGAGGCTTATGCTAGAAGCACAGTCGATGACAGATGCAGCTCCCGTGTCATCGAAAAAAGATGAGTCCAAAAGAAAGTTGAAGAAACTTTGCCTTCGACCGAACCACTGATGAATGCGAGGCGTCATAGACAATGATAAGACACTTGGTGCTGACTATTTTCTCGTCATCCTCAATTAAAAGTTGTTACAAATTCAATAGATGAATACAATTTTTCTTTAAAAAGATTTATTTTTCTGTCAATATGTACATCTACATGCAGATAAGCTATACGTCCTTCACACTCAATTACCGTGAAATGTACTAAAAAGTGGACCATGAGGCCACTTTTGAATTTTTTGCAATAATTATCTTGAAGACCTTTTGTTGTAGTCACATTCCCATGCCACTTGACTCGTGAGATATTGGTACCGGAATAGTTTCTTGTTCATTTTGTTTTGTGAAGTCTTTGATTATTACTGAAAATACGGTACCTACTACACTACGCTTTGTTTATAGTTACCTACTAGTACTACTAGTTGCAATATGTTGACCCTATTGATAGGAACAGTTATATGACCCAATCAGGTTCCATCGAAAGTCTACTTAAGATTGAAAGTAAAAGTTGCACATCACTATGTAGGATTCATTTTTGAATATGCAAGAAAATGAAATCCAGAAAATCACAAATATGGTCTTAAAACTGCAATGTAAAGGGGGTTGGGGTCCATCTGCGCGGATTTACTTGGCCTGCGCGGATTCTCAGAGATTTTACTTTGGAAACGCTGTATACAGTTTATTCGCCTTACTCACTGTTTTGACCAGGTGACCAGGCTGTAAAGGAATTAATTCCAGGCTTGGTTTGGTCGTTGAGGGATAAAGCGCAGACACAATATTAAAGTTACATATTAGTCGTTCTCGAGAACCATCGTTCAAATTATCAATTTATATTATCCTCAAAATACTCAATACACGATTTATAAGTCGTAGTAAATCATCTATTTTCCTTTTAAATCCAGTTCTCGTAGAATATTGCATGCAGTTGAGGAAGCAGTCATGGCATAACCGAACTTGCAGCCAACAGCTGCACATTTGATCATGACAGAGTAAATCAAAGTAGACTCTATTCAGTGTTTGCAGACTAACGAGACTTTGTTGCTGACGTGGTGGAAGTGCTTGACATATGTAGATAGCACAGCGAGTTGCTATAACAGAATTGAAACAGGTTTAAGTTGTGGACCCAGGGTAAACCATATGTTCGGTTTTGAAAAACGCAAGTTATGCCAAATTACAATACATTTCGCTTACCACCGGTAAGCATGGCCACGTTCATGTTTTTCAAAACCGAACATCTGGTTTACCCTGGCTCCACAACTTAAACCATAGTCATGGCACAGGGTCTATTCAAACAGTAATAAAACAAAATTGAAACCTAAATACAACTTCTTAGTTTGTACAGTCTAGGTGTTTTAATCTTCTCATGTCCTTCGTATGTTAAAAACTGCACAGTGCGCGTAGATTCTCTTCTAAATACGAATTTTGAATATGATTTTGTTCGTAACATTTTCTAGCCGTACACGTCTATTCTATACACTGACTTGTTGTGTTCGTAAAAGTACACTGAATGGTTTTCAGCTCCCTGCAATTTCGATATCCATTTTTTTTATTTTTCATATTTTCCTCCTAATGTATGCTCCCATTTCCAGTAGGCATGAAAGTATTCGCGACAAAGTTATCTTTCAGATCTTTGATTTAGGCTTTATTTCTGCTTGCGAGGCATGCTGAAGAATGCGAATGGAATTTTGTTTGCCTTATAGTAGTTTTTTTTCTTTTCGATCCAGCGGCTCACAGGCCGACCAAGCAATTGCGGTACACTGCGCTTGGGTCGCCTGCTCCGCATCCAACAGCGACAATAGAACGGCAAAATTGTTATTAGAACCGATTTCGGCTGCTAGCTAGTTCATGAAGCCCTATTAAACTGTCAAAGGTGTAACAATTGATAATAGTCAATTGATAATTTGATTAAAATAGATGACGATTTCAATAGTTTGCTTTGGATATGCCTCGTCTAGTTGAACGAGTTTAGAAATCGGTTATGCTCGAATGCCCGAAATGTTTACTACTGAAATTTGCAACGGATGTACAGAGAGAGAGAGAGAGAATCATGTCACTAATAGATCAACTGTCGTTGAGTCACTATGTTGAGAAGCTGCAGCTTGTGTACTCAAGCGTGATAGGTCTATTCTTTTTGATTTTCCCTACCCTCTCAAAAGCGCGAAGCCGAGTGCCTACCAATAGTGCTACCTGATACCATTTTAGATAACTGATTTGAATCTGGTAGTAATAGTTGTGTAAGTATCAGAAGGATGTCCTATCCCTTAGTAAGGCTTCATGCCTAAGTTGGAGCAGGAAAAGTCATAGATACTGAATTACAAGTATTACCTGATGCTCTTGAAAATGAGAGTTTTTTGATTTTGAATGCATATACAGGTTGGAAAAGTCAGAATTGGAATTGGAATCAGTGTCCGGATTCTAGAATTTCGAAATTTTCGTGCATCCCGAAAATTTTCGTGCATGATAGAAAAAAGTCACCTTTTCTGAATATTATGATCCCAGACAGCGGTATTTCGTTGCAAAGCCGCTTCAGAGCTATTTTACACATTCATATTTAATTCCTCATCATTGCATAAGAACTTAAAGTTAGACTGACATGCAGTACTGTAATGTACTAAAATGTACATCTGAGTGAATGCACGCAAAATTGATGTAAGCTACCCAGGGTAACAAGAATCCTGCTCACATTTTAATTTGCAAATTACATGCGAACATTCAACTGCCAGATGCAATTAAAGATGGAGTAAACGAAACTGCCACTGAGTATAGAGTTTCGATTTAACTTATTTTAAGGGTTGATGGAGGTATTTCAAAAAAGTATGCCTATCCAATTATCATGAAAGTAATTACTTTGGTAGGAAGCGCGCATTCCTATTATGTTAACAGATAGAACGAGTATACAGTATAATAAATCGTATACTTATGTATCACTAAACAAATTGAAACAACAAATTTAGTACGGTAAGAGCATATTGCTATTTGCAAAGATTACTAATCAGCTGACGCTGTCCATTATCTTTGGCCATTGTTCTGAAAGTCTACATGGAAGTTCACCAGATAAGTCACTTTGGTATTTTTGGTATCTTTGGAAGGGAGGAGATCTTGGGAGGAGCTCGGCTGCTTTCCGTTTCAAAACAGTCTCTACGACACGGTCGCATTCTTTTCCTTCTTCTTTGTGAGAGTCTTTTTCAGCTCTAAGGCGGCTTAGTTCTTTTTCATCTTCTAATGTCTCCTTTTGCAATTCTTCAAGCAGGCGGCGCTTCTCCAACTGGTCTTCAAATTTCTTCTGCATTTCCCTCTGCGTGGAAGTGAGATGATCATCCAAACTGGCAATTTTTTTGCTCGCGCTTTTTGCTGTTTTAACCTCAATCATCAATTCAGTCTCAAGTTTCTTCTGCTGGATGGATCTCCAGTGTGTATCTTCGACAACATTGTTCACGTCATCCTTCACAGAATCACATATGAATAAGTGTCAATTTCGAATGTTCTTGAAGTTTCCATTAAAGAGCACAAAGCTGTGAAACTGAGACAAGTTAACGTAAAATACCTTTCAACTCCAGCAATAATATTGAGTATATGATCTGAAATATGAGAATAAGTTTTCACCTAAAAAATGTGCACAGCCTTTATTTACCTTCAATAAATATTTGTCATATTTGAATCCTGATTCTTATCAAAAGATAATTATATATTCATGTCGTTTTTTAGAATATCGTATCTTGTTATCTGTAAAATGTATCTTTCTCTGAGACAGAATGTATCTTAAATGTGGCAGATAGCTTACAGTTTCCACTCATTTCACCAAGTACTGTACTCTACGCACTCGGTAGAGTACAGTAACACCGGTAATCTATAAAAATTTATCAAAAATGATGTATACTGAAAAAAACTTAACGATGCAAAAATTCGTGCAATCCACATCACGATTTTCGTGCATCGACCGCAATTTTCGTGCATTCGTGCATGACTCGTGCATGCACGAATTTCGTGCGTGAATCCGGACACTGATTGGAATTGACGATATTCAAATCTACTGGAATTGGAATTGACCCTGATAAACCTCAATTCCACTTTTTCGATAGACCTGTGATAAATCTATTTGTACAAAAATTGAAATCGCAACGTCCAATCACAACAATTAACAATATTAATTTTTAAGACAATAGTTATATAGATACGATACGCAACGATAAAGGGAAAACTTTAAACTTACAGTTCACTTCTTAATGTTGACTTCACTTCAATTCGATCGGACTCATTTATACCAAAATAATATCATAAATATCAGTGTCACTTATACCGTCAATCTTCAATTGCGCTCGCTGATGTGTTGCTGTATACCAGGGATGCGCAACCTGCGGCCGTAAGCAGAGGCAAAGTGCGGCCGTGACAATGAGAAGCAAATGAAAAAGAATATTTCTGGAGTTCAATGCAATCGAAAAACAATCGTCATAGCATACTAATCATCTTCTAACTGTTCCTTCACCTGAAGACGTTCCTTTCTGTCACATTGCTACAGTCTTTGATGCGCTCAACCACGAATTTAGTGCGCGGTTCAACGACTTCAATGCACTTGCTCCTAAAATAAAGTTCGCTGCCTCGCCGCACATGATCCAGATAGAAGAGGTTCCATTCGAACTTTAAATGGAAGTGATCGAGTTGAAGGCGAATGATTGTCTTGTGAAGCAGTTCAAAAGTGATGGTATTTTACATGAAATATGGAAATCAGCTGTGGAATATCCATGATTGCGAGAGTTGTCTTACAACGTTTTAGTTCTATTTGGAAGCACATACGCATGCAAGGCAGCGTTCTATAAATTAAATTTCATAAAGAACAAGTACGGGACGCGCTTGACAAAAAAATAATCTCGAGAATAGTTTACGTTTGATGACATCCTCTCAAGTGCCTGATTTTCGAAGCTTGATCAACGACGGACAACAGCAAGTTAGTCACTGAGTCCTACACTGATATAGTAGATTTTTCAAGAGATATTGTATTTCTACCTATTTAGATTTTGTGTATTTTCATAAATAAAATATGTACAAATTTCAGCTGCGTTTTATTTCGCATTTATCATTAAATTTAAGGCTTATGTTTTGGGTTGCGTAAGAACTGTATGATTAGCAATAATAAGATACTTCATAACTTCAATAATAACGCCAGGTAGACAGGCTTATATGCGGGGTTCTAGAAATGCGTAGGCCTATATATATATACCGGGTGTTAAAAAAGTAACGCAAAATTTTCATCATAGTCAGCAAACAACTGAATCGAGAACGACTGAATGGAACTGATACCATACAAAGCTAGCTACCATAGAAATATTGCAAAACTACCAGACTTGCAGCACATTTATGTTTAGAATCGTCCACTTCACGAGTCGCTGCCATAGTTTCAAAATTGATTGTCCAGCATTGAATTGTACTCATCTACTAATGTCACTCCTCGTGTTCAGTCAATCAGCTTTGCCTATTAACTATAGCTCTACGTTAATGGCTCGACGTTTCACAATCAAAGAGAGAATAAATCTGGTGAAAAATTATCATTCATCTGGATGTAATGCATCTGAAGTTGCAAGACAGGCTGGTGACAGCCCTCCCCATGTTTCAACAATAATGAGACTCATTCACAAGTTTGAAGAAAGCGGGTCTGTTGCTGATGAGGGTCGTTCTGGTCGGCCATCTGTATGCAAATCTCAAGAGTTTCAAAGAGTTGTGTTGCAAGAAATTGAACCGAATACTCCAACGTCAACACGTCGTATTGCACGTCAAATATCCAATACTTCAGAATACAATGTATCTCACGTGACTGTGTTCAATACCTTGAAAGAATTAGGATATAAGCCGTACATTCCTCGATTATTTCATGCCATCAATGAGGATGATCCAGACAGGCGAATTCAAAGTTGTGAGAATTTTGAAGAAATGTTCAGAGCAAATCCTGCAAGTATTGATAACATCATCTGGTCAGACGAGGTCACCTTTAAATTAAATGGTCATTTGAATCGGCACAACTGCATTTATTGGAATGACACCAACCTGCATTACATTATCGAAAAAGACGTCAATATGCCTGGAGTGACTGTATGGTGTGGTATTTCTTCTGTTGGAATAATCGGTCCCTATTTCTTTTATGGCAGTGTTACCGGACAGTCTTACCTTTACATGCTTAAACATTTTTTGATCCCTCGCTTAGCAAACTACGACGATGACGTTATGTTTCAGCAGGACGGTGCTCCCCCGCATTTCGCAAGCACTGTGCGAGCTTTCCTTGATGAAAAATTTCCCGGAAGGTGGATTGGTAGGAGGGGACCAATCGAGTGGCCAGCCAGGTCGCCCGATTTCACACCAGCAGATTTTTTCTTGTGGGGTGTTTTAAAAGATAGAGTCTACTACCACAACCCAACTTCTCTCGACCAGCTGCGGTTGCTTATTTCTGAACAGTTGCAGACCATTGATGTGACTCTTTGCAGAAAAGTGTGCAGGTCTGTGCGAGACAGAATGGCGAAGTGTGTTCTAAATGACGGAGGACACTTTGAACATCTTCTTTGATCGTCTTCTACATTCTCACTTCTCATTATGATCTATGAATTGAATAAAACTTTTAACAATTAAATTTTGCGTTCCTTTTTTTAACACTGTATATATGAATGCCTAGAATAGACCTGCTCGTGATTCCTTTATGAATTATTATAGTAGCTTATTAAAGTGTTTTCTCCTTCGGTTGCCCCTACAAAAACATGCTTTCAACTTTTGAAGTGATAACACCTTAAGCTTAAAATCATTTCGGGTCAAAAATGACCGTCGGTCGCACATCGGTTAACTTGCCTTTATAAGTATAAGTAGGCCTTTATGCGATTTTCACTGCGTCATTCATCATGGAAAGCTAATTTGAGTGGTGCAATATAAAAAGGATTGGCTATTGACCTAGTTGTCTGCACACATATTAAGTGCGACCGTGATTCTTTCGGCCTTCGAAATGACGGCCGAAAACTATAGAAGGTTGCGCACCCGAGTTGTATACGCTGCTGTGTTGTTGTTCGCTGGCAGGCAATTTTTGTTGTTACTTCTGTAGTCAAGTTACACCGCGAGAGCCCGGAGTTCTTCTAACAGCTGCTGAAGATGTCGTATGTGTTGTTGTTGGTAGTTGTGATTGTGTCAATTTCTCATCGTTTCTAATTTATACCAATTTTTGAGACTTTGACGATAAATCCACTTTCTTTTAAAAATTGAAAGGGTTTCCTTTAATCTCTGCCCGCTAGCTTTCGACCCGACTTCATTTCGTTCTTATCACGGATTTTATAATCTCCTTTTTAAACATGGACCATTAATCAGTTTTCATGATATCTTTTCTATCGTCGTTTTTTCTGTCATCAACAATCACGTTATTCGCACATTGAATTTCTTTCTTCTGTCAGTTTATTAATCGATTTATTCGCATCTCATCTCTCTCTCTCTCTCTCTCAGCGTTTGATTCTTTGCTGACCGTTAATTTTCTCTTCTTTCTTTTTTCACGAAATATTGAATATCTCGTTTACGAAACGAAAATGGCGTAGGCTGACCGGTTATATACATGTACACAAGAAATATGAACTATGAACATGAGAACGCACATAGGAACGACGCAGAGAACGGCGCGTAGGAACAACGAGGATAGGATAAGGGCACATGGTTAGATTGAAACGAACAAATGTTAGATACATTAGCATAATACACCATACGCGACATGAAATTATCGGAATTGAATCTTATTATGGAATTGGAATTGAATTGAACTGTTTCGACTGGAATTGGAGTTGGAATTGAAATTTCTGCTCTGGAATTGGAATTAAAAAATTTCAGTGGAATTTTTCCAGCTCTGCGCATATAGACGTTGCATGAAATATCATCACGCGTCTTCTTTCATCATGATGATTTACAATGTATCGCTAATTACTCGATTATTGTATTGAAAAATTGTTATTTCATAAAAACACACATACTTTCACATCGAAATACATTTGAAAGTTTTCTCATTATGTATTTCTATCTTTTTTCAGGCATGAAGCATTTCGACAAGAGAAAGAAGCTGAAAACTCTCTTGGGGAAGTTAGAAACTATTCGGTCGAAGAAACGACATCCACAGGAAGACATTGAAAACGCAATTGTGACTATCCAAAAGAAATTGAGGAAAGTTGATAAAGCCATGCCATCATCAGTTGAAGAGCACGACGATGCAGGTGTGGAAAGTGATGTTGGTGAAGATGAGGAGCCGAGTCAAAGTATGGAAGTTGAAACAAATTCCACGTTCGAGTCATTGCAGCTGTCTGAGAAAACAATGTCTGGGATTCGGAAGATGAACTTAACACGAATGACGCAGATTCAAGCGAACGCCATCCCGAGTGCTTTAGATCTCTATGATGTCATGGGTTGTGCGAAAACAGGAAGTGGGAAAACCTTGGCGTTTCTCATCCCTGCGCTCGAACTGATGTACAAATTAAAATTTAAGCCCTTTATGGGTACTGGAACAATCATTATCTCTCCCACTCGCGAGCTAAGCGTTCAGACGTTTGGTGTTTTGCGGACTTTAGCCCAGGATCATAATTTTCGATGTTCTATCATCACTGGAGGAACCGACCGCTCTGCAGAAGCCAAAGAATTAGAGAAAGGAGTAACAATAATTGTTGCTACTCCTGGACGACTTCTGGATCATCTACAGAACGTGAAACACTTCGTAACGAAGAATCTGAAATGCCTCATAATAGATGAAGCCGATAGAATTCTAGATATTGGCTTTCAACTTGAAATGGAACAGATTCTCAAACTGCTTCCGAAACGTCGACAAACGATGTTTTTCTCGGCTACCTTGAATGAGAAGACGATGGATCTGTCACAAAAGGCTGTTAGGAAAACCTATGTCTCGGTGGGTCTCGAAGATAAGGTGATTTCTACGCCCCAAACTCTCCAACAGACTTACACAATGTGCCCGGCCGACAGACGCTTTGACCTTCTCTTCAACATCGTGTCCAATAATTTGAAGAAAAAGAGAATTATCTTCATGAGCTCCTGTCAGGAAGTGGAATATTTTCATAAACTCCTGAATTACATAGGCCCGCGTGTCTTGGCTATTCACGGTCAATTGAACGCTACGAAACGCGCTTCTACTTTCTTCCAGTTCTCAAAAGCCAAATCTGCCACCCTCCTATGTACAGACATTTTAGCACGTGGTCTAGACATACCAGAGGTACACCAGATCATCCAGTACGATCCACCAGTCGATCCTAAGGAATATATTCATCGAGTGGGTAGAACCGCGAGAGCAGGAGCAGTAGGAGAATCTCTTTTGATTCTCAGGCCACATGAAAAGAGCTTCGTCCAAGTACTTAAGAGGATGGGAATAAAGAGCAAATCTGTTGATATCCAATTCAGTAATTTTGCGTGTGTAGACACTCAGCTGACACGGGCAATGAAATTTAGCAGTCTTCGGCGAATGGCTGAACACGCATTCGCAACGTACGTGAGAGCATATGATTCACATCAATTAAAGGACCAATTTAGTGTTAATAAATTGAATTTGCTGGCTGAAGCAAGATCATTTGGACTAAGATACATTCCGGACATTGTGACCCATGCTATGAAGCGAAAACATAAGTCACAAAACAAAAAGTGAAGCTTGAAAATTGTTTTTCACATATCTACAGTCACATGCAGCCGGGGATGTCATAGTCAAATTTCCTGTGGGGTAACACTCGATATGTGTTTTTGCAAGCGTTTTTAGTGGTCTTCGCATGTCATAATTTTCAAATTTGATGAAGTAATGGTAGAAGTTTCGATGAAATCAATGGCTTATTGAGGTAGGCCTGTATACATTTACATGTAAATGCGTACTGGCTTTCAAGACCGAATGAATAGGAACTGACGGTAAGTTGCAAAGCTGTGGTGGTTGCGATTATACAATTTTGATTTCATCGTTGTCGCGAATAAGATAATTTCCGAATGTACAATTGGAAACTGTCATTGGGACAACGCTAAATGGAACTCAGAGCAGTGGGGTAACGCTAAAAAGTAGTTTTGAGCAGTAGGGGTAACGCCGTATACCTGCGTAACCCCACATGACATCCCTGCACGCAGCTACACTTGTAGAAGCTATTATCATTGCTTCAGTGACTGGAATTTGTTTCCTTATGATGATAATTCCGAATTATCAAAATGAATTTTCTACATTGATGCATAGACGATGTAACATAGGTGCAGCATAATACAGTAAAACATCGATAGCTCTCCGACTCTGGTTTATGTGTTCTTTACATTATTCACGTGTGAAAAATGGACGCAGATCCTGTATGTATTATAAATGAGATTTGTGAACAGCTCCAAGATTTGACTAGGATCAAATACAATGTGAACTTAAGATTTTCACAGCCCTCTTTATTATTTTATTATATGTACCTTACTTCGTGAACATTCATATTAGTGTGCAATGTAATTGGAAATGTGTTTTTGGTTCTGGAGTTAGGCATCTTTTGTATATAGCCCTTTATATAACATGTGAAACTGTCATTGTACGTAATGTATATGAGAGAATAAAATTTGATCAATTTGAGAAAATTTTTTTTGAATCGCGACTTTTACTCTTGTATCAGCATTAGGGATAGTTTTTGGTTGATTCATGCGTCAACTACTGCCCTATACCAACTTCTAAAACCTTCAGTCTATGCACGGTCGCATGTGGTAATAACTCGATCATCACAAGAAATTCAACGGTGTAATTTTACACATTTTCAATTTAAAATAAGCAGCAAGTTTTCTACATTGAAACGACAGTTTATTGGTTGAATAATAAAAGCACACAATTTCACCAGTTAGCACCAATTGAAGCTGCCTATATGCTCACCTAGAACAATGGAATTTATTTAGATACTGAAGAGCACAAGATTTAGCATGATGTACAGCTTCGAGCGTAATTGGATCTATAAAGTTAAAAGTCGGCTAATCGCACCTTGCTATGAAACAAAGGAAAAGTCAAGGAATTAACTTCAATCAATGCAAATATATTTATTTTGCCACGACGATGAAACTAAAAGCACGTGCTTATCAAGCGCAAATCTAAGGGATGTAGGCAAATCTTATAAAGGGAGGCCCTATTATTAATTTGGAGTGAAAAATTGGAATGAGGCTTAGCTGGATCCAGCGCATGCCATCAGTGTAGAACTTGCATGACCGCTTGAGCATGTGAGCTCAGTTTTGAGAAAGAATAGCTGGGAGGGATATTTCATCAATATTTTGTATGTTGCCTCATTGTGGTTAGCACATGCACTGTAACCCGTTTACCGATCGAGTCAAAAATGACCGATATCGGATAATTATGTGCTTAATTAAATTGACAAAGGAGAATCAGATGAACGTGAAATTTCGTGACTTATATTTTACCTTCTTAGTGTTCATTTGTTCCATTTCACATTTAATGAAAAGTGCTTCCGTAACTAAGCAATTATTACACGCACATAGAAATTTAGGCTAACTTATTAATTATGTCCCCCTAGTGTCCACCCTCCTTATAAAAGGAAAGTGCTCAAAATGGTACTTAAAAATATGCTCATCGCATATTTTGAACTAAGATGCTTAGCGACCTGTCACGCACATGCCGAAATTTTGAGTTTTTGTTAACTCTCCAGGTTCCTTTTTTAAGTTGTAAATGGTGCAATTAAGTTGCACGGAGCAGCGCCAAAATTCTGTCTTACGACAGTGATGGATCCTTTTACCAGAACTTAGGCGCTGGTTGCAGTTATAATAAAATCAAACGTTGTGCTGTCTGTGATCAGTTGATGACATGAAGGCCGCAAAAATGCACATTATAAAGTGACAAATTCGTGTGAGTTGAAATTCCAAAAGCAAATTTCGACCGCGATTGGAGTCAATATCTTCAGAGTGACGGGTAGTGGTGGCCAGGATTAAAGCCCCAAATTCTTGGCCAATTTCATGAAATCTCCTGGCGATTTTTGATATATCGACCAAATTTGCTTTTGTCTATTTCGCTAAATAGGTTTGACCGCCATCGTGGGCTTGCTTGTGAGCGCATGAAGATTGGGGAAGCGATTGGAAAAATTTATTTTGCTATGACAAGTTCATCGCAAATCCAGGTGCCGCTCAGTATTTAACTCTTGCAGCAATCTTTTCCCAGACCTCCCACATCGTTGACATATAAAATGAAAACCTCAATTGAGTCTGACAGTTCGCGCGGAAGTAGGCTATAGGCAGGGACCGTTCACCTAGGAAAATCGGGAAAAACGAGTTTTAATGCATAAATCTGAAATACTTACATTATAATTTCGCAAAAAACGGAAAATTGCGATCCCTGGTTGTAGGTCTACTTCAAGACCTTAGTTGATAAGAAAGTTTGTTAAATTTCAATTCGAAGCTTTTCCTGGGACAGTTTTATCGATGTCATTTGGAGACCATTTTGCACGAGGACTATCTTGACTTGAAACCCTGTATATTCATCATTTACATGCACCAGTCATATTTCTAGCGAAAGAATGAAAAAACAAAGATCTAGGTGAAAACGCGATTTTTATTCCCAATCTATACCACGCGATACAAAATTGATATTCACAGAATGACTAGTCATGGCACTTTGGTGTATTTAATGAAATGTAGAAGAATATATATGACAAACGGACGGCTAGTAAAGCTTGTGACTGAGAAATAAAGTTGGACGGAAATGTTTCACTGAGGTTCCACAACTTCAACCTATCAGACATTTTAAAAAGCGATGAATAAGATCATATACAATACAATGAGATCATTGGCTTGCAGACGCTAACAGCTGTTTCACTCTCAAAAAAGGTGATCTGTTGTGATTCAAAACTTTCTCCAATGCAATCTTTAGAGTGTAGTTGAGGGACCATCATGTCAGACAAGGGAATTCCACAAAAGCTAATTGCCAGCTGAGGATATTATCCAAAATATCATATTTTTATTAATTTCTTTACCTTAAAAATTTCACACTACTATATAGTGAGTGTACTTTGCGATGAAGCAAGATTTCATAAATACAAGATTAAAATCACATGCACATTGGAGGCAAGAGTAGCTGAACAAATATCTTTGCTACTTTGCTTTCTTCCTGAAAATTTTCAAAAAGATTCAATGAGAGGCACTGATTTCAAGTGACCATTTTTTTAAGTGATGTATCCTACAATTGATTATATGGTCTCAGCATATACTGAAGTATTTAGGGAAATTGAATGTCAAACTCGTATACATGATAACAAATTAAACTTAAATAAGAATAAAAAATACCAAGTATGTATAATTTGAATTGAATTATTTAAAATATCAAGGAAATTTAACTTCTTTCGTGTTCCCTTAGAATGTGTCAGGATTAAGAATATGAAAATAAGTGTTACTTGATGTAAATAGCTTACTGACAGTATTCCTACTAAAGAATATAAAGAGTACAAAATCAATAAAACATCTACAAAATATTTTTATATCTCATTTGCTGCTCAATGATTAGTCTACACAAGTAACATTGAGTTAAGAAGCACTCTTGAAGTTTAAGAATTAGAATATGTTATTGAAAGCACGTACGTTATGAGAACGTTAGGACAGTAAAATGTACTGTAGCTACCATAGAAATTATTTATCTTAACTTCACATCATAGCAATGAGAGATTCGGAATGTTAGAATCACATACACCTACAAGAAACATCGACAGAGCCGGCAACACGTTTAAATGTATTTCAACATCACGCCATCATGATGCTGAAGTGGTACACAAAGAATACCGATGGTATTTATCAGTGTTTTCCTGACGAAACTTCATATGGGGATATAGAGGGCCTTGTCGGTCAAGCATTGTTGCGTCTTTATCAGTTGAAAGAATGTGTAAAGAAATTCAAGGCCGCAAGGGAACATAATTTAGATGTGGCTGGCATTATATCAGAGAATGAGTATTGTCATGTACGAGAAATTGAGTGTCGATCTTTGTTAAATGATTTAGTCCGGTATTGTGGTGGTTTTGAGAATTTTATATTAAATATAAAAGATAATCCACGTTGGGTGAAAGAGATTACAGGGGGGAATGTATTAAAAACTTAAATGATGATATAGGGAGTCATGCACAAATTTTCGGCGACCAGGCTTTTCGGTACTCAGTTTTCTTTTAAGTTTACACCGATACAATTTCAGTAAGTTTATGTTGTCGTGCGGGATGAAGACACATGGAGAAGGTAGCAACAAAGAAGTTGTAGGGGAAATGAATTGCTATCAGATAGAGAACAGGGGGACACGGAAAGCTGAATGGCTGGGTAGGGGGCCACATACCATGTAAGGTTGAGAACCACTGATCTATATTATCATTGACGCTTTTGATATATTTGCTTAAGTCTTATAGAAATTATATTCACTTTCCATGAATACGAAAATAATTTAAATATATGAAAAGTATATAGGGATACCATTGGAAACATAACAGAATAAAATTAGGTGTCATCTTTGAAATGACATTTCTAATTCTTAATGCTCATAGGTATGCTCAAAAAGATACTGACACATATGACATATTACATATACAGACAATACGCCAAGTAAAGTGTAAAAGTCCGTCCATCATTGACTTTTTAGCGTCATTTATATAAGGAGTCCGGTATTCAGACCTTAATTTGCACCGCATAACTTACATGACTTTTACAGACTTTCTCTTTTTTCGTGTAATCGTTTGTGTCTTGTGTGTCACATGCATCTCAGATGCAGTGAGAAATAAGTAAATCTTGAATCATAACTAGCTTAGTATGCTTATTCTAATAGCTAAGCTAATTCTGGGCTACCCTGTCCTTATACTACTGAGTGTTTGCTTATGGTATTGTCGGCTGCATAAAAATACACAAATCTGTCGAACAAAAAATTTTGGAGACAAAGAAAATTGATATTTAGGTGATTTTATAAGCCCTTGCAAATGTGTAGATGTCATTAAAATTTGACATTTAGGTGATTTTTACAAGCCCTTGCAAATGTGTGAATGTTTATTTGTTCTTTATTAGTTTGATAACACCAGATAATGTCTTAGTAATCCAATGGTTGATTACACCATTTTTAACCTTGATCACCCATGCTCATGACCTATCAACTTAACAAAGCTCATGTCTCCAGTCTAATCTCAATCCGAGTCAAAAAACAGTTTATTTGATAAAATTGATAATACAACTTGTTTCAAAACAACATTTCTGTTGATTTTCAGAAACGAAGCTGAAGCGCGGCTTGGAATTTTCCGCCATGAAATTGCAAGTTCCGATCGGATCGTTCTTCGAAAAGCATGAAGGCTGCAGGATGATCGAAGACTTTTCCGCTGTCTATGTAAATGGATGCCGTATTGAGGTTGAAGGCATTATACAAGCAATATCTGTGATGGTAATGAGCTTTTTGTGCTTCAATCTACAACATTCCGTGAAATATATCTACAACATTCCGTGAAATATAGAGACGTTGTTGAGCTTCTGGAGAGCCTCATTGGCATACGAAAAGTTGTGAACAAGCACAAAGTGCGAAATCTTCTTACGTCGTTATGAGTATCGAATTAATTCGTTGCTATAAGCATGTGTTTAATTCGTTGCTAGCTTCTTTCTATATTGACGAGCCATTTGAAACTCTTACTAACATCAAGAGATTATTTTGTATAGCCTACATATACTTTTTTACCATATACATGTACTTTGTTTGTAGTTATCATATACTTTGCATCACATATATCATCACTGTGTGCAATTTTTTAGTTTTCATTTGTGCCTTAGAGATGGTCCAAACATATGGACCGATAGATGTATATGGACCCAAGTAGGTACACATATAGTGACAAATTGGACCTTACATACGGACCCATAAAATGGCGTTTGGGACCCTCCGGTTTTGGACCCCTGAGGGTTCACATATAGTGACAAATTGGACCTTACATACGGACCCAAAAAGTCGAGTTAGGGACCTTTCGGTTTTGGACCCCTGAGGGTTCACATATAGTGACAAATTGGACCTTACATACGGACCCAAAAAATCGAGTTAGGGACCCTCCGGTTTTGGACCCCTGAGGGTTCACATATAGTGACAAATTGGACCTTACATACGGACCCATAAAATGGAGTTTGGAACCTTCCGGTTTTGGACCCCTGAGGGTTCACATATAGTGACAAATTGGACCTTACATACGGACCCATAAAATGGAGTTTGGGACCCTCCGGTTTTGGACCCCTGAGGGTTCACATATAGTGACAAATTGGACCTAGTGTTTGTACCCTTTCGGACCTTTCAAAAAATCGAGTTTGGGACCCTCCGGTTTTGGACCCCTGAGGGTTCACATATAGCATTGACAAATTGGACATTACATACGTTGGCTGTCGACTTTAAGGTCATACTCTCAATTAATTTTTTCAAGTAGCTAACTTGTTCTAAAAAATTCAGGGGACCCAAAAAATCGAGTTAGGGACCTTTCGGTTTTGGCCGGATCATCTGAGGGAGAACAATAGTGAAAATCTGCGGATGACGATTTTCATACTCCATCTCATGCCGTGGACGGAAGCACAAATGATGGATAGACTCGTTTGGAACCTTCTAACGGTAGTTTGGACGGCTGCTGTTTTTTCGGTGTGTAGTGAAGATCATGAGAAGAACGAGTCTAGTTGTTTTACGACCCTGAGGGTTCACATATAGTGACAAATTGGACCTTACATACGGACCCATAAAATGGAGTTTTTGAACCTTCCGGTTTTGGACCCCTGAGGGTTCACATATAGTGACAAATTGGACCTAGTGTTTGTACCCTTTCGGACCTTTCATACGGCCTTTTTGAGTTAACAGTGTTGTGAGAAACTTAGCAGCTCATATAGCATTGACTAATATAAACATCTAAATACATGTATGTGAATGTTTCATACTCATATTTAAATACAGAACATCCTGACATGATGCTTTTTTTACAGAAAAATAATTACATTAACATTCCTAACTAGTTTATTCCTCCTTGTAAATTAAAGTATGATTGCACAATGCGGCAATTTTCATATTTTCGTACCTTGATTATGAAGCATTTAGCATGCTGGTGTGTTCCAAAGATGTCTTGACTTGGCATAAATCTTGCGATTACTGAAAGGTTCACAATCTGGTTGAATGTTAGGAAGGGGCGTTACTTAGTAAGGGAAGCTCTGAGGATTCAGATTCGGGTAGATGTATGGATCATTGCCAAACTCAAGTGATCCCGGTTGAGATCAAACTTCAGTTCTGGGTACGCTAGGATCAGGGCAAGTATGATCTCGAACCCCTGTCCGTTCCCTGTTCTGAGAAACTGATTTCATATGAATTCCATTGTCTGACAAGTTTGACCTCTAAGTGACAACACCGAATGGGATATTTTCACCATTCGTGAGCATTCACAGTAATTGGCAGACGGCACATCGTCTGACGTTGGCCACATGTAGGCCTACCTCCTCCCTCTCATTGGCCGGGGCAGGTTCAGCATCGGCTTCCGGCTCAGCTTCAGCTTCATCTCCACCAGCTTCCTCCTCCTCTGCAGCTGCGCCTTCCTCCGTAACTTCATAGCTCTGACTCTCGATGGCAGGGCTGTTCGGCTCAGGACTAGATTGCACAGGGACTTCCATGCGTTCTGGAGTAGCATGCTTGCTCACCTGCTGAAGAAGTTCGTCAAGTCTGGCCGCCCTATCGGCCTTGGCACCACTTCCTCCATGTCCACCCACCCCACATAGATCTACATAGACGTATTGAGAGAGAATGAGAGCTACAGGACCCGGTGGAGGCCACGGAGTTCTCTCTACCAACACAGGAACGAGTGGCTTGCGAAGGAGATCCGCAAGACAAAGTTCTTGCGTACATGATGGAGAGAGGACAAGTCTAGGAGTCACTGCAGCAACCACGACACGGCAGTGACGCAATGCACGTTCCACACGAGCCAATAGAACATCACCGCCACCCATTTGACCAATGTCCATCCAACAGGGAAAGCCAGCGCGCTCCAAATGATCTCTCAGGCCGCGCATCGTCTCCTGACTATCCCACTGATAACACAGGAATATCTGTGCACGGTCCAACTCAGCCTCGCGCTCTTCTTCAATTGCCTCTGCAATATCTCCGCGTCCTATCTGATACAGACAGGCAATGAGCATATCCACAGCCAGATTCGTGTTCCCGTTAGTGATTACCCAGTCGGCGATGAGCAGTAAAGCTGGATTCAAATCTTCGTTGAAACGTGAAATTTGCGCCTCGTTGTACCCTGTGAAAGGAACAATTTGAAAGTGCAACAAATTGAAATTCGTCGAGCATCTCAACGATTTTTCTTTCTTCAACGGTCTTTCTTTCAATAAAAGCAGCTTATCTAAAGTAGCCTAAAGATTAAAGCTGTAAGGCAGTTGATCTCCAAAATTTATATTGTGTAATATACAAATAACAACATCAACAACCGGTTTGGTTTTAATTCACAATTTACTTGAACTCTGAGCACTATCGAACATTTAATAAAGGAAAGCAGAATAATCAACAGTTATGATTTGTTGAATTTCAGCATTGGTCGGACTACCAGTGCGTCAAAAAATCAAGTGATTCCTCCTCAACCAATAATTTACGTACAAAATGATGTCCAATGATGTTCGCTTCTCCTTATTCAGAGATACAATCAGTTATGATATATATGTGGGTCATTCAACGGTAACGATCGTTTCATTCTGAGTAACTCGTTTTCAGCACAGGTTTTCATACTTAAGAAACCTCGAAATCGAACTGCTGCCAAGATAATCTTATACACTGAAAACTATCGCTCCACAATGGTTTTGATACAACTTCGTGCTTTCTTCCATTTATAGCACTAAATGTACCCGGTAACGGTCGTTTCAAAAACAACACGCTTTTCAATTACTTGTGCACAAGGAAGGGAGGTTTATTTTCTCAATTTGTGTGTAGATCTTAACATGCTTGGTAGCGCCCGTTTCTTAAGAATTACTTTTGATTATAACAGACGCTAGTAGTGGAAACAGAAAAGGACAGTGGTCACCAATAGTTAAGGAAATTAAATATGTATTTATATGAATTACAAGATGAAAGTACCGCGCATGTATGTAGAGTTTTACATGCACTGTATTTTCATAAAAAGGGTTCTGCTGGCAGCAATATTTATCACTACCTTCATAAGCATTTGCTGGAGAATCTTCGTTTGTTTGTGCAGGGTGCCCCATAAAAAATGTGACTAGATTTTAATGTAGCATAATTCTCTAAATATCCAACAGAAATTGACAGATAAGATCTTAATTTAAAGCCAATACACATCTTATACATTGCAATAATTATATTTGAGGATGAGAGCATGAATTACATGCAAAGCAGAAGAACTCGAAATCCAAGAAATTAGATGAAAAGAACAATGACTGAATGGAAACTCAAGTAAATGAAAATGCTTGCGGTTTAACTTGGACAAAATGTGGAACAGATGTTGAGACTATGGAAGAAATAAAACAGGAAAACACAAAATTTGTGGCGTTCTTTTACAATGTGTGATTGCTGAAGATTGATCCAGTCATTATCCAATTGATGCTGTGTGATCATCTGTAGCAGAAAGACTTCGCCATGCTGATCTTCGTTTAAGTGAAGAATTGGAGGTAGGCTAGGTTTTCCATTCAGTCGTCGCTCTTTTCATCTAGTTTTTTGGATTTCGAGATCTTCTGCTTTGCATGTACACTATGCATTCTGATCCTCAAATCTAAACACTGCAATATTGATTATGGCAATAAAGATATGTGCTGGCCTCAAGATGAGACCTTATTTGTCAATTTCTGTTGGATAATTGAAAAGTTATTCTACATCAAAATTCAGTCACATTTTTATACCACACCTTAATATGTCGTACAATATTAAGCAGATACCTGCCAATTGACCATGTTGTCGTTGGTCTATGTTCGTTGTCAGTTGTAATTTACATAACTGAATTAATAAAGACCATCTGCAGAGCTTGCTTAGAAGGGAATGACTACAAAGCTGTTGAACGTAGCTTTTAAGTTTTTGTATCCTGAAAATCTCGGCATTTCACCAAATTGAGCTCACGATCTGAGAGTCAATAGACGCCATTCAAATGTGCATTCACTGAAAGCTCACCTAGTTCCTCGCACAGTGCCTTCCAGTCCTGTCCTTCAACTGCTCCATTGAGAAGCTTGGCTGCCGCTTTCATCCAATGTGGAATAAATTGTCCTTTTTGTACTTCAATGTTCCACACATCAGAACTCAGCACGTGATTCGGGAGTATTGGAGGCACGTAACCGTCTAAAATTGAAGAGATGATGAGGCAAAATGCGTTCAAGAACCTAAAAGTTTTGAAATATTAACATGCTTTCCATGCCACTTATTTATTCGATAATCTGAAATGTTGACGTTCTTACCCTTATAAACCGATGTTGGGAACCAAGCCTTCCATTGATCCGTTTTTACACGTCGAAGACCACAGCATACGATCTGTAATCAGAAAACAACATTTCAGCGTCACCAAAGAGTGAAGTTGAAAGTATTGACTTGCACAGTATTTCTAAACTGTTGATGTTCAAAATTGATGGAGCGTTTTAAAGACCGCAAAAATACATCATGAAGAATTGATGTCTACTTTTATGGTTCATGTTGAATTCTCAGGAACTGAATGATTAAGAGAAAATGATGAGATTGATGAGTAAGACGAGTGTAAGTGGGCATGAGGATATGAAGTCAAAATGGTTTTGATGAAATGGTCCTTCGGAAAGGATGAAACAATGAAAAAAAATCTATGAAACACAACGTTCCTAGCAGCAGCTAAAACCTATGTTTCTGTCACAATTCTCACCGGAAAATATTTTGCCTTTAACAATTTGTAGAGGCAGGGATTAAATGATTTTCCGGCTTAAGTTTTAGTAGAAACATCGGTTTTCGGTGTTGTTAACAACGTTCATGAGAAAAAATTAATTCCGAGTCTTCCTATCGTACAGCTACATCAGAATTGAATGCTAATACCATTTTGACCAGAAACTTTATCGAAATGACCGTTGTTGAAGCCATAATAAGCGTGCAATTCATTATAACTGGAAATGCATTTTGTATCGTGATTGGAAAGACAATGTTAGAAAGACATGCGATCGTCTGTGTAATGCGTGCAGGTCGCATTAATAAGCTGATTGAGCAGTAACGCACAATCTTCCCGCACACACTAAACTATCCCTCAATTCCCAATCTCCCCCCATTCCCATTCTCCCAATTTTTCAACAATTTGAATTGCACATAATATTACATTTAAAAATGTAAATATTAAATAAATATTTTAAATATATTGCACATAAAGTTTCCAGATTCACCCGACGCGCTTCGTCTACACAGACTGTGTCAAGAGCTACCTCAGTATATGAAACGCGTCGAGTGAATCTGGAATTTTTATTACAACACAAATTGATTATTACATACATTATGACAAGATTGTGCATGCAAATATCCGTTGCATGTATTACACTTGAACAACCCGCAAAGAGAGTGTTTTGACAAGTTCGGTTTGTGATAGACTTGTTCATTCGGGAGGTCAGTCACAACGCAATAAGAAAAAAAGGAAGGCTCTCTCCCAATTTTTCCGATCTTGTCATAATGTCATACACAGATGAAAAAGGAATAAATTACCTTATTGGAAAGGCACTCATCGATGCTGAGAAAATGAATGCACGCAGGTTGTGCACAGCGGGAGACAGCGTGTGCTTGGCATTCCGCACCACAAGGACACGCCACAACGACTTGATAAGCCATTCTTCGCATCCACAGCTGGCGCAGTTCTTCCAAAACAGTCTCCAGGAAGCGGCGTACCTTCGCAACCGTATGTGGAGAAGGCAGCTCTGTTTCCGGTTCCTTATTTTCCTCGGGACATGTCTCACGAGGAATTGAGCCACCTAGAAAATAAAAGACAATAATAATCATGATGTGTAATGTAGCGTCGACATAAGAATCAAATTTATCTCATATTACACAAATCATTCTGTCCCATAAGTCATCAGCTCATTTCGTGGACAACTTTTTTCATTTTCTCTTTAATGAACACTGTCGGCTGTATTTATAGAAATTTAACAATACCATAGAAATCTACTTCTATTGTCGTATTGATAACAATCCTATTGAAGTTAATTCCCTGCAGCTATTTAGGTAAAGGAAATTGGTATTTACAAATATGCTTTATCTTACAGAAATGTTCTACGGGTTGAGAATGTGTAATCACGAACTTATAAGCCGAAAGTCCTATCGGTCAAGCAATCGGTTCAACTTCATCCAAGAGGGTGCTTTCCAACACCCCTCCTTATCGTGATACCCCGTGCAGGATTTCGTTATTTTGTCCGTCACATCTGCCAGAATATATCTTGGAGGAAATTCTGTATTTTCGTTTGCAAATGGATCACAGTAATTTGCACCAATAAATCGTTTGATACTCTCCATCGGTCATCGGCAATCTATGTCGACATTGAAGGCACGAGCGTTCTCTTCCTGCCGACTTCCATTGAACTCTCGGGGCTCGACCTCTGAACGGAAAGATCGCTAGGCCAAGCACTTAACCACTGTGCCACGGAGACCACTCCGCAATGCATAGATATGAGCTATGAAATCATGAGTTGAGTTCTACGAAGAAAATTGCAAGACGTAAAAATGAATGGTTCTGCGACAGACACTAATTGCAGTCTTGTTTCCCATTACCCTTGATCCGCAGTCTCTTGGTTATGGATAACAGACAGTGCAGTCTTATTCATGACTGTGTTAATGACAGTTATAAGGGAATATCATTATTTCTGACATTTATATTCTTTATTTTTTTCGCATTGATTGATCATTTGAACTCTTAAACACTTGAAAAGTCACGGACAAATCGACCAAAGTCTTCATGATCTCGCTTCGACCAACGCAGGCTCGGTTCTTTTCAAAGTGGCTCTATCATTGCACCTTGCCAGCGCAACAGACATCCTTCCACAAATAGAAGCAATGGCATCGTGGACAGTCACTCCGGTCTGTATTACGAGACAGGTTCTTTGGCGCGTAACAAATTGCACGGATTCGTCACTATTCTATTCTACATATTTCTAGTCACTTCATGCTACTCATTACAACAGCAATCAGTACCCTGATTTCCTATCATTATCCAGGAATAGCAATTAAGGATAAACAAAGAATTATAATTCAATAATCGCAAGTCTTTCATCTGCACCTGCTGGAATTTAATAATACTTGTACCTTCGGCATTGAAAATGTGAAAATTACTGAGAACCTTTCTTCTATGGGTCTTTGATCCTCATACAATTTCTTACTAACAGTTTCAAAAGTTCACTGCGATAGAGCTACAGAAAACTCACTTGTTGGAGCGCTAACCCGGTAAACGGACACCTTGATGCGACTTAGCCGATAGGAGTGCATTTCGAGTGCAAAGTCGTGTTCTTGATCAACGAAGAACCAAGCCTTGTTGTAGTAGAGAACAGGGTCTCGTCCACCCTGTTCTTGAGACCAGATAATACTGCGTGCGAGGAGTCTTTGAAATAAACCATCTACAATTAAAGAAGCAGTTTTTAAACATTATTTCGCAGCATCTGACTTTGACTACCACGGTTGGAGCCGGCCAACAGCTCGGCCATAACTTGGAAGACCAGCCGGCCGGTTTATTTAATTAGGCCAATGTCGACCGTTGACATTAATTGTAGAATATATTGTTTAGTCAATGAAATCAAAGGAATTACAACATTGCATTAATATAAGAGCACCTGTACCTTCATAACGTGAGATGATGCGGTTTCATGTATAAAATTATCAATTATCACATGTAAATTATCAACAGCCAAAAGATTATCAGCTTGCACATGCAGTTTCAAACCCTACTTTATCTCAAATATAGCTTCGAGAACCCTATCTTCTAGCCGATATGAATTTTGCAAGAATAGTGTATTTCTTATCTTATCTATCATACAATTATTCCACATCTTGAATAGCTAGGATAGCACTTGGAGCTTAGGAGGTGCAATGAAAAACGAATTCCAATGCAGCCACTGAGATGCCAGTAGGGCCTACAACTCGACCATTTGAAAGCGGCTAGTGGAGCATTGTTTGATAAGTTAACGGCATTGACATCGCACAGGGACTGCCAAAGTCTCCGAACACATGCGGAAATAAGATTCCGTCGCATATTCGGTGACAAAACATTTCGTGACATCAGTACTCTGTCAGTAGTCAGATTGTTCATCTTATTGTGTCAATATTGCGCCCGTTTGGGTCATCATTTTTATTCCTTGCTATCAATTTAATGGCCGGGTATCCTGTTGACTACCATTTCAATTTGATGAATTATTGGATCTTCAACAGATTTATGAGTATTACCCACAAGTCAGGAATGTTATTGCCATCACAGCAGTTTGCCGCCAGTGAAGTGATTTGAAGTGAAATAATCAGAAGATAATATCATTCATTGCTCTTGATCTGAGAGTGAATATTCTCGTGCAGGATATATACACATTTTGCTGCAATTTTCCCACCTCTTGTTGGATTAGGCAGGACTGTTGATGCTCTTGAATTCCACTTCCCACCTTCTGCTGTCACTTCTGACTTGCAAGAGGTAATTCTAGCTTTAGGGGAAGGTGTGGTGACTGAAGGGACTAGATCTGCTGACTATAGAGAACGGTTCCATTGATACTCCTCTTAATGGAATGCTCCTATAAATACATATTTTTACAGAATTTTCACCCCTAGCACAACTATGAGCCATGAACAAAGCTAGGGGTTGCTCAATGAAAAAAATGTATATTATCTGTATTATTTTAAAGAAAGAAAAAAAAACGGATCTTCTAATCTGATGAAGCTGTCCCCATCAGAAACCTGTTCGCACGCCTCATGAAAGCATCAAGATTGTATTTGTCAAGGAAAGTGGTCTGGGTAAGCTGATTCCAAAGCTTCGCCGTGCGAACAAAAAAGCTTTTCGAGGGACTCACAGTACGTGCGCGTTCTAAGCTCACATGATAGCATGTTAGTGCATTAGCTCTGTGTGTGCTTCTGGAGAAGATCTTAGGTTTGGGTACGCACTCATTTACTGCAGAGCTGCGTCTGCCGAAATGGTATCTGCAGAGGAGACTGAGGGAAGCAGCATCCCGTCTGACGGAGAGCGGCTGCAACTTGCTAGCAAGTTTTTCACCCATGAGATTCTTGACACGTTTCTCAATCCGTTCAAGGAAGTTAATTTATGTTTGTAGTGCACGAAGGACTGCACCTAATATATATCAAGGCCGTCAAGGTTGGCGCACTGTGTAGAGGTGTTGCTAATCTGGTACTTGCTGTTCTGGGCATCACTTCCCACCTTCAAATGTTTGTCTCAGCACCTTCAGGATGTGCACACAGGTATATCACGCAGTGTTTTTACCGCTTCCCTCTATTTCACTCATCAAACTAAGTAGATAGACACAACAAAGATCAGAAAGGAAAATCAAATTTCAAATGAGTCCCATCAATAGGAGCGCATGATAGGAAATTACTATCAGATGAAAAAAGTCATGAAAAATATATAAAGTCAATGATATATGCAGAATTCCAATGCAGTCTCCCTCGCTTTATTGTATCATTAAAATTTCACCATCAAAACAAGTTTAGAAACCTTTTTTGAAGTCATCACTGCATCGTATTTAACCTAGAACTTATAAAAAGGACAGTGATAGCAAGTAGCAAGTTGGCAACCGAGTCTATGCAGCAACCCTGAAGTAAGACTCCTAAACTGAATGTCGATTACTACCGAAACTGCATCAAATCTTGATTTTTGGTATAAATTGAAGCATTAAATTTAGGAATGAGGGGTGATACATCAACGATGATGCATAAGACCCACTTCCTGGAAAACGTGCATCCCTGCTTATTGTTAAAGCCAAATCAGTGAATATACACCTAGAAAATGCATGTGATGTTCAATCACCTGCTTGTTAAAAAAGTATTTAGATATTGTGATGATAGTCTCTAACAATTCTCCATTAGGGCGTGTCTAACGGAATGGATATTCTTCATGTAAGAGAAATTCAATATCATTTACTGACTTAGCCTGAGGCATAAAATTCTACGAGCGCGAAAATCAATATTTGAAGAACATTACAGTAAATTAAAGCACTGTAGATGACGTCTATTATGTTTGACTGTAAATGAAACATAGGAACTTGTAAGGCCTCAGCCACACTGCGAGCTTTTTCAAGCGTTTCGGAGCAAAGCGTTTTGCAGCAAATATAAAGTCATCATTGCAGCAGTTGTAGAGTGCTACACAGGGAGCAAAGCAAATCAGAGCGATTGATAGCTTGCGAACATACGTCTGCTCGGGACTCTCGTGTTTGCTTTGCTTTCAGTGTGGCTGAGGCCTAACGCAAATGAAATGGTACAATCTGCTGACATAAAACCATAGAAATCGAGCGAAGTTTGTTCGACCAAATTGTGCGAAGTTTCAGTGACTGTTATCAATCGGATCACACAGCATAGAGACACAATCGATGTCAAGTTCTAGAGAGAAGTTTGTGAACGTTTTTTCGTGCGCCTGCTAACTTTTTTAATGGTGATCGGGGGGCCCAATAATATCGAGAAAACTTTCGCGCAATGGTCTAAATTCCTCAAATCTGAAGGAATCGCGGAGATCGGAGCATTTTGAAGGAATTCACAGCAATCCGCAAGCGACGCACGACTATTTTCCTGTCTCTGAAAGGCATTGGAAATTTCTTTTTGCCCACTTATTAAGTTCCTGCATGTGCCATTGTTTTGAATCAGTTTGCACTTCTAACGAAGTGATACGCTTAAACAATCTAATTCTGCTAGTATAGTAGTTCTGGGAACAATTGAATCATAGCAACATCAAAATCGCGGGAGGAAGAGCTCCGAGACCCCGCGTTTTTCAGAGTTCAAAATATTCCAGGTAGAGTACGATTAAGGAGCAGCAGCAAGTGCCCGTTCGTGTAGTTATAGCAGGCTTGTCGTGGAAGCGAAATGGTAATGGAACCATAAAATCCCGTCCCAAAGCAAGCCCGAGTTATAGTCAGTTGCTGATCCTAAATTTTAATTTGCATCAAACCAAGGAAGGTGAATTCAACCATCATTTCGAGTTTTGTAACACGGAAAACTCGTCATGTATCATAATTTGAGCACATGGTACAACCAAGCTTAAAATTCGGTGGAATCGAACCGTCACCTGTGGTGGCTGCTGTCGAAGGCGAGTATTATTAAGCCATGAATCAGAGAATATTCTACAAATGACTTCAGTTAGCCGATGATGTGAGCTGCCATCGTATCGACATCACTAACACATGGCAGCCAGTATAAAGCAGGCATGGATTATAATGACAAATTTTCAGAAATTAGTAGTTATAATTCAAGTCATTGGATGGCAAGAGTCAGCATGTACATTACAGCAAATTAATATTTAGCAATTAATTTCGATCTTCATTAGAAGATCGTCGTCAGGCATAGAAGGAAAACATTTAATAGGGTCGTGCGAGTCAAGCTTTTGTCAACCTCGAGTCGAGTCGGGCAAAATTTTCAAAGATATTAAGAGGCAAAAGTGTGTTTAGGCCTACTTAGGCCAATAAAAGCAGTGAAGAGAACAAGAAAAATAAGGTATATGGCGACGCAAATCGTTGATCGGATGAGTGGGCTATCCTTTATTAAGTAGCCTATATGTAATTGAGGACATTAGACATTCATTAAAATTTAAAAATTTAACATACAAATTTAAAAAATTCTATGCATCCAATCATTTATCTAAATTATTTTTGCAATCAATTTTTTAAAAAATTTTGTTTAAGTAGTGTATATATTTTGCCTGTAGGTATATTATACAGTAATTATTCAGCAAGCGTGCCACTATTCTGAATACCGTACAGGCAGGGGCGTAGCCAGAGGGGCGGACGGGCGGCCGCCCCACCCACCCACCCCCGAACACCGAGCGGAGCTCCATCATAGAGGAATTGGCATTCTGTAGTTCCTGACTCACTACATCGCCACCGGGCAGAGGGATCAGACACAACAACATCTGGTTATTGCATTATGTACATGTTCATCGTGCTAGGAGCACAGAGGTTAGGAGCCATTCGCAGCAGCACAGAAGAATCGCTGCTAAATTAGCCTAACTTCTTGATTGAAAATGACAGCATGAAGCGCGTATCTGAAAGCCGGTGAATGAATCCCTTCAACAAATACAGGCCTGTTTGTTTATTTTCTTCTCAACGTCATCTTGAGATCCATGAATGGGTGCGAATAATTGCCTTTGGCTCATCCTTATTCCAAGAATTCCTTATTCCTTATTTCCAAGAATTTTGAAGCAGTCAAATCACATGATATTTTGCTTGATGCATCTCGACTGCTCATTCAGTCTTTCGATCGCCCTGCTAACGTGCGTACGTTGACCGAAATCATCAGTTGAACTGTGATATTCTTTTTTTAATTTCGATTCTTCGAAGTTGTGCTGCTGCTGCTTGGTGCCTGCGATAAGACCTGTTTTGGATGCCTGTTTTATCCAAAAACAGGCATCTAGGGATAAGTTTGTTAGGTCTACTTCACATATGTATGCAGTAGGCCTACAATTAGTTTGTGAATGTTTGTGTGTCTTCCGATGTTTCAACGGTACATTTTTTGAAAAATATGCCTTATTGTGCCCCCCGAAACGAAATCCTGGCTACGCTACTGCGTACAGGGTGAGAGAGAATATCGCTCAGTTGCTATTAGGAAATTGACAAAAGATCAATTTCATATTTATCGAGTTAACTTCAACCTGTATTTTTCACAGTTATGAAGTGCTATGTCTACTGGTCGCTGTTAAATGTCAGAGCAGGCGGAGAAATAAGGGAGTTCGCAGTTTTTATTCAAGTTGTACATTATTGCAATGTGTATTTATCGATTTTTGTGTATTTATCTAGTTGTGCTCTATTCAGTCTATTCCAGTTAAACAGCTTGTGTAGTTATTTATCGCTCTAGAGAACAGCACATCATCAGATTATTTATCAAATGCAGCTGATTAATGTGATGTTGCCCGAGTTGTAGTCTGCTGACCATCATATCATCCTGCACTTGCCTTAATGAGAAACCTGTTTACCTACGTTGATGAGTGTAATTTTTTGTGAGTAGTGTATTGAATCATTTTTCGTTTTTCAACAAAATATGATAACAATATATGTGCGATTTTTTTTACTAAAATACGAAATAAATTATGATTTCTGAACAGATGCTAGAGTGAGTATTTACGTGCGTGAGATAAACCAAAATTAGCAAACAAACTGTCTGATAAGTTAAAATAACAGGTCCGAATTGCGTTTTGCAAAGTTAAGTTTTGAGATAGAAAAAACTAATCTTCTTCAGGGATCGCAATTCATCCAAGAATAAAACAGAAAATCGGGAAAAACCGGGTTTGAATGCTAAGCTTAGAAATATTTACATTAGACTTATTTCTCAAAAAACGGAAGATGTCGATCCCTGATCTTCTCCCTTTGGCTGATGTGATTGGCTGTCGTTAAATGTGACTGAATTTAGGGAACATTTCATTGCATATTCAACAATATTGCTGTGACCAGGCTGTGAACAAGACACAATGCTAAATAAATAAACGCCTTAAAGTAGTAGGTCATTAAAGAAATTCAATGTAATCGAAATAAGAAAGTTATGCAAACGCGATATATTTTTACACATGCTCGCCAACTAGATTCGAATACTCATCGTCATTCGAGTACTCGCAGAGCCCTAACATTTAATGCACAAAAATTCAAAATTTACATTACATAAAGGGTGATAAGAAGGGGAGAGGAATAGAAATATGAGTATCAAGACAGATGGCATTGGACTACATTTTGCCAACAGCAAGGATACATTGACTGTGATCTGACTAAAAGAAAAGAGGATTAAAGAAGGAGAAAGAGGAAAAGGAACGATTTGAATTATGATAAAGTGATGCATTATGATAGAAAATATTCTATATCGCCAGTAAAAAGAAAATCTCTGTAATGTTCGAGTTCAGATTTACTATTGATTTCTGGGTCTAATTTATTGATCAATAAAGCTAACCTACGTTTCTTATAAGCCTTACTCATCAACAAATTAAACCCAAACATCAATAGTAAGTCTGAACTCGAACATTACAGATTTTCTTTTTTCTAGTGATGCATAATATTTTCCATCATCATGCTGCATCACTTTGTCATTATTTACATCGTTTCATTTCCTCTTCCTCCTTCTTTAATCCTTTTTCCTTTTAGTCAGATCAGTCAATTTCTATTGCCTTTGCTATTGGTACGATGTCCAATGCTATCTGTCTCATACTCACATTTCTATTCCTCTTCTCTTACTCATGACATCTTATTTCCCTTTATGTAATGTGAATTTTGAATTTTTGTACATTAAATCTAAAAAAAATTATTCAATTGAATCTTCTGTGTCTGACGATGATCATTCAATGAAGATCGGGATTAATTGCTAAATATAAATCTACAATAAACATCAATATACATCTTGACTATTCCCAACAAATAACGTGGAAATAAGTATAGTCAAAACATTCAAAAATTATTTACAATTCAGCAAGACTCAACAAAGTTTCAGTCAACGATGATTGGAGATGTGTTTGATTGATTTGAAAGACAGTGTTGAGCAAATCATGCTGTATTGCGGTGTCAGTGATGTACATGCAGTAGTCATTCCTGCTGAGATTTGTTGGGGATGCATCGTCTGCTCGGTCATTGTTCGGTATAAAAATGTCAGCAGCAAACCGAATGAGATACAAATTCCTGTAGAATTGAAATACATGTACATTTTACACAATCAACTTCATGCAAGCAAAGATACATGTCGAACCACTCTGCGATAAAAAAATTCTCAAGGATATACTATAGCAAGCGATGAGTTCAAGCGATGTATCAAATGTGCTTACCGGGGAGAAAGTATTGAAATTTCAAGTAAAAAATAACACTGTTGGGAGAATCATAAAAGTTGGGGTCGGCCGTAGTCCAAGGTTTCAGCAATGATGGGACATAGAAGCTCCGTTCTGGAGAAGGAGTTGGCTGAAAGAGATAGCGTATTCTAGCATGAGTCAATTTATTTATAAGAATAATAATAACTTTATTTTAGCTAGAAACACATTAGGAAGGATCATTTTTTCGATATGGTCGAGCAACAAAAGTTACATATCAATGAAAGGAAAGATAAGACATCAATGATTTCTATACGTCATTTAGAAAGGCATTAAAATGAAAATTAAAAGAAGCTTTCTTGAAGGCTTTCAGTGACTCTGATTGACGGATTTCGTCAAGCAAGTTGTTACAGATGGTTGGAGCCACAACAGGAAAGGACGAGCTTCCAAGCGCTGTGCGACTGAAAGGAACAGACAGTAATTTGCTTTTTGAAGACCGCAAAGTGCGCGATGGACGATGAATCGATAACAATCCCTTCAAATATTCCGGGACCATACCATGTAAAGCTTTGTGGAACATTACACTAGTTTTGAATTTTGATCGAAATAATTGGATTAATTTAATTATAATAATATTCGATTTAATTGGTAACCATCGCAAATTCATATAAAATTCAATATAACATATTATTGAATCGCTGTCATTTTAAACATACCCGCAGTTGAAAATCAATACGTAAATGGCGACATTTCAAATTAAGTTGCTACTCTTAGATTGATAAATACGTAATATCAATGTAAATACAATGAATTAAAAGCTGGCGTTCCACGATGTTCTGCGATCGAGTATGACCACTAGAATCCTTCTATGCCAACCATTGTCTTATTATGGCAACTTTCTACACATCATCATTTTTCAACTGATGATGCAAAGGTAATTCAACCGGCAGGCGATTGACATTTCGATGCGGAAATTATTGCATTTCACAGTTTAATCACTTTAGTTCTTTAACCGGACCAGTGATTGACTTCATCTTTTGGATAATAATGAATGTGAGTTTTCAGAAAATTTCGTCTGTTCATGCCATCGATCGAATCTTGTCCAGACGAAGTTGGTCACAGCATGAAAATCCCATTACCGATGACAAAATCGAGGCTACAGTGTGGGCGTCAAGCTGATCATGAGCTGAACTTACTTTCATCACGTTCATTGAGTTAAAGTTCGTATATCCTTCAATGTTAAAATATTGAGCCCCAATATACCGATTTAGCATATTGTCAATCATAGGATAAAAATTAACACAATGATGCTACAATTCATGAACTGTAATATTCCATTGGCAACATCATCGAAGATGGAGAGGAAATGCCCGCACAACACATGACGGCCCCCTGGACCTCTTCCAAATAGCATGGAGGTATAGGTTGACACCACCACCACCAGGGGGAGGAGATTACATATTTTATCATCAAGAGATTTATCAATGGCCCCTCAACCTCACATCCATGACTGTTACGAATGCCGAATAGCTGATGCTGCTTGCGTATATTTTTCAATCAGCAACTCTTACTTCGTCTTTAGAAATTTAAGGAAAAAACCATAACACCTATCGATGTATAATAAATAAATGAAGTTGTTTGAAATTATTCCAAGGAAAGTATAACTGTCGCCTGCGTCATGCAAAAAATATCTGACAACTTGAAAGCAACATTAAAGGTAACTTTGAGAGACGCGCGCACAAAGAAAACCACGCACATAAGCCAACAATTACTTAGCCGATATCGGAATCAAAATACAGGAATTTTGAGAGAATACCCGTGTACCTGAACAGTGCTCTGATATATTTTCAAATTGATAGATAGATAGATAGATCGATTCTCGAATTGCATTAGCTTAGATAGAATTGAAATAGAGAGAGGTCAGTGACATAACTCTATTAACTTACCTGTGGAGAGGTCGGTGGTTCATATTCATCAAGGTCTATGCGAAAATGAACTGTCGAAAATTTGTTTTGAGAGCTTTTCTCTTCAGTTTTATTAACGCGCAAATTGCAAGACTGCAACTATGGATAAAATAATCGATTTCTGAAGAAATCACTAAACAATGTGCATGTAAGCAATAGGTTTATAATTTGAAATGCAAGGATTCCATTCCTTATACATCATAGTGCATATTCATGTCAATGTCATTTCTGTTAAGTTAATGTTATGTCAAATATCGGCAAATAGCTGTGTCATTGTTTTGTGAAAGTATTTATCTGTCTGCACTTGCTGTACTTACTGTACTTACTGACTTGTTTTGTAAAAGCGCACAATCACAGTAGGTTGTTCGGATATAAATATATGATTTTCCAGTCTGGTGCCCTGATTTTGCGTGCTTGTTTCTTCCGAAATTAGATAACATCGTCTAAGATACACACTAACATCTCTTCACAAGCAAACAATCCAATTTTAATCAGCAGATAAAAGTTCCAACAAGTAATTCTCAGGAATGTTCGTCATTTAGGAATGTGTGATTTTATAATAACATATTGCATACAGTTCAGGCAGTGTTTATTTGCTAATTTGAATAATATCTCATCGAGTTCAAGATATTCAAATATGTCTGCAATTCGCTGTGGTTCGACGAACGAGTGCATATTCTTACTGAATATCGTCTATTTTGATAATTAAAAAAGACTGCTGCTCTTGTCTCTCAACATTCCATTTCCTCTACAATCCTCCGCCAGTATTCATGTTTTCAGATCAACTGAACATATTTGTATCGCAATACTTCTCATCCGATGAAGAAAATCATTCCGGCATTCATACATTGTAGAATATAATTCTTAGTAATTTTGTGAATAATTGTAGTCCTATTGAGGCTGAAGACGTTGAAAAAGATGATGAGAAAATTGGAAATATTTAGCTTTATACTAACACTTACTTCACATGACCCCATTTCATCCAATATCATGAACATCAAAAGATCTAGTTCACAGCCCTCAACATCAACAAAACTGTCAAACACGCACTCATTATCCGGAGTAAATTAGAAATTTTGTGAACCTTCGGGTATTTATTAAGTAACGCCTCATTACACTACTTACATTCCGCTTTTAATGTCAGTGTGGCAGTGATAAAAAGCTACTTTTGAAAGCGAATTGTAAAAAGAGCTGTCAAGCATTGTCATGAAAATGGAAGATGTTTGTTTATACTTCTATCACTACAACTACAGTGCGTGTATTACGCATGTGCATAAAAGTATAATGTACATGTACATAGAGCAACATAACAAGACTTTACTTTTGACCTGACATTCAAATTTAAGTGATATTAATACACAATTTGGAACATTAAGGCACAAAAAACATTTGAATTGCTTACGTTGACAGGATTTGGTAGGCGCTCAGCAGCAAGATCAAATTTCTCCATCAGACCAATGAGAGCCAATTTGGCATGACGATGAGTGGACCAATATGTATCCAGTAGCCGTTCGTCTAAAACGGCGGAATGACGCAATTTATACCACGCCTCTCCTGTGTTAGTCGATGCCTACAACACAAACATGTTCAGATGAGAGGCTTTCAAGATTTACAGAAGAAGAAAGATTGGTAGTTGTGGGTTATCTCCCCCCTCAGGTTTTCAAATTTGTCTAAAATCTGCAAAAATGAATCAATCATCAACAAACTTCATGTAGACGTTCCTAAGTATATTTTCTACCCACGTACAAAATTTTATGCAGATCGAAAGAGTACATTTTGCATGAGAGACGATAACGTGAAGTGTAGCGATGTCAACAGCCTGATCTGACTTGGTCTGTTCGACGCATTATTGCTACTCGTGTGTGCATTGTTCTCTCTCCCTCTTCGTCTCATCCACTGTTATTTGAAATCTTCCCACGACCTTTTTAGTTAAAAATGTTAGTGTAAGGGACATGGCCTGGTCATCATCACCACGAGTTGTCGCGTCATGAATTTGTTGACTTCAAGTGCTTCCTGCTCTGACGATGAGGTCATAGGAAGTCTGATCAAGCTGCAGACGTCGATGTACTTCAAGTTATCGCTCCTAATTCAAATAGGACTTATCTGATTTGCGCAAATTTTGGCATGTAGGTAGAAAATATCCTCACTGACGAGTACATGAAGTTTTGTGACGATTAATTCATTTCTACGGATTTTAGACAAATTTGAAAACCTGGGGGGATAACCCATAAGTATCGAAAGATCAACTAGAATTTCGTCTACAGCCTTCAGCTATTGCGAACTGGGACTCCTGCTGGATTGGCTCTGCGCATAGAAATTGTTTGACCGGGATGGAAATTGACTCAATGTCACGGCGCCTACGTTGGACTCAGCTGGGGCATGAATGGTCAATGAAAGGCTACAAATTACCCATTTGACTGATTCTAACCCGGTGATGCACTCGTTGAGAATTGACAAGTGTACCTACGTGAAAATCTGTTTCATTACTGTAAAGTGCATGAAACTGAATGTCCATTCTAGACGTTTTATGATTATCAATCCTTATGGTTCAGGTCATGATGCGGCAGTCAGGTGCGATACGGCGATCTAATTTGATCAAGAAATCAAACAAGATTCGGTTTTCAATTATTCAATATGATCCTTAATTCGATATGATCCGGTGATCTAGTGATTCGACATGAAATCTTCAATATTTCATAAAGCTCGGCTAATGAACGGTGAATCGCTACCTTAGAAAAAACGTCATCTAACACCTTCCTAAGAGAAGAGAAAATCAAACTATAACTGATACAAAATTCGTTTCAACTACAACACTCGAAGACATGATTTGAATTGATACCATCTTATTACTCCAATGTAGTAATTGATAACGTCAAGAATTTATTAAATTAATATTAATAATTATTAATTAGTTATTAATTTATTTAGTCAAGCTGCTGTAAAGATGTCTAATGATGAGTGCGATATATTCTTAGTTAGTACAAGACGTGCATTTTCACCGCAGGACAGCCTTATCAAGAGAGACACTACATAGAAAGGATTGGTGTAACTACTTCAGACAATGATCAAGATAATTTAAAACTTAGAGAATCTATGATTATTCGTCAACAACAACCACATATCAGCAACCATGTAGAGAGCACTGAGCATCAATCTTGTGATGTCTGACATTTCAAGTCATCATAGCTTATCATTCAAATGTTTCACTGATGAAGATACTTTTGCCTACTATCTCGCTTAATAAAGCCGCCTTCAGGTGAAAATTTCCGTCTGGTACTAATCAAGAACTGATTGCACTCATCAATAAACGTCTTCACAACAGCCTGGCTATGAATAGATGCTATGTTATAGCTATGTATGGCTATGTTATAGGATGCGCTTCATACATCACTAAGAAACAAAGATGAATTCAACGAAGTGTCAAACTTCTGATCTTTGAAAACCGCCCCTTGCACAAATGCAAACGTCTTACCTTTTTCAATACGGAAAAGGAAGAAAAATGGGGAAGTAAGACATATAAAAGTGAAGATCTGAACAAGATAACCTCACTCACTGTATCTGATTGCAAAACATACTATTTGGCATGAGATGAAACATGACTTACGTTGACATCGGAAAACAACTCTCTTGTTCACTACTGCACTCAGGCGCGCAACAAGAGCGAAAGATTTGCAGCCAAACGAGTTCTAGGTCACTCATTGTTCTTCATAACACCTGTAATGATTCTACTGACACACAAACTGAGATTTAAAGATGATTATCTGATAGATTGCTTCAGGCCATGACGCTTTTCATCCCCTTCGTCAGTGTTGTCTAAACTTTATCCTAATAGATAGTAGCAATGGATCATATCTTGAAATATGCAATGAAAAACATTGTTAGCTCAAACCATGTAGTTACATGCATACATGGACTTCCAGATATTAGACAAGATTCCAGACAGGACTCCGTGGCACAGTGGTTAAGTGCTTCGCTTAGCGATCTTCTGGTCCAAAGGTCGAGCCCCGAAAGTGTCATTGAAGGGGCATTCGGACTAAAAGATCACAACACTCCAGATTAAAGTCTGACAATGTCAGCACGGTCCAAGTCCTCAGTATGAGGGAGCACTGACGTCAGGCTATCATTATTTTTACTTGGATGTATTCTCTGTCATGAGAAATAAACATGCTGTGCGGCTATTGACTTGCGACATTTTCTGTCTGCCTCCGGCCATGAAACCTCTACGCAAAGGATCAAGTCAAAGAAATCGAATCATGAAGTTGATCGCTATGTTGGATTGTTCATTTCATGTGTTACATAATTATTTGACTTCTATGACCAAAACCGTTGCAGTGGAGATTCCTATTTCCCGCTTGTTAATAGAGATATCTAAGCGAGCTTAAGAGGATATGATTCTTCAATCCAGTGCTGTAACATCTAAATGCTCATGATGCGTAACATGTCAGATGATCTCTCAATTCCTCATTTAGGAAAATTAAAGAAATTTAATCAGGCTTCACGAATCTAATCTTCAGTCAAAGGAAAAGCAATGAGATGAATGAGATTCTATTCAATTAGCAGAATTGAAACATTTGCTTCAATGTTGGCTATTGCTCAATCTTAACTGTTGCAGCCTGTCCGGCAAGGAATCAAATGACATTAACCCATCAAATGATTCAATGCCTCAGGCTTTCAAGAGGTCGAAATGATATTTCAATGCGCCTTGCTCTTGACACCATCATGAAAAATGGCTTGCCGGCTGGGAATCGAACCCATTCTCGCACGATGATTGACATAACCCCAAAAACCAAAAACTAATAGGTGCCTGTCCGATGAAGACGTGTATAAAGTCAGCGGAACCACTATCATCTACAGATTGTTTCATAAAAAATGGATCACCCTTAAACATCGCCTTAACTTCAACTTTGTCTAACTCCGCCAAACTTGAACGAATTTCTCTGAAATTTGGAAGATATGTCAGTTGTGCTTACTAATATCATTGTTGGAAATTTCAAGCATGAATATTGAGTTGTTTTCCTGTTACAGATAAAAAAGTAGTAGATAATTTGATCTTCATTTAGCAATGTTACACAAAATCATACCTCACTCTTATAAAATTACATTTGTTTCCTTTGTTATGTAATATGTTGTTCTACAAGCCAAAAGCTATCAAGCAAAACAAAAATAAAGAAAATCGGTCAATCAGAGCCAGTATATAGCACCATTATTTATCAACAATAATGTAACTGCTACATGTGATTAACTGGACTTCATGTTCCATAGCTTCCTGACTTCGTTGCGGTGGTGTTGGCAGCACTCCTGATTGCTTTCAGCTAGAAATCTATCTCCTACCGGTTGAAAACAATACAAAGCACAAATGAACAATAACGAGATCGCATTCACAAAGGGCAAAGTGTCAGCCTAGCTAGAACTAGGGTTTTCTTTGCGAGCTACAAGCAAGCGACTAAATGTCCCTTTCGATGGCATAATGATGATTTTCGACTCTGTCGTAAGGAGGGCTCATGCCGTCCACGCAAAACATCCAAACGTAGAGACCGCCTAATTTTGAGATTTGTTAAAGTTGATCCAAGTCTCTCGTTAACTGAGATGGCTGCACTAGACTCGTCTATTTCTAAGTCCACTATTCGTAGAAGACTTATTGAGTCGAATTTCAAGAGCTGTAAGAGGCCCTCTCAGATCGAATTATCAGATCAGCATACAAAAAGACGTCTCAGATGGGCAATGAGTCATTGTCACTGGCGAAATCAATGGGATCGGGTTGTCTGGTCTGATGAGGCATCAGTCCGTCTGAAGGATAGTGATGGTCGATTGAGATTATGGATAAAATCTGATCATGAAATTCCGAGACATTTACATCGTCCCCGGGTACAAGGTGGTGCGACTCTACTGATTTGGGCTGGCATTTGGACCAATGGCCGCTCTGAACTTCACATACAGCAAGGAACCGTGAATTCTGAACGCTATGTGAATGTTTTACGAATGAACATTGGCCAAATGACAGATCAACTTGGTGATCCATCGACTTGGTTATTTATGGATGATAATGCTACGTGTCACAGGAGTAGTAGAGTCAACTTATGCAAGTCTCAATTAGGGCTTAGGATATTATCTTGGCCAGCTCGTTCTCCTGATCTGAATCCCATAGAAAATGTATGGAGTATCCTAAAACGTAACGTTCGTCGTTCACTGCTACCTACAGATGGCGTATCACAACTTACGTCACTATTAAAAAGAGAGTGGAGAAAGTTAGATCAGTCAAAAATCAACGATATCATCGAATCAATGCCTAGACGAATTGGTAATGTCATTGACAATAAGGGTAGGGCCACAAAATATTAGCTTCTTAAGAACCGTTACTGTATCATAGCTTATCAGATTATATAAGGACATTTAAATATATTAGGGACATGAAATAACATGAAAAATGCTTTCTGTATCATACTTATGTTTTATTTAGTCAAATTTTAGGATGATCCACTTTTTATGAAACGGAATGTATAAACTTGAATTTCTCAAGTACGACTGTGAATTTGTGGAATCTGAGTCCAGATTAATGATCAGGAAGCTGAAATTGATAAAGTAAAAGTTGTTTCGAATAGAATCACGCTGTTACAAAAATGGCTCCGCTGGGTAGCTCCGCTATCTTCACACACGCACATGAACATGTTGCGATATTGCCATTTTTACTGCATTGTGGTGAAGGACATATTTGTGATCAGCACCACAAATTGGATCTGGTAGTGACCAAATAAAACTGATTTACTGTGCCTATGAAGGAAATTAGAAAGTTGGTTCCGCTAACTGCTCAACAAAACCACTTTCATCTATAAACTTGAATTTCTCAAGCACGACTGCGACCTTGAGGAATCTGAGCTCAGATTCGATGATCAGAAGGATGAAATTTATATAGTAAAAGTTGTTTCGAATAGAATCACGCTGTAATGAATGATGGTTCCGCTGGGTGGTTCTGCCAACTTCACACACGTCTGATGCAGGTGAAGGCTAATCAAAATCAATGTGATGACTTCTATAATTCCAAAGCTATGTGGATTCAAGTATATGCAAAATTTACAGGCCAAGTGTTGTTTTTCTGACCAGTCAAGATGTAATGTTGATAATAGATTTGTCTTGAAATTTGAATAAACTTGTCGCTCATTTTTCAGCTAAAAGCTGTCTGAATGTGAAAGGATATACTATGTTCTCGGTAGTTAGAATTCCGTCTTGTTATTACACTGAATATGAAAAACGATTATTTTATGCTATGGTAGTAGGCCGATACGGCAATTAGTCGGATATCTAACAGAAACTATACTAGATAATATTCAAAAAAACATGAGTTAAAGATTTGAAATACTTCACTAAAATACAGTACAAATATTACGGAAACTAAGATGCAAAAGAATGAAATGAATGTTCGAGAACATCGGAGGACACTGATGGGACCCATGTCATGCCGTTCCTTCAAGGAAACCACAACGGTACCTCTGCTCGTTGGTCTCGGACAACTGGAGGAGAACGACACCATGCTCTGAACTCCGTACTGAGTATCGTTCTCTGATGCAAAAACATGTTCACGAGACTCAACTATAACTCATCGTTGCAATCAACTGTTGAATAGGCCTAGACTATGTGTACACTGTGCACAGTTCCCCAATTTCTTATTGTCCACTGACGGCAGGATTTTTGAAACAATCACATGCATTCTCCCCATATGATCTTTATGTGCAGGATTCCTCTTGCTGAGGGTGAAAGTCATTCCTCTTCATATGAGACAGCACTGAGGAAAACCTGACGGGATCTCTTGTGTCATTTGACTGAATTTCATGAAGTCATCTGAGATGGCGAAGGTGGACAAAGAGTAATTAATGGAATGGCACTTAAACTGAATGTTGTAATTTATTTTAAAATCAAATGTGGCAAAGTGGAAAATCAAAAGTGGATCTTTTCTTGCAAATTTTCACCGTTAGGACGGCCTTATCAAGCAGATACAATGTTGAGAAGGAAGACTTCAAAATTCAAAAATCAGTGATTGATGTTCTGTTCATTCCTCCCTGTTATTTAATGTAGGACATAGTATTTTGATTAGCACAGATTCTCGAAAGCGCAAGTTGATGGCATTGATACCTCTGTCAATCACTGTTGCATCAATATCGAATTTACACAATTGAAGGTGTTTGTGAACAGAGGAATAATGGTGAGTAAGATGTGCGTGTGCGGAAATCTGACTGTGCTTCCTATGTAAAAATGTTATATCACAGAGATATCAATGCCATCAACTTACGGCTTCCAGAATCTGCGCTAATCAAAAGACTATGTCCTACATTAAATAGCAGGGAGGAATGCACACAATATCAATCAGTGATTTTTGAATTTTGATGTCTTCCATCTCAACATTGTATCTGTTTGACAAGGCCGTCTTAACGGTGAAAATTTGCAATAAAACATCACTTTGCCAGATTTGATTTTAGCAGCTTGGCTTAAAACCCTTAAATAAATACTTAAACTGAAGTAAAAGGAATATTTATTAAAAGATTTTAAACTGATAATTTGAAATTTTGAAGCATATTCATCGAAAATTTAAGAGGATTAAAAATAGCTGCGGCAGTTTTAGCTTTATAAACTATTCAAGAAAAGTATGGTCACGTGGTTGATATTAAGTTATTGAAGACAAATTGTTGAGCTTTACGAAAAAGCATTTCCCTGAAAATATAGAGATCAAGTGGAACCAGCGACCTCAAGGCCACATACAGCCTGGTAACTCTACGCTTGTGGCCTCCGTGACAGCAATGCTACAAAGTACCCCTGTAGACTTCCACCTACGTGGTGAGAACAAAAATGAGAAAAAAAGGACACGCATTTGGTCCACTTTGAAGGCAGCTCCTGGAATGCCTCGTAGAAGATTTCCGGTGTTTTTGAATTGAAGTATTCGATCATCGCTGCATCGACATCTTCACTGTTTGTAAAGCGCTGTCCCTTCAGATGGTGCTTCAAATGCCGGAACAGGTAGAAATCATTGGGGGCCAAGTCCGGACTGTACGGAGGATGAGGGAGCACATCGTAGCCACAACAGTTTGTGATTGCAGTACCAGCGACAGCGGAAGTGTGGACAGGCGCGCTGTCGTCTGGGAATTACGAAGCTTGAAGCGGGAGCAATAGTATTCAGCATTCAGGCGTTGCCATCGGTCGGCAAAATCGATGTGACCGAAACCGCGACTGTTCCAGATAATGAGCATCAAGCATTTCCAATGACTTATTCCATAACGCAGTGGTTTCCGTGGCACAGTGGCTAAGTGCTTGGCTTAGCGATCTTTTGGTCCAGAGGTCGAACCCCGAAGGTGTCATTGGAAGTCGGCAGGAATGGCATCCGGACTAAAAGTACTACGACGCTACATAAGTCTGACTATGTCAGCATCGTCCAAGCTCCAAGTATCTGGAGTAGTGACGCAAAAGCTTCAAAAAAGCAGTTTACAACTCGCTGAATCCATAGGAAATTTGAACTCTTTGGACGTTCTCTTATCCTCTGGTAAGTGGAGGAACAACGGCGTCTCGACTTCTGTGACGATATTAATCAGTAAAGAGCCCAAACTTTGATAAAGTTCCAGAAGCTAGCTGCAGCAATAGCTTCTCTGTCAAGGCCTTTTTCGTTATGTGACGGCTATCCAGCATAATCTTCTCCAACTTCTTTTGGTGGTCGTCCCCAATCTCCACTGGCCTCCAAGTGACTTGCGATCCAGAACATCGATTCTTCCACCCTGAAACTCCTTGATCCAGTTGTATGCGGCTCCTCTACAAGGCGCATCATCACCATGTGCAGTAGACAGTTCGGTCAGAATTGCTTGTCATAATGACGAAGCAGTAAAAAGTGAATCATTCTCAAGCAATAATTTTTTACTTTCCTTGGGACAGCTTTGCGAACACCATTTCGGGATCATTTTGTGCGAGGACACCACAATTTAATATTTAATCACAATGTTAAAGTTTCCTCCTAGCAATCTTGCTTTGTCAGCTTTACTTTGTTTCTGAAGAATAGTTAGCTCGCATGCTTGTACCTAGCTGCAAAAACGATGCTGTTTTAAAACGAACTGCTGTCACTAAACCATGGTTACACTGTGAATGATTTTATGATGTAATGAAAGGACATTTCCGACTGTCAAAAGCTAAAATACTTCTCGTGCGATGACAATCTGAAGTACGGTTTCGTCTTGATTACAGATCACTCTTTAGTGTTCATACTTTCAACATTGTGAAATTTGATGCAAATTTAGGAGATTTTGCAGTGGAAATTAAGTTTGGATTTAAGAGCCCTTTCTGTAGAACAAATCGTTGTGCACATTTGTTTGAGGCCAACTCACGGAGATAAATTGCACTGTTTGTGTCTTTGTGTCTAGTAGATCAATGCAATGCAAATTCAAGTCTGAATTCTGACAAATCAGAAGATTGACGTCATAATACACGTAGACAGTCAGTAAATTTAGATAGTGAAGAGACGAACGGTGTGAATAACATTTCCATTTCACGAATTTATCACGGAGAGAAATTGAGTCAAAGATGCGTACTTTTCACTTGACAGGTCTGCCTGCAATCAGACCGCTGAGACTCGTATGTTGATAAGAGCTACTCCTGCAAAGCGCGCGCTTGGCCAATCACACAAGCCAAAAAGAGATGAATATCTATGCCCATAGCGTGCTACCATTGCATACACAGAATTGTAGCGTTAATGAAATGGCACAATCTGCTGACATAATTCCATAGCAATCGAACAATGAGCAGCCAGTTCAACATTAAACACGCCAAATTGTGCGATGTTTCAGTGACTGTTATCAACCGAATCACACAGCAAAGAGACACAGACGATGTCAAGTTCTACAGAGAAGCTTGTGAACTTTTTTTTCGTGTGCCTGTTAACTTTTTAAATAATGATCGGAGGGCCCAGCATTATCGAGAAAACTTTTGCGCAATGATCTGAATTCTTCGAATCAGAAGGAATCGTGACGATCGGAGCATTTTGAAGGAATTCAGAGCAATCCGCAAGCGACGCACGACTATTTTTCCTATCTCTCCAAGGTACTAAAAATTTCTTTTTGACCACTTAATAAGTTCCTGCATGTGCCATCGTTTTGAATCAGCTTGCACTTCTACCAAAGTGACACGATTAAACAATCTAGTTCTGTGATTGCATACAATGGTTGGGATAGGATTGTGTCCGCTCTAGACGAACACAAGCGCAAGTGAATCTGTCTGTGGGCCAACCATTTCAAAGCGCAACGAATTCAGTACAATAATGAAGATCAATACCCGCCAAGGTAAATACTGATTCTTCCGTGCGATATTGAGCTGTCTGGTAATGGCATCAACACTGAATCGCACGGCGGTATTTGCTCCTCATTACTCGGTGAAATGAGACTCATGGCAGAACAGTGACTCAATTTTGCAAATTGAGGAGCTAATAAACTCACTGCATTATCGTCTCCGATTGCGTCTACGTCGAGATCGCAGAATTCGTACTAATGGGATCCGTTATGGACCTCAACTTTATGTAAATTGCGAAAGATTTGAACAAAAGCGCAGATGATCTTCGAGTGAGAGAATCAGCGACCTCAAAAGTTGATTTTCAGCGTCTGCCACAACAATTTTGTTATTTAGAAACGGTGAATATTTTGTCTACTGAATATCAACATTTTCATACTGGCTGAAGCTCCTGAGACAGACTGCGAAAAGTTAAATGATGGTCTTTTCTCTGTAGTGATTGGAAGAAACTTTTTGAAGTGTAGTACATCATATAGCAAACAAAGGAAACAGAGGCAGAATCTCGTTGACGTTCATCGACTCACAGGTCCACATTGGACTTGCTAGATGACATATGCAAGACTTACATGACAGAGGCGCAATGAGATAATGAAACTTATCTTAACGAAGACCCTGACAGAGATGATGGCAGAATAAAAGCGTTGGATTCAACTAGGAGTATATGAGGAAGATGCGGTAGACAGAGTGGTAAATTAGTGATTATCGAACTCAGAGGTTCCTGAAAGTCGAGGGCAGAAAATGGGCTAGGACATAGGAAACATGATAGTCATATTCATGTATAATTCTAAGATTCGAGGAATACACTTCGATAATATCATAGCATTTAAGCAGGACTGTGTGAAGAAGTCGCATAGTTAACACCCATGAGACTTTGAATGCAAAATAATTAAAGAAGACAATGTGACGCTATATCATGTCATTCAAGCATTTCTCATTTAGATACAAAAACAATACTTTTTCGGTGAAAAAATGAATCAAATTAGCAAACAGACAAAAAAGATGCAGTCTCAGAATTCCACATCTCATCACTTGGAAATTACAATGGATTTGCAGAATTACACATGCTATCATTGCAATCATTGTAGAATGTACTTTGCACATTGCGACAAAAACGCTTGCTTCATTAAGAACGTACTTAAAGTGAGACGACAGGCGTCTTCAACTGTTGCCATAATATGTCTAGAGGAATTGATGTGTGACTCTGTGTTACAGTTTGAACAATGCATTGTTTGCGAAAAATGAGTGAATTACACGATTCTGAACTCTCAACTTTCCTCTTCAATGTTGAATCCAATAATGACGCGCCCAAGTGTCCCTGTGCCCCAATCAGTATTAGAGTCACATTCCTTATTTTGTTCATGCGCGCCTGACCACCTACTGATTGCAGTCATCATCACGCGGATCTCTGCGCGGCGCAGTGGTCAAGTGCTTGGCTTATAGCAAGTGCCATTGGAAGTCGGCTGGAAGGGCATCCGGGCTGAAAGTATCACAGTGATGTATCGAAAGTCTGACTAAGTCAGCGCCATCCAAGATCCCAGTGAGAGAGTCGTGATGCTCAATCATCATAAAATGACCAAAAAAATGCAAAAATTCACTATTTTTCTAAATGTAAAAATCGAAATAGAATATATCAGATAACAACTAATGTGGCCACCACGAAATACATCTCGGCCGGCTAGGTCACATCAGCCGTGGGTAGGTTCGAACCAACGACGTTGGAGCCAGAGGACGTGCAAGGCCACTGGACCATCTGTTGAGAGCGTGAATTAGCCAGGAAGGCACTGCTTTAACGCAGACACGTGAAGGCGGATTGCATTCTGCAACCACTTAATACCGAATCCTATGCTGAGGCGCTTCACGCAAGCGCTACTCATTACAAGTTTTCACAAGTAACCTGAAAAGTGACAAATTTATTAAATTTCAACAGACGCAACCACCACGGGACATGTGAAGCCCAGCAGACAGTGGTGGCTACATTTGTTGAGACTTAATAAATTTGTCAATTGCCAAGTTAATTTGAGAAAATAATGGAATACTGATAAATGCAGAAATAAACGCCGAATTAACAAAAGGAAAGTTCTATATAGTGATTGATAATTGTTCATCACAAGTAGAAATCATCGTATATATTCTTGTGAACGAAGTGGCCTGGCAATTTCAGTTCTTTTTGTTCGACCCAAAGCGCAACGTCATGCCAAGGATGACAGTCCAGAGACTTACAAAATCTTAATAATCCTGTCTGAGAGCAGCAGTGCTTCTTCATGCAATAAAAATGGAAAATTAACCATCATGTCTGCATTCCATGAATCACAGACACTTATGTTCAAACAAAGGGCAAATCAGGTAATTCATCTTAGTAGTAAGAAAACGGCGAACACCAGATAGCGCAAGATGGCCGCCATCGCTGACTCCCCCCCCCACCCCCTCCCCTCCCCACCCCCTCCCCTCCCCCTCCCCTCCCCCTCCCCTCCCCCCCCCCTCTGGAACGGCAGAGTGTCGTGGTCGGCCGCCGTGGTGCTTTGGGTCTGAGTGTCGTGGTGGACTTGGGCGACCGCCAGGATTAGTCTTGAGGCTATAGTGTGTGATGTTTTTCGTGCTGAATGTTGGGTTGTAAAATGGGTTGTTTCGAGTGGAAGGAGTGGTCGGATGAGAAAACGGAGGTCGGATTCGTGTTCAGCGTGAAATTCTGCATCGGTAGGGTGAGTTTCAAGGCAATCGGTGAGAAAAAATTTTCAACATTTTTCGAAAAACGACAGAGTTAGAATTTGGGACGTTTTGGTGTGTAGCGTCCAAACGAAGCATCGGATGAGAAAACGGAGGCCAGATTCGGATTCAGCGTGAAATTTTGGGTTAGGAAGGATGTTTCCAGCGAAATCGGAGAGAAAAAATTTTCACTGACGTCCCCCCCCCTCTGGACAGCTTGCTTCGATTTTGGCTTCCAGTGGACGGATTTTGTCGTGCGATAGCTCGTTTGAAAGCTAAGAGTGAGACAAATTCACTGAAAGAATCGGCTTGTTCCTATCTGTCTTCGTTTAGATGTGAGACGCCATTTAAGATTTTGGGACATTGGTGAAAAACGACAGAGTTAGAATTTGGGACGTTTTGGGCTGTAGCTTCAAAACGAAGGCTCGGATGGGAAAACGGATTTCAGATTTGGAATCAGCGTGAAATTCTTTATCTGTATGGTGAGTTTCAAGTCAATCGGAGAGAAAAAATTTTCAACATTTTTCGAAAAAACGACAGAGTTAGAATTTGGGACGTTTTGGTGTGTAGCGCCCAAACGAAGCATCGGATGAGAAAACGGAGGCCAGATTCGGAATCTACGTGAAATTTTGGGTTAGGAAGGATGTTTCCAGCGAAATCGGAGAGAAAAAATTTTCGGCTGACTCCCCCCCCCCTCTGGACAGCTTGCTTCGATTTTGGCTTCTAGTGGACGGATTTTGTCGTGCGATAGCTCGTTTGAAAGCTAAGAGTGAGACAAATTCAGTGAAAGAATCGGCTTGTTCCTATCTGTCTTCGTTCAAAAGTTAGAGCGGTTACAAGATTTTAGGTCGGAGCTCGCTTACCTGAAAAAATCCTAAGTGTCAGAGTGACTTTGTATGGGTAAAATTTTGAAAATTTTCCAAAGTGTGGAATTTCGACCTGGGACCGTCACCAAAACATTTTTCATCAAATTCTGAAATTTCACTGACCTCCCCCCCCCCTCTGGACAGCTTGCTTCGATTTTGGCTTCCAGTGGACGGATTTTGTCGTGCGATAGCTCGTTTGAAAGCTAAGAGTGAGACAAAATCACTGAAAGAATCGGCTTGTTCCTATCTGTCTTCGTTCAAAAGTTAGAGCGGTTACAAGATTTTAGGTCGGAGCTCGCTTACCTGAAAAAATCCTAAGTGTCAGAGTGACTTTGTATGGGTAAAATTTTGAAAATTTTCCAAAGTGTGGAATTTCGACCTGGGACCGTCACCAAAACATTTTTCATCAAATTCTGAAATTTCACTGACCCCCCCCCTCCCCCCCCTCTGGACAGCTTGCTTCGATTTTGGCTTCCAGTGGACGGATTTTGTCGTGCGATAGCTCGTTTGAAAGCTAAGAGTGAGACAAATTCACTGAAAGAATCGGCTTGTTCCTATCTGTCTTCGTTTAGATGTGAGACGCCATTTAAGATTTTGGGACATTGGTGAAAAACGACAGAGTTAGAATTTGGGACGTTTTGGGCTGTAGCTTCAAAACGAAGGCTCGGATGGGTAAACGGATTTCAGATTTGGAATCAGCTTGATGTTATTGTCCAATGAGGATCATCATCCAATGAGAATCAAGCATTTCTGTATAAATAGCGAGCCTTCCACAGTGAGAATCATTCCATCGTTGAATCATACGAGTGACGGACGCACATTTTCTCTCTCTCTAGTTCCCTGTTCTATTATCCAACTAAAATGGTAAGTCGCTACTTCCCTCCCTCTCCTCCCTTGAACGTAAACTTAATACAATCTTTTTTCATTTTCAGGCATCTACTCCATCTGCTGCACTAGTAGGACAAAATGGCGGTCAAACGATACAAGGTTCGCTACGGTCAGATCATCTACAACTGAGGCCAGTGGAAGAAACATCCAAGGTACATAATCCTACACCGCTTCAGCGTAAATTTAAACAAGCCTTGCGTTATGATGATCATAGCGTAGTACTCCAAACGGGAATGCTCCCTTCCACGGATGTCAAGATAATGCACAATCAGTATGGGGACTACATACTGATCCCCGTGAGTCCGTACATTCGCCACCAACTTGATATTATTGAGGAGTACGTGACATTAAATATGGACATTCCTACTCCTCTTGCTCAAGAGTGGAAGGCGAGAGATGACAAGGATACTCCCTATAGAAAGATTTGGGATGGTAATCACATTTGCCTACCGGTATCACATTGGTGTACTTACTATAAGAAGGATGGAGATCAGTCAATACCCATCAGATGCGATGAGCTCGGAGAAGGTACTTGGGATATCCTTTTCAAAGTGAATGGGCTATATTATGGTCGACACAAAGATAATAAAATAGCCTCTCTCTCCATGCATATGGAATCCATCCTATATATTCCGAAACCACCCAACGTGGACGACATAATTGATCAAATCCTTAACAGCAGTGGTACGAAGCGCAAGTCGGAGAAGAATGCTACATCAAAACGCAAATCAAAGAAGGAGAATTGCTAGTCCTTTCCTAACTCTACCCTATGACAATTCGCTTATGTGCTTTGAGTGTCGTAGACGTGGTCTTATTAGATACATTTTACTTCTTCGTTGCCATCATATCATTTGTGTATTTTGTCGTGAAAAGCATCGATGTAATTCTTCATTTTGTAATATGTTATAGAACGTTTCCTTAGATGTGTAATTTTCCGTTTTAGGCTTCTATCATCATTTTTATGGATTGTGAGGGTGAACCTGTACAGGAGCTCAGTGCTATTGCTATGAACAATTGGACATATCAGATTGTTAGTGTCTATCATCATCATGCCAACTGCGATCCCAATGTTGATCAATGGGCGAGAAAACACATTCATGGACTTAATCTGAAATATTTGCAAGACTATGGCTTTTCTTGTGAAAGTGCTCTTCTTATTGACTTTAAACGATGGTTAGCTGCTTTCAATGTTATACGCATCTTTTGTAATAATCCTGGTAAGGAGAGGAAAGTATTTCCCAATCTAATCATTGATGATATTTTGCTCCCGCCTTGGGATAGTAGAGTGAATCAACATTATCATGAAGTTACGAAACGTTTTAAGGATTTGTGTGTTCCTATTTTGTCTGTTCGTTGTAGTAGCTACGTTCATAACCAATGCTTCTTTCCTCCTTACCTCAACACTGCCAAAGTCCTGTATGGTTATCATTGCTCGCTATATGATAGTTATCAGCTGTATCTATTTTATCTCTTTCAAACCATTGATTTATAATGAATGCTTGTTACCATTATTCAATAAATGTTACTATGAGAAGAGTTGTTGTTTTCATGCAATGGATGGGTTAGATAAAGGGCGATCATGTCTTTCTCAAACGACTGCGGAACATTACGTTTTCATAGGCAAAGTTTAAAAGGAGCTGTTCAAGATTATGTGATAAAATTTCATAAAGATGAGACCGACATCGAAGCAGTGGTCGATGATGCTAGCACTCTATTTCTAGAGTTAATGAATACATTCTCTGATAGCATTATCATGGCGCGATTAGTTGCGAAAATTAAGTTTAGTCATTTTGGAAAGGAAGAGGTGGAAAGTCGCTCTTTCCATTTTGCTTCTTATTCAATGGAAGTGGTAGATCACCCCGAAGAATTTTTTAAAAGACATATGATAAAAATTGCTGAACGTCTTAACGCATTTAACCATCATGGTAGCAGTCTAGTGATTGAAGCGATTTCAGATATTCACATTCAACTTTCCATAAAGAAAAATTGAAAATGCAGTGGTACTTGATTGTAGCACAACTGGTTTTCGAGCTATGTCTGCTCACTCTCGAAGTATATTCCTTCTGTACATGCGTCTATTATTTAGAAAAGGCTAGCAAATTCATATCTTCAAAAAGACTTGCTATAGACATCAGTAACGGTGAAACTATGTGTTGTGATGTATGTAAGCGAAAGGATGGAAATGAAAAGCGCATCTTCAAGAGATGTAAGCATGCTTTTTGTCAACGCTGTTTCATACGTAATTGCATTCAACTTTGCCAATGTTACCACTGTGATATTGCTCATTTCGAGTGTCACTTATGTCGCAATAGTTAGTACCTATGCAAATGTGGTAAAGATAGGTTTTAGCAAAGACTAACACGGAAAATGGCGAAACGTAAAATGACGAAACGTAAAAGTCAAAAGTTTTCTTCAGCCATTCAAGCTCTCCGACGAATGAAAGCAAATCAGCGATACAATGCTATACGACATGCTAACGATAAATTCATTTGTGAAATTATTTCTCATGTGAGGAAGTTGAGGACGAAGAAATTAGCGCCAAAACAACGAAAGTTACTTAAGCGATATGCTACAAAATTGCGTTTCATCTCCAATCCTAAAGTCGCCCTTCAAAGAAAGAGGAAAACTCTAACACAAAAGGGCGGTTTCCTTTCAGCAATACTTCCAATGATAGCTCCTGCCGTGGGCAACCTATTGGGAAATATCTTTGGCTCTAAGCGTTAATTATGCAAATGTTGAATCTCAAAGTAATAAAATGGATTTCAGACTTCAATGTGATAAAGTTCTGACTGTATCAGGTCCATCTCATGCAGGTAAAACTGTTTTCACGCTGAATTTATTGGATAAAAGAAGGGAGTTGTTTAAGGAACCTATCAATCGAGTGATTTGGTGTTATGGTATTTATCAACCGTCGCTGTTTCAGGAATTGCAAAGTCGCAACTTTATTCGACATGAAGGAATTATTCCAGTGGATAAACTTCAGTCTAATGATGTTGTTGTATTGGATGATTTATTAAAAGAAAGTAAGAATTCAAAAGATGTTACAGATATGTTTACTCGCGCAGCACACCATAAAAGGTGTTTTATCATCTATATTACACAAAATTTGTTTCCTGATGGAAAAGAAGCTCGTACACGAAACCTGAATACACACTATTATGCTATTTTCAAGAATCCGCGAGATAAAAGTCAATTTGAAATTTTAGCGCGACAAGTTGCACCCAGAGGATCAAAAGCCTTAATTGAAATTTTTCAAGCAGCTACTGAAAAACCATACGGTTACTTATTCATTGACTTTACGCAAGAGTGTCCGGAAGAATTTAGATTTCGAAGTGATATTTTGAAAACTCCCATGATTATCTACAAACTATGAGTTCTTATTCTCGCATGATTGTTATTCCTCAGGATGAATATGTACAATTGACTGCCATGCAGCAAGTAAAGCAACCTCTTGCAAATCAAATGTATAGGAAAGAAATAGATTATCAGCAAAATGTTCACATCAAAGATCCACATCGTGCTGTATTATTACAATCGGAAACTGTTGAGCAATTGAAAAACTTGAAGAATAAGATGCGTGACTCTGTATCGACTGCTACACCTTTAGCATCTCGCGCACATGCCATATCTCTTTTCAATAGTATTGAGCCCCATCTCAATGTAAATGATAGAGGAGAAATCATTACAGATGAAAATAAAGTGATTGATGCTTCACGTTATGAAGACTTGATTCAGTATGCGACACGTAGAAAGCGCCGTCAGGGCTATGTTCCACCTGGTTGGTCATACTTTCTTAAACTATTGAAAAAGCATAATGTGCCAAAATTTGCTTTGAATAATGAGACATTGAAAGAACTTGATTCAACAGTGGCTACTACTCCAATGCTTCAGACGATGAAAATGCCAACAAATTGGTTTAAGGCGTCACCCGCTACATCCCCTCCCACACTCACTAAGCAAACAAGAGGAAGAACTCGACGTAGATCTACATCGCCACTAAAACTGGTAAAAGGAAAACGTAAAACAGCTCCTCCCAGGAAATACATGTTCTCAGATTATTAATATGAAGCAGATGTGTTGCTTGCCATGTAATGAGCCACCAGAGGTGAATGTCGTTGTCACTTGCACTTGCTGCGCCAGCTCTCATAATGAAACCCCTAAGCAATGTGAACACGATCGCAAAACCGCTAAAGCTAAATGCTGCAGTTGTTGTAAATGTAGAAAGGGAAGAAAACAAAAAGATGAGAAGGAGGAAAAAGAGTCAGTCGTCATCGACTGAACGTTTGAAGTCAATCTATTATGATGTAAAACATCCGGCAGGATTTGCATCTATCAAGAAATTATCAAAAGCGAGTGGTCTTCCACAATCACAAGTGAAACGATGGTTAAAGGGTCAGGCTACCTATACACTCCACAAACAAGCGAAAAAGAAGTACCGCACCCGCCATTATATTGTTCATGACATCGATGAACAGTGGCAAGCAGATTTGTGCGATGTTGCCTCCATTTCAAAACATAACTCGGGCAATAATTTTATTTTAACCGTCATTGATATTTTCTCGCGTTATGCGTGGGCTCAACCTTTAAAAACTAAAGAAGGGAAAGGAGTAGCAAAAGCATTCCAAACAATTTTTCGAGAAGGTCGCATTCCAAAAAGAATTCAGAGTGATCAAGGAAAAGAGTTTGAAAATCAGCATGTGACAAGATTATTTGAGAGGCATGACATTGAGTTGTTTAGTGTAAAGAGCGCTTATAAAGCTGCACTCGTTGAACGTTTTAATCGCACATTAAAAAATCGCTTGTGGCGACATTTTACTGCCAACTTGACACAAAATTGGACAAAGGTTCTACAAGATACACTCCATGCCTACAATCACTCTATCCATCGTTCTATTGGACTCAGACCAGTAGATGTAAATGCTGACAATGTAGATAAAGTGCGCGAATCATTCCAACGTAAACGCACTCATGTGAAAAGTGATGTGAAAATTGGCGATAAAGTTCGTATCTCAAAAGTGAAAAGTGTTTTTGCTAAAGGGTACCTCCCGAATTGGACAGAGGAGGTATTTACAGTATCAAGGATTAATCAAAAAGACTCTCCGACCACCTACAAGTTGAAAGATTACGATAATGAAGAAATTGAGGGTAGCTTTTACCGCGATGAGATTGAGGTAGTCACTGAAAGTGAAACATATTTGGTAGAGAAAATCATTCGATGTAAAAAACGGCAAGGTGAAGAATGGTGTCTTGTTAAATGGACTGGTTATCCTTCAAGTATGAACTCTTGGATGCGTCGTGCCGACATCTTTCATCTAAGTGATCGACAGTGATTCATGCAAAGTTGTAACTAACAATGTTTAGGGTTTGAGCTATGAATCCAACTGCCTCATTTTATTCACGACCCTCCTACGTAAGTGGTGGAGGACAAATTTACATCGGTGCTCGCCGCCAACGTGGAGGTAGCATACTTGGTGCACTGAAATCTGTTGTAGCACCTCTCATATCCAATGTCGGTAGATCTTTAAAACGAAATGTTTTAAGTAATGCCGTTGGCTTTGCTGGTGATGTTGCTAGTGATCTTTCCAGAGGTAGAAGTTTTAAGAGCAGTTTGTTGAATCGTGGGAAGGAACGCGGTTTAAAAACATTGAAGCAGACCTTTGCTGGTGTTACTCAAGGAAAGAAATCACCTAAACGAATGAGAAAAGGAAGGAGGAAACATCGCGGAGCTGGTAAGGTGCGATCTTCAGTCAAAAGGCATTCACGCAAACGTCGCAGAGGCTCTAATCATTCATCAGGCGCTAAACGACGACGCTGCTATAACTTCTAATCATGGAGTGTAAAACTTCCGGTTTTTGTTTGTTCGATCAACAAGCCATACAGACAGATATTCTTAGTTCAAGTATTGTAGATTATCATCCTCGAACAGCTGAGAATGCTGGCCCCATTGAATTTGTTATTCCTGGTGGTAGTGATGACTACATAGATTTGAGTTATGCGATGCTTGATTTGAGGTTTAGAATTCAGCAAGCAGATGGAACTGCTATTGACGATGCACATAAAGTTGGACTGAACAATTTACCATTGACTACATTACTTCGCGATGTTTCTCTAACGATTGGAGAGCAGCAGGTGGAAGGTGGTCAAAGCGATTATCCCTATAAATCATATTTCAATCATGTATCACAGTTTCATCCAGCAGCACAAAAAAGTCATATGGAAGCCATGGGATGGTACAGAGATGAAGCAGGAAAATTTGATGTTGAAACAAACAGTGGCTTTGTAAAGCGATCTGCTATGATTAAAGATAGTAGAGTATGTCAGCTATATGGTCCGCTGAATTTAGACTTCTTTAGACAGTCAAAGTTTTTACTCTGTAATACCAGCATGCGACTCAAGCTGACATTGAATAAGCCTGAATTTGCGCTGAATGCATTTGCTAAAGTTGACAATTTTAGAATTCATGTGGAAGATATTGCACTTTACATTCGTCGAGTAGTACCGAATCCAAGTGTCATTAGAGGGCATGCTGAAGGTCTTAACCGCCAAAATGCCATTTACCCCGTTCAGCATACAAAGCTTCTCACCTTTACAATTCCGAAAGATCAAAAGAGTTTCATGAAAGATGGCCTCTTTCCATCGGAAGCACCGAAGCTCCTCATGGTGGCAATGGTTGAAAATGATGCATTTAATGGTAATATAAAGAAGAATCCTTTCAATTTTAAACACAATCAGTTAAGTGAAATTGCTTTACGTGTTAATGGTGTGAGTCATCCTGGTCCACCCTACAAACCAGATTTTGCTTCGGATCAATTTATGCGCAGTTATGTTGATTTTATGGATGTCTTTGGCTTTTACAATACGGATGATACCAACGGACTGACTATGAAAGAGTTTAAGAGTGGATATACTATTTATGCATTTGATTTGACTGCTGACAGCGATATTAGTGCACCCTATCGTCAAGCGAACGTGCCTCATAATATTCGTTTGGATTTGACGTTCAAAAGAACACTACCTGAGACGATCAATGTATTAATTTATGCAGTCTTCGATTCAAATATTGAAATTACAAAGTATCGTGACGTGATTCTTCAGTATAATCGTTAATGAGTTGGTTGACTGCTGACGATATTAAGACTAAAGTGCAGCGTAATGCAGACGAAGCGACGTTGAAAGCTTTCGATAATGTCTATTCACTCGATACCTTACCACCTGCAGTAAATCACTATCCCATCTTTATTGTGCTAAACACTCATTCACAGAATTTAGGCGGTGAGCATTGGAAAGCGATCTTTATTGGAGAAGACCGACGTGGTGAACTATTTGACTCTCTTGCTCAACCTCCAAATATACCAACACAGCAGTGGTTGAGAAAACATACGCGTCAATATCAGCGAAATGAACGCATACTACAACATCCACTTTCATCAACGTGTGGTGCTTTTGTACTGTACTTCATCTTAAAACGTTTACATGTATCTCGATTTGCATCTGTTATTCAAAACTTTTCATGTAATCCATCCTCTAATGAAAAAATGATTTGTAAGTTCTATCATGATTTGAAATAAAAACATCATGTTGGAAAAAATTGTTTTTTATTTTACAATCCGCTGGGTACGTACATACTCAATGAGATAGTCTAGGATCATATTTGCTTGTTCATGAGATTTTAGTCCAGTAATGATCACTTTACTATTATGAAAGATTGCCACATGCACAGGCAACCAACAACTAATGAGAGCTGCAGGAAAAAGTTCGGGTTCATAACACAAACTGTAACTGCTGGTACGAATCTTCAAAAATGATAGACTGTCACTCAATTGAGTAGAGATCACCATATTGTCCACAGTCAGATTCGACATCACACACCTCTCCCTCTTCCATATCCGACGTAGTAGTCTCTGTAGCTCTAAGCGCATTGACTGCGCCGATGAATGAGAAAGGGCGCCGAGAATCTGTACAGTCCCATTTGGGAAGAGTTGAAGATTCCGTGAATTGTTCATCTTCACCACTAACATTTGAGGACGGCCCGGGTAATACTTGCTGTTTGGAAGCTGTTGGCGTAATGTTGTGAGATCGATTTTGGTGTAGAGTCTGAAGCGACGGAGAATGTTGACGATGGTGTAGCGATGGCGCTTCATGATGAAAGAATGAGTAAATTGAGCGATGTACCTTCCTTTTATACTTTTCCCAACTACCTTGATGAAATGTGAAGTTAGTATGAAGTTGGGAATGATAGAGTTGAATTCGCCGATTGTTGACGCGCAGCCAGATGCGATTTCCAATACGTGAATGTCTTTTCATATAGAAGTATTTCAAGTCCTTCATGATATGATGTAGAGATTGAAAATGACGATAAGATAAAACAAACTCTCTTCTCACATTTCCAGTTGAATCTTTGAAATAGACGTTTCGATCATGATCCGTTTCAATACGTTGTAGGGAATCTAATTTCCAACTCATGGTGCGTGGTAATCATATCTGATTAAGATTTGCATAGTAGGGCGATGAACTCACGACGAATAAATGTCATGATGGAGCGATGTATGTATCTTCTATACTTCTCCCAATTGTATTTGCGAAATGAGAAACAGTTTGCGGAATGAGAATGGTAGATTTGAATTTCATTTCTGTAATGTTGAAACCAAACTTGATCACCCAAGGAGATGAATCTTAATGTTTCAAAATATTCCAAATCCCTCATGATATCATTGAGGTTGACAAATTGTCGCCATGTTAATGTAATTCCTCTTGATGTATGACCATGAGAATTTTTGAAATGTACGTTTCCATCACGATCAACTCTGATATATTGTAGAGAGTCCAAAATCCAAGTCTTCATGATGTTATGCAAAGTTGCAGATTAGCAATATAAAAATGTCGTTTTATCATATTTTGCTTAGCAATGCGGCTACAAAGAGATTTACTAGCAATCGAGCCGCACTCTTTTCTACTCCCATTGATCATGCACAACAGCTAAATGGGAATTGGGAAGTGGGTGTCACTCAACTTGTTTATAGCAACTGTGTCTATACTTTTGATCATGAGGTGATGACTATTAATATGAGGCGTACAGCTGCTTATCAATGTGAAAAGGGGTGCCGAGTATACATTCCACAGTGGCCAAAGAAAGATCTCTTATCATGTAAAAAGTTTATATATGATTTCTTGAATAAAGCGTGTAAACATATTGTCCAATTTACTCCGCACAATGATGATTATAATTATGTACATCATGTAGTTGAGAAAGATTGGATTGTTGGTTTAAGTCCAAGTTTAAGAAATGATTTAGGCTACCTCGCTAGCGCCTTAACAAGCTATGATAATTTTAACGTTAATTACCACATAAGTGGTCATAAACAGTTAATATATCGAGAGGAAGCTTATTATGTAGATCTTATTCCAAGAAATGAGAAGACGTTGGTGAAGAAGATTGTGATTAAGCCAAGAAAGACAAACATGACTCCTGAAACATTATTGAAGAAATTTAATTATCTCCTTCGAGTTGATGACAAACAAGTGGCAACATTGACTTATATTAAATCATCTAATCATATTGCAATAAGCAAATTAAATGATGATGATCTAGTATTAGTTTGTTCAAAAGATTTTCATCAGTTCTTACGACATCGTTCTGCAGCTGTTCATGGAAAATCTGATATGCAACATTTACCATGTGAAAGGTCAAATCAATTTGATACAGAATGGGCCGTATCTTTATACAGAAAGTGTGTAGAGCCTTTTGGTGGTTTCTTACATGAAACAAGAGTGTTGATGCCTCGCATTATTACTTCGGTTAAATTGGTTGTAGATTATTTAAATGAAGTGATTAATGAGCAACATATTTCATTTTCTGAAAAAGAAGGTACTTTGTCTCTCACTATAAATGGAAAAGGTATTGAACTAATTATGGATAAAACTCTAATGGACATTTTGGGTTTTGATCAAAATATCTTTAAAAGTGGTACTGTAACCAAAGCTAGCGCAGACATGTCGCTATCGCGTCGTATTAACTATTTTCAGATATATTCCAATATTGGTGAAGATGTACGTGTGGGAGATGTTGAAGCTCCATTGCTAGCAATGATACCATACCAGCCAAAAAGCTGCAGTATTTTATCTGAGCATACTTTCAAGAAAGTGCATTATACAAAGCTGAAATCAAACTACATCCCACAAATTGATATTGCCATTTATGATGATGCTGGTGCGTTGATTCCTTTTCATAAAGATGCTGTGACAAGTATTACACTCCATTTCCGAATGAAGAGTTAATGCAAACGTATGCTAATATATTTTTCCAATGTGAATAATATGGAAAGTGAAAATAAGGACTCGTTTCTAATCTACTTGCCCAGTAATGCTTCTATGAATAAATTTCCCAAAAATAAACCATCAGACTATCGAGTAGAATTAAATCGGCCACTGCATTTAGAAGGTGAATGGGAAGTTGGCGTTTCTAGTATTTGCTATGATAGCAATATTCAGAATGTGAATGATTTGGAAGAAATGATATTGACTCCTCGCACCCATGATGGAATAACGATGAATAATGCATTTCAGTTCCCATACAATTTAACATCAGATGGAAAGTGGAACTATGAATGGATTCAGATAAAATCAGATTCTTATGAGCCATTTGGGAATGAGAAAATTATTAAGGCATTCAACAGTGGTAATACTTCCATCATGAAGAATAAAAATCAGAAAGCTTATGAGTTTACTATCTATCATTGGAGTGGGAGACAGTTCCTCCGCTTTCATTCTTTTACTAAAGGTCTTACGCTGAGGTTGGATAGTGAATTCTATCCACATCTTGGTTTTGGTCATGGACTACATCTAACGTCAATTGCTACTGCAAATGTTAAAAAAGTTTATTCAAATCGAATCAACAAATTTCATTATAGATTTAAAATATTTGATGAAGATGTTGTAGAATGCGAAGAACGCATCATTTTGAAAAAGCGTGGTGTTCAACCTTTATCACTTATTGAGTTAGTAAAACGATGGAATGAGACTGTGGGTAAGAAGTATGGAGAGAAAATTATGGCGGACAAAAATAAGTTGGTTATTCAGAAATATAATGACAAACTTACAGTTTATTTCTCTCCAACCTTGCGTCATTTTGTAAGACATTATACGCCTATTATTGGAAGCGGTGTGGTGTATGGTTCTCATGAATATCACACTAAAGCTGATTCAGTTAATGATGAATGGTGGGTGGACATCTATGGTGATCGCATCAAGAAAATTTACCAGTCTTATGAAGAATCTAAAGTTGCTATCAATATAATGCCGCGTCTATATCATACAGTTGAAAGCTTCATTCATGTAGTAAATCCTTATATACAACAGAAGTTGAAGCATGTGATGAAAAGTAAATATGATGCAAAGACACACCACATTTCGTTTTCAATTGAAAATCAACGCGTTGTTCTGAAACTGGGTGATGACATTCAATGTCAATTGAGTAAAAATTTGAAAAAACTCTTTGGTTTTTCAATGCTACAAACTGTGTTTGCTGCTGCGCATACGATTGGTATAGAAACACCAATGACACTTGATAAACATGAACAGCACCTTTACATTCAAAGTGATTTGATTCTACCTATTTCTGTTGGTGAGAAAAAAGAATACATTTTACGTGATTTCATTCATGATAAAGACGCTTCATATGGAATAGTCGAGAAGATGTTTGAATCTATTTTCTATCATCCCGTCGTCAAACAAACTATACCCTCTATTGCTATCAAAATTACCAATGGTTTACAAGAGTGCATCCATGTGAAAGATACTAAATCCCTCATAACGTTAGTGTTTCGGAAAACAAAGTGAAGTCTTTATACAACATTTATTGAAATATGTACATGAATGTGAAGCAATAGACTTTATACAACATCCACTGAAAATATATACATGAGCGCACTTCAATAAACATTGTTATATACAAAAAGTCTTTTTACTTCGTGAAGGGTGGAAATATACAGGGATAGGAAAAATGTCTTTCAGTGGAAAAGTCATCACATGGGGAATGTACAGATGTGGACACATATTCACAAGGAAAAAACAATCTCATGCGATACATAAAACAACAATGTTTATCTACAGAAATCAACATCAAAATACTAAGTTAAGGATGATTATGCTAAGACGTCTCCTGAATGTGGTAGTGTGAGTTTAATTCTTTTGGGTGGTGGTATGTTTGTGTCAGGATGTCCATGTGGAAGAGATATGTTGTGTTCTAGCCAGCACCTCTTATCCTCCCATGCTGAAAGCGCCCGTTTCCTAAAAGTATGAGTTTTGATCTCATGCGACTTAGATTTTAAGATTGTCATATTGACAAACGTTATATTTTTATTTCTATAGGCTTTCCTGAAATTCTTATGTTTCATATTTTGCACAATGGATTTTGATATGCCTTTAGCGCGCTTAATGCTATCGTCGCTATCCTTTAATTTCATACTGTACATTTTTGGACGGAGGAGAATCATTTCAGCTATCTCCTTCCCTGCTGTCTCATCCTTAAAGCAGCCAAGTTTTGCCTTATTTTTGATGGAGTAGAGTGGATGATCAGCAGGATAATTTGATGTATCAAAATATCTTTCTAAAGATTTTCCTACTTCATTGAAATTTAAATCTTTTTGAGTGGTAATACCTAAGAAGAAACTATCTGTATCACCACCCAACAAACGAACCTCTTTTACGAGAGGACATGGTTTTAGTATTTTATAAAAGAGTTGGTACATTTCAAGCTTAGAGTAATCTAGTACAGCTTGACCAATATAGATGGGTTTGCACAACTCAACTTCAGATTTTATCATTTTAACACCTATAAGGTCCTCATCGATAATGTCTCTATCGATGAATAGAGGTGATGAGACCAATTTGTGATACTTTTGATCATCATTAACTAGTTTGTAGTTTACGCGCTTTCTAACATCCTCCATCGTCTTACCAAATAGACTGTTGTTCTTATATTTATAAAAATCTTTTTCAAAATTATTTTGGGCTAGTGCACGTTTCTGGCTGTTGCTATCAATATATGGTTTGAGGAAGGCTTTCTGTCTAAATTTAATAATGCGGTGAACTCTTTTTAAAATCATACCCATTTCTAAATAAAATTTTAAGATGCTAAAGTGGACTAGATAGTTTTCTTTATCATACTGGGTGAGTAAAAGTTTGCGGCAAGGCTTATAGTCGGGTTGACCGCATGATTCTAAATCTTTATGAAATTGTTTCATAAAGTCGGAAAACATATCTTTGGTCACTTCACCTGATTCGGGTGCGAGTGGAAAATCCACGGTTTTATGTTTAATATTATTTGGATAGATTAGATCTATCTCAAAATAATATCCCCAATCACCTTCATCTGGAATTGCTAGTATGTTGGAAGGGTTGGAGAAATGTTGAATTTCACTATCATCTAACCAGCTAAACTCAGAGTGAGGTAGCGGTTTGGATAATGAACTACCATACAAATTATTTTGGTCATAATACTTCAGATGAGTCTGGTCATTGCCTACTATTTTTGATTTTAACCTATGTTTATTTACAAATGTGAGACCACCGCGAATTCCTCGCTCAAATAAATTATACATCTCTGGATCTTGTAAGAGATGAATGGTCTCACCAGTCATTTTAAAAGCAGACTTAAATGACATGGCTGGCAGACTGACAAAGTGGACGGGATCTAACTTATCTTCTTCTAATGCCACTCGTCGAAACTCCTGAAATACATCAGCCAGCAAAAATACATCTAACTTAAGGTAGGCAATCATATATTCACCAAATGTATGGCAGTCAAATTTTATCCATGCATCTTGTGCATGATCATAATCTTCGGTCTTACATTCTGCACCGGTCAAATCATTTTTAAATTTATCTATGGGCGGAAGAGAAGTCTCGCCGAGTTTACTAATTGCATCAAAATATGCATATGGAAAGACTCCTTTCCGTGTGATGACTTCATCGGTTAGATTTGGATATTGTTTCTTAAGATTTTGTGTTAGTGGAAGAGACTTTAGATTTTGTACGAGAGAGGCCAGTGATGCAGTCATAAATTGGTAGGAATCTAAAAATTTTATATCAAAATAGACCGTCTTATTTTCTTTAGTTTTATCGACAGGCACTTTTGCTGTCATGGCCATAAACTTCTCTCTCGTTTGTGCTATTACATCAAGCTTCCACTCTTTCATTTGACCTAAACCTCCTTTTATTATCATATGGCTGTCGTAGCCCTTGAAATTATGGAAAATGACGGGTAATGTACGCCGCTTCATCCTCAGCGAAAAATTACATTTTGAACAGAGTGCGTTTCTAAATTTACCAGTGATGTGGTCATGGTCGCGCACTTTCTTAATCTTATCATCGTCAAATGTTTTCCTACATTTGGGGCAAACGTTGCAACTATCAAATTTTGCTTGATCATCTGCTGTCATATGCAATGATCTGCGATAGAGTTCACCATCATACTTTTGTTGAAATTTTACAGCCTGTTCGAGGAATTGTAGGAATTGGTAAATACAATCCTCACCTTGCCAGACGCGCATTTTATTTTGCCTACTCCTAAAGTGATCATGCCATACTTCATAGCAGGAAATGGCTGCTGGTCGATGGATGTTATCATCGATATAGCATTCGATGTCAGCATAGATGACACGAAGAGGACTTAGTTCATCACCATTCTCTCTATATGAAAACTCCTTATCTTTGGGCATGCGTTCCATTTGCAGTTTACCTCGCTTACACCACTCATAATGAGTTTCAAATTTGTTTTTACTCCTAAAGTTCCGAATGCATCTGTCACAGTAATAAATCTCTGATGAGGTAGAATTTCTTAAGTGGTGGTATAAGCGAGAGATTTTGGGAATGCCGCAGTAGTGCCATTCCTCACTATCATCCTCTTTTACTAATAACAGGTTTACTGTACGTTCATAACAACTCGAACGCGAGTTGTAGCGCACACCCTTCAATCCCTTTTCCCAAACATGGAGAACTATTTTAATGTTGTTCAATTTTTCAAATTTTTCTATATCTTTAATTTTCATATCGTCACTATTACAGTCATCGAAGTTTAATTCATTCTCCCACTGCCTATAGCTATATGTACGATTTCGATTCGCATTGATGTCATTATAGTGGAGAATGGAGAGGACAGCATATTTAAAACATTGCGATTCGCAATCGACATTGATGACTGCTGTTTTGTTTTTTAAATTTTTTGGAAGTTTAAAGGAGCCTCGACCACTATGATTTCCTAATAGACTGATTTTAAATAAGGCGGACTCAATGCCGTCAAAAATGAGACCGCTATCGCGCTCGTTAAATTTATCAATATTTAATTTTAATCCTTGGATGTGAAAATTTATCCAAGACTCATAGTCTACAACCTCGGTTGCAGGAGAGGAGGGTATGTGAAACTCCAACCTCTCTATTATTTGTCCAGTATGGTGGTCGATTTTTACATATTTTATTTTAAGATAGATGAGCGCCTTCATCCTAAAATTGTCTAAATTGTTGAAGAGCGCTTCTATCAATGATGAATTTTGATGAAACCATTCCTCAAAGTTAGCAATGGTTTCTGAGGAGTCCATCTGGTAGTTCCTCACTAAATTATTTATGGACACCTCAGTGAGTCGGATAGAGGAGGTACCGTTGGTGTAGGTATCGTTCGTGTGTGTATGTTGAAGTCTGTGCGAAGATAGTTCAAAACGTGTCTCGAAAGACTGAATGCACAAGTCGCAAGAAAAGGAGACATCGTTAACAGAATCATCCCTACCTTCGGAGATTGATGCCGGCTTAGGTCGACAAACACCTCGCTTGATGTGTCGGGTGAGATCCCATTTCCTCGTGAAGATGTGCCCACAGTCAGCACATTCCCACTCGTTGCCATATCGCGACAGTTCTGAGCTGGAACTCGCATCACCTGAAAGAGAAATCATTCTATCATCTCTGTTCAAGCCTCAGTGTAGTGTTACAACCTACCTTGACTCAATAACTCTAAACTTTCCTCGAGAAGAGAGGGCGTTGGTGATGAAGTTGATGCCTGAAATTGAGGAAGATGCTATTAGTCACACGTTTGAGGGAGATGAGAGAGGAAATCTTTAACTTACCATTTTAATGAAATATGATCAGACAGAATAATAGTCAAAGAGAGAGATCGTGCGTTCGTCACTTGTATGATTCACAGATTAAATGAAATGATATGAATGTCACTTTGCTTATATACTTTCATTCTCTTCATTCATTGGATGTTCATTCTGATTGGCTGCTTGTGTATACTTTAGAATTAGAAAAATGTTAAAGTTATCATTATTCAAAGTCAGCATTTCAAAGACAACATGACAAGTCCTCCAACAACACCAAATACCGCATTGGAGTTCTCCTCTCCATGCACATCAGCAAAGGTGCTCGTTACACCAAATGCACCAAGAAAGGCGAAGGTGGAGAAGGTGTACCGACTGGACAATATACGAAAGTTATCATTACCAGCGGACGAGGAAGAGGAGAGTGTATGTGAGAAGGAGTGTCCCGACTTAACAGGCGTGAGGTGGAAGTATCTCCAGTACGATACTGACGATGTGATGGAGATCACCAGCACGAAATTCCTCCACCAATTATGGGAGTGGTACACCCCTAACTCCCAGCCACGAACTATGGCAGAGTGGGAGTATATTGATAAAGTGAGGCTTGCAGTGGAAGAACGATTAAAGCAACTGAACTGTTTTTGTTATCTATGTGAAGCCAGACTCTGGGACGATATTGACGATGAAGACCTTTTGAAATACATGCCATAATAAATGTTTATTTCGTATTATCTTTGCTTTCATACTGACTTACTTGAATGGGGCTTCAGTGGATGATTTAACCATGTATACTTTTTCATTTGGAAATAGTAGCACGCTTAGTCTAACTTGTAAATCTTATAACATTTCATATGGGCGATGATGGTAGATGAAATAGTGTTAGATAAAATTAAGATAGCTTACACTTCTGATACAGGGATAGCAATCGACTGCGATCCATGTGTAAAGAGCTTGTTAGACTACGGAAGAGAGAAGTGTGTTATGTTGCGTGTGGCGCGTGAGTGTCCTCCCATTTCATTCCATTCATCAATTCGTCTCATTGATAGAGACAGGTAGAACTCATGGTTCTCATAACGTATGCAATGGAAAGTTTTAGGCAACCTTCGACAGTTGGCTAAATGTCGCCCTGGCGCGAATGCATACTACGTTGAGACAGAGGCAATCACTTGCAAACATGACGCAGAGAGGTTTAACAAGATTGACCATTGCCGAATGTCCCTTGCGGTATACATAGCTACGGGTTTCACCGCCGCCCTTTACAGGAACGCCCGTCGAAAGGAAGTATTACACCGAACTTCATTTGCGACGTTCAAGTTGACTGATAGCAGATTCAACTTAATGATAGTATTCGCCAGTCCGAAGACTGCCCAGGGCAAACCGCGAGGAGGTTCTATCATGTCTTGCCCCATGGTGGCCCTTAAGAGAGCCGATGGTTCGTTCTCGGGGTGTGTGGTAGGGACTCAGGCTTGTTGTTTCGACTGCGGCTCCGGCAACGGGGCGGGTGGTCGCTTCTCTTGGATGTCTGTAAAGAAAGAAGTAGTGAGTTATCATCTTACATATCAATTTAGTCATTTTTACTTACAGATCTTCTCGGACGCTTCCTCATAAAGGAAATTCGAGATCGGATCACGATGATCGAAGGTGAAGTGTAGACACTCCACCCCTTTCTTCACCCGAGAGTAGCATTTCTCCCCTCTTCCACGCTCGTACAAGAGAGGAGTTTCTGCTACTCTCCCCTTTCTAATAGGGATGTGCAGACGACTGGAACGCACCCTTCGATCGCGATCCACCAGCTGCGCCGAACGGTGCAGCTCGTGGTTCGTCTCGACAACCTTAGCCATCTGCACACGGAGTCTCTCCACTTCCTCCTTCAACCTTCGTATCTCCTTCTCCCTACTTTCCCTCTCTGCTAGCAAAGCCTCTTCTCTGGCTTTCCCCTCGAGAGTCTTGAGCCTCTCCTGCTCCAACTCGCCATCCCGCTCGCTTAATCTCTCCTTCACCTTCTTCATCTCTCCGGCCACGTTCTTTAGGTCCTCATACTTTGCCTTGTATGAGAAGGCCTCCTCCTTCAACTTCTCCGCCTCTTTCTTTAATCTATCCCGTTCGGCGATCACCGGCGGGCGCTTGACAAAATTGCGACATTGTGTTGCAATTCCACTCACAGTTACGGCTGTAGGGGTCTCGCGATCGAGGTCGACGTCCTTGATAAGTTGCGACTGTAGCTCTCCCTCCTCCTCCTCACTATCGCTGCTGGTCAGCGAACTCTCGCTACTAAGCGAGGATACAGCGGCAATCGCTTCAATGGCGGATTGTAGCTCAGTGGCCTCAGTGGTGAAGAGTGAACTCCGTTCTTGCTCGTTGGCAGATTGTAGCTCTAAAGAACGGAGCTCAGTGGCGAAGAGTGAACTCCGTTCTTCTTCGCCTACTTCGCCTGTTTGACACTCGCTGTGTTGTGAGTGCCAATCCTCCAGCCGCTCACTTAAGCGACTGACTTTGTGGACTCCGCAATAGTAGCGAGCGACCCCTATCTGTTTCTTGTTAGTACAAGCGTGCTTTTTGAAGGCGTCAGCTCGGAATACCTTCCGGCATTGACACAGTTTGAAACTGGTCTTCATATTATTGTATTTCGGCATTTCTGAAGCGAAAAACGGAAAACAATGATTTTTACACTTAGTGAGGAATGATAGATTTGAGTGTAGTGAGTGGCACTCGATCCCGTCGACAGCCCGAAGGCCTTGTACTGATCACTAGGGAAGTGAGAGATCTTCCCCGATACCCGCTATTTACAGCTGAAGACATCATTGTCACTGCCCCGAAGTGGTAACAGCAACGCCGAGTCAAAGGTAGTGAACAGTAGCTGGGATCTAACCCCTCAAAGCTGCCTTAGACTTAGTTAAATTTGAAACATGATATCAGATTTGAACTTAGCATACTTGAAAACCTTGAGGAAACATCCCAAGTTATTGCTTTGATCAGCTTGATAGCAAGCCGTAGAGTGCTTGATTCACCAGCGTTTTGCAATGGAGATGTTTAGAGGCCACCCATGACAAGATAGCTAAGACTCAACCGATTGGCGTTCAAAGTGCTACGTTGAGAGCTGTGTCAAATGCCCAACATGAGTTGCCCCAGCGGTTACGGTCTTAAATATGACACATTCCCTTGCCACACTTATCACTACGGCATCGTCCGCCGTCCCGAAGGAACACCCTGTCAGTGGAATATTACAGCAAAACTCTCCATGTCTTGCTCGCTTTCAGTGAAAAGCCGCTTATACCATGAGAAGACTGGCTCAGACATCATTAAAAATGCTTTCATTGACTTCAGCAGGGTCGAAAACCCCAGAAAACCTCCAAAACTAGTGAATTTAAAATTTTCAACTTTTTAGCACTACTTATAAAATTTTATAAGTAGTCCATCACTTAGGGCAGGTCAATAGCGACCGAACCTTTTTTGAATCAAGTCAAACGGACTTGTAGAAGCAAAGTTACGAGCCTTTAAAGTTTTGGAGTCTTTTATGGCCTGGAGACGAAGGCCATCTCCTGGCGAACCTCTAAGTCTGACGGCTTAGCTGATATCAGCAATGAAATTTTCTAAGTCGGTTTCTTACAGAAACTTGGAATTTGGAATGTCCGAAGCTATCATCGGAGCTCAGAGAGACGACCTACCTCTGACAATCGTTCTCCTCTAAATGACAAGTCTCCGTCGGTTCCCAGCTTATATAGTGTGTGGCGATCAGCTGATGACGTAATACCCATCATCCAAACACTAAAAATCCCGTCTATCTCCGGTTCTAGTGCTCCGATTGAGCTGGAAATACACCATTTCCATGTAGAATTTGACGCTGAATCCGAATCTGGCCTCCGTTTTCCCATCCGATGCTTCGTTTTGGCTCTACAGTAGGCAGCCATCGCAAAAATTCTAACTCTGTCGTTTTTTCGAAAAATGTTGAAAATTTTTCTCGCCGATTGACTTGAAACTCTCCGACTGACATGAAACTCACCATACAGATAAAGAATTTGACGCTGATTCCAAATCTGAAATCCGTTTTCCCATCCGAGCCTTCGTTTTGAAGCTACAGCCCAAAACGTCCCAAATTCTAACTCTGTCGTTTTTCACCAATGTCCCAAAATCTTAAATGGCGTCTCACATCTAAACGAAGACAGATAGGAACAAGCCGATTCTTTCAGTGAATTTGTCTCACTCTTAGCTTTCAAACGAGCTATCGCACGACAAAATCCGTCCACTGGAAGCCAAAATCGAAGCAAGCTGTCCAGAGGGGGGGGGAGGTCAGTGAAATTTCAGAATTTGATGAAAAATGTTTTGGTGACGGTCCCAGGTCGAAATTCCACACTTTGGAAAATTTTCAAAATTTTACCCATACAAAGTCACTCTGACACTTAGGATTTTTTCAGGTAAGCGAGCTCCGACCTAAAATCTTGTAACCGCTCTAACTTTTGAACGAAGACAGATAGGAACAAGCCGATTCTTTCAGTGATTTTGTCTCACTCTTAGCTTTCAAACGAGCTATCGCACGACAAAATCCGTCCACTGGAAGCCAAAATCGAAGCAAGCTGTCCAGAGGGGGGGGGAGGTCAGTGAAATTTCAGAATTTGATGAAAAATGTTTTGGTGACGGTCCCAGGTCGAAATTCCACACTTTGGAAAATTTTCAAAATTTTACCCATACAAAGTCACTCTGACACTTAGGATTTTTTCAGGTAAGCGAGCTCCGACCTAAAATCTTGTAACCGCTCTAACTTTTGAACGAAGACAGATAGGAACAAGCCGATTCTTTCACTGAATTTGTCTCACTCTTAGCTTTCAAACGAGCTATCGCACGACAAAATCCGTCCACTAGAAGCCAAAATCGAAGCAAGCTGTCCAGAGGGGGGGGGAGTCAGCCGAAAATTTTTTCTCTCCGATTTCGCTGGAAACATCCTTCCTAACCCAAAATTTCACGTAGATTCCGAATCTGGCCTCCGTTTTCTCATCCGATGCTTCGTTTGGGCGCTACACACCAAAACGTCCCAAATTCTAACTCTGTCGTTTTTTCGAAAAATGTTGAAAATTTTTTCTCTCCGATTGACTTGAAACTCACCATACAGATAAAGAATTTCACGCTGATTCCAAATCTGAAATCCGTTTTCCCATCCGAGCCTTCGTTTTGAAGCTACAGCCCAAAACGTCCCAAATTCTAACTCTGTCGTTTTTCACCAATGTCCCAAAATCTTAAATGGCGTCTCACATCTAAACGAAGACAGATAGGAACAAGCCGATTCTTTCAGTGAATTTGTCTCACTCTTAGCTTTCAAACGAGCTATCGCACGACAAAATCCGTCCACTGGAAGCCAAAATCGAAGCAAGCTGTCCAGAGGGGGGGGGACGTCAGTGAAAATTTTTTCTCTCCGATTTCGCTGGAAACATCCTTCCTAACCCAAAATTTCACGCTGAATCCGAATCTGGCCTCCGTTTTCTCATCCGATGCTTCGTTTGGACGCTACACACCAAAACGTCCCAAATTCTAACTCTGTCGTTTTTCGAAAAATGTTGAAAATTTTTTCTCACCGATTGCCTTGAAACTCACCCTACCGATGCAGAATTTCACGCTGAACACGAATCCGACCTCCGTTTTCTCATCCGACCACTCCTTCCACTCGAAACAACCCATTTTACAACCCAACATTCAGCACGAAAAACATCACACACTATAGCCTCAAGACTAATCCTGGCGGTCGCCCAAGTCCACCACGACACTCAGACCCAAAGCACCACGGCGGCCGACCACGACACTCTGCCGTTCCAGAGGGGGGGGAGGGGAGGGGGAGGGGAGGGGGAGGGGGAGGGGGGGAGTCAGCGATGGCGGCCATCTTGCGCTATCTGGTGTTCGCCGTTTTCTTACTACTCATCTTGTAATTAGTTTACAACGACTATCAGGAAACACGTAGAAACTGTTTATTTCAACACGGCAAGCATATGAACTTCTATAACATGTCACACATATTGAAATGGCACTGATGACAAGGAAACTGCGTAACTTCTAACGCACGAAGAACGCCATCGTTCCCTGCAGAAACTCGTTCTGGCTGCCGGACTATTAATCACTGTGCCACTTATCAATAAGCTTTCTATTCATCGACTGTGTCAACATTTTTGATAGATTGTGAAACACATGATTAATGCGTGATTAATGCTGAAATGTCTGCTCACCGTTCGATTGCTATGGCATTATGTCAGCAGATTGTGCTATTTGATTAACGTTACATGTTCCAATGTTTCCTTTCTAGTCAAACAGACGACCGGTGTAATTCTGTGAGTTCAACATTTACATTCCATCAACATTTTTGATATATTGTGAAACACATGAAGTTTGTTCGACTTCTATTTTTCTTAATATCTTTTCCTACGAAAAATACAGGAGTAAATCTGAAGCCGAATAAATAGTTTTTACAATGCAGTTGAAGAAAGTACTAAATCAATAAGCAGATAAGCAATTTTTCATTGAACTGCGCTGCTCACGTGCAGTGAACAACTTTGAAGAATCATCGCGGAGACGAAATATTGGCGAAAGGCGACACGAACACATTAAGAGCGGTGAATAGCACCTCACGTGTGATGAAATGAGACTTCATTCTCATTCCAGTAATATGGGACAATTAGGTAAGGATCTTAGCTGATTCTTTGAACAAATTTGAAAGTAGCTTCCGACGAGATTTTAATCGTGACGTAGACAGGATATAGAAGTACTATTCCGGAGAAACTGAAGACATCTACACAGAACAATGATTACTTGTATGATGAGTAACAAAGGAGGAGCGGGGGAAGGGAATGCATCAAACGAATAGACAGATAGATAAAGGGAACGGAGAATTGTATCACCACTCCCATGTCACAAACAGTCAATTGCGAGACATAATCAGGTAACACTGATAGTCTATGATTCTGTTTCTGTTGATATTAAGATGTCTCTCAATCTTCAAATGTGGAAGCAAGAAAGTGTTGGAGCATTGATGTATCCAACAAAAAAGTAATACCTCTAATAAACATAGAAATCTGGTTCATAATACAGGCATGATTACACATTAGATTGTTTATCTGAAGTTGACTAGAATGGAAATTGACTCAAGGTCTCGGTACCTCCGGGGGAACTAAGTTGGGGCAAGAACAACCAATGAAGAGCTTAGACTTGCACATGTGACTGATTCTAGCCCAATGATTCAGCTGTTGACAAGTGTATCTAAGTGAAAATGCGTGCGACTTTTGTACCACTATTGTCTCTGGTGTGAAGATTTACTGCCATTCTAAACGTTTTATTGTTATCAATTTCTATGATCATGCATTATAGTGCATCATGTGAGTGAAGTGAAAAGTGATGGGTTAACAATAGCAACCGCTGCCAGGCGCCCTCGGACAATCGATCTAATGATTCAATGCCTCCGGCTTTCACAAGGTCGAAATGATATTTCAATGCGCCTTGCTCTTGACACCACCATGAAAAATGGCTTGCCGGCTGGGAATTGAACCCAGTCTTCGAGCTGCTGACGCGGCATGAAGGTCACCAAGACCAGCGAAACACACCCTCCATGATCGTGTCAAGAGCAAGTAAAGCTTTCAGCGCGCATTATGACGTTACCTCCATGGTTTCCTGGTGACACGATCATGGAGGGTGTGTTTCGCTGGTCTTGTGGATCTTTATGCCGCGTTAGCAGTTCGAAGACTGGGTTCGATTCCCAGCCGGCAAGCCATTTTTCATGGTGGTGTCAAGAGCAAGGCGCATTGAAATATCATTTCGACCTCTTGAAAGCCTGAGGCATTGAATCATTTGATGGGTGAATGTCATTTGATTCCTTGCCGGACAGGCTGCAACAGTTAAGATTGAACAATAGCCAACATTGAAGCAAATGTTTCAATTCTGCTAATTGAATAGAATCTCATTCATCTGATTGCTTTTCCTTTGACTGAAGATTAGATTCGTGAAGCCTGATTAAATTTCTTTAATTTTCCTAAATGAGGAATTGAGAGATCATCTGACATGTTACGCATCATGAGCATTTAGATGTTACAGCACTGGATTGAAGAATCATATCCTCTTAAGCTCGCTTAGATATCTCTATTAACAAGCGGGAAATAGGAATCTCCACTGCAACGGTTTTGGTCATAGAAGTCAAATAATTATGTAACACATGAAATGAACAATCCAACATAGCGATCAACTTCATGATTCGATTTCTTTGACTTGATCCTTTGCGTAGAGGTTTCATGGCCGGAGGCAGACAGAAAATGTCGCAAGTCAATAGCCGCACAGCATGTTTATTTCTCATGACAGAGAACACATCCAAGTAAAAATAATGATAGCCTGACGTCAGTGCTCCCTCATAATGAGGACTTGGACCGTGCTGACATTGTCAGACTTTAATCTGGAGTGTTGTGATCTTTTAGTCCGGATGCCCCTCCCCACGACTTCCAATGACACTTTCGGGTCTCGACCTCTGGACCGACGGATCGCTAAGCGAAGCACTTAACCACTGTGCCACGGAGACCACAACACCAGATAGTAGATGAGAATAGATAAAACTTAGTTATTGCAAAAATATGAACATAGCTATTACGAGTTATATCACAATCAGAAGCAAAGCACATGTACAACAAACAATACATTGATGAAAGTGTGAAATCTTTAAACGTTGGTTCTATCGAAGATCATCGCCCAAGAATTCTCACCTGGGTTACGGCTTGTCGCTTGCTAACTTCTTCTGTATGCCAACTCTCATTGAAACATTAGTGTTGGAACTCTGTTTCCGTGCCTATGGCGTATAGCGCACATGTTAATGCAGATATCCATGCGACTTCAAGAAGTGTAGGATGTCCAGCGCTTTAACATCACTGTCCCCCCATGCTTGGGGCTTGGACATAGTCAAGTGCTGACATAGTCAGACTTCAATCTGGAGTGTTGTGATGCGTTTAGTCCGGATGCCCCTCCTTACGACTTCCAATGACACTTTCGGGGCTCGACCTCTGGACCGACGGATCGCTAGGCCAAGCACTTAACCACTGTGCCACGGAGAACATGAGATCCAACGGGATTCATAATGCGCATTCGTTTACAGCAGCTGATTGAATGTGCCATGCCTCATTCACATGAAAAAACGAATCATATCATTGATCAAAGTTGTAAATGGAACCGGAATGATGCAACGAAAGACAACTTTTATTCATTTTTAAAATTTTATACCAAAATTCGAGGCTTTTCATGGCTTTCTAAGTTCGTGTGCAGGTATGGTGACCATATAAATAAATCTCTATATTCAGAAATATACACATACAAAAATGTATCACAACAACAGTAACAAGTTCATCGAACAATAAAGTTGCCCTGCATATTATACACGTATTTACTGTACGGCTGGCGGAAAGGCATTGTCATGCGACGCAGGGGAAACGCATACTTCACTTCAATTTTTCAATCATTGCAACAGTTTTCATTTGACACAAAGCTATGCAGCGGCTTGAAATTCCGAGGAAAATCCAAGTTTAATGCAGCATGATCACCATTTCAAGTCCTCACTCCGTAACAATGAAAATAAACATGAACTATTTCCATCAACCGCTTAGGTGTCAACGGGAAGCGGAATGCAATCATTGAAATGCAAAGTTTGCTGAATCTTATCTCATAGGGAGACACGATGTCATTCTCTGTAGTTATTCTTGAATATTACACACATGAACAAGAAAAGAGGAAATGAGAAACATGAACTGCAAGCCGTTAAAACTCTGAATAATTCAGAACTGGAAAATGTTTACCTTGAATAATCAATTTGTTGGTTTACTCTAATGGATTTGGGGTAAAGATGAATATTGTCGACTTTTCAATCACTTGAATTAAATAATTCTACGATCGTAGTAGTTATAATGTACATGTAAGGTTCTGCTATTTGCTATCTGCTCTATCAGTTCCACATATGTGAAAACTTAATACATGAGGTATATGTATAATATCGTGCATTAAGTTTTTACATATGTCGTGTGGTAGGCGCCAGGCTTAACTGTAGAGAGTTCTAAGATAGAAAGAGCTTGCCAAGAAGCCAATTAGTAATTCAATAAAAGTAGGTAGTATATCTCCTGGCGGCGAAGTTCGAACAGTCATGCATTGGTCACGACCTATGGTCTAATAAGCGGCAGATCAATATAGCCTGTCCTATGTTTTCTTTTGCGTTCACTGCGATTGACAATAATCTACTCAAAAAGGGCATACTGAAGAAGTACAGGCAAAAGTGCATGTACTTTTATTGCAGATCATGATAAACCTTATTAAATCTCTAAAAATGATTTTTTCATGAAGTTGCAAAATATTATATGGTTATAATGTTCGAATTTATGGTAGGATAAGTCCTTAAAGCCTCCAGTCAAAAAGATGCTGAGATGTAAATGCACTGATATTCTCGAGGATCACTCGTAGCGTCGGACATGCGCCTGCTCAATTCCTAAACAAAGACTTCGATGGATTTACCAAAAGCACCGGTTGTTTCGATGGGAATTGGCTGGAAGATAAGACTCGCACGATAAATGATCTGTTTAAATGCGTTATGTTTCGATGAGATTTACCACTTTTTATCTGACTTCATCAGAATAGAGATACTACGATTAGGACATAAGGAGACACTATATAGACTATTCGTACTCGCTCGTCAGTGTTGAGTGGGTCAAATAATTTTCTATAGCATTTGAGCTCTTCAAGACAATCACCGATGTTGATATTATTCTAAAGCCTGAAACAGCAGAAACATCTCTGCGACAGGCACTTAGACAACAATAACGCCTACACGCATCTGACTTTGATGAAGTGTCTGAGCAAGAATTACTAAACATAATCAGCACATCGATGGATACAGGTCCAAAATTTGACGAACCTCAAATTCTATTAATTCGACTGACAGTGCAGGTAACGCCGATGTGCTAAAATTACACTTGAAAATCCAAATAAATTCGCTTATGATTACGGAAAAATCGAATTATGAATAATTAAAAAAGCAGCTACCAGACCCAAAACCTGCTATACATTGTCAATGTTTTTCTACGAATTTGTTTTGTTTGTAATACACATAATTCAGGTAACTTTCAGTTGAATGCAGAAACATCAATCCGTTTAAAAATTGAGGGTGAAGTCGTATTTTGCAAGTCCCCATGCGTGAATCAAGAAATCGGTAGCTAGGACGCATTGTTCAGGCGATACCATGCTGTGGAGTCGCATGTGTCTGAATGGGGAGCCCTACCATCGCTTTCACACGAAGGCTTACTCGATAGATTCATTGTTACAGTAACGTGTTCGAAGGTTTCCCATTCCTAGCAATGGGACACTGACATCGTATATTTCCATCTGACTTCTGGAACTCTTCCAAACAAGATTGTGGAGTAGAAGTTTGCTCTTCTACTTTTGACCCCAAATAAGGACCTGTAGACACTTTCATTGCCAGTCAATAGCCTTTCAAGACTATTTACTAACACGCTCTGTTTTGTATTCAGTAATTGATCTTGAATTTGATTCTGCATTTACAATTCTGTATGATTCCATTTGAAATCTTGCTCTTGTCACAATGCACATGACTTGATTAATACAATACTTATTCACCTGCAGCTGTATTAAGACACTTGAACTTGTAATTTCCAGGTGCATGACTTGGCAATATAGCTACCCAACGCTTTTCGAAGCAAGAGACCGATGTCTTCCTCGTCAAGCACACTATACGAATAGTAAATACATATAGTCAACATTTGCATAAGCTTACATTGAGATCAACCGGCTTGGCCGACAGCACAGCCCTGAACAGTTCCACCAACCATTGCGGGTCGACGATGACAACATCGTTTAGTGGCATCTGAGACTTGCCGAAGAAGATGATAACGCCAAGATCATGAAGAAACTCTAGAGCAGGTATAACATCCTCCTCTGAGTAGAGACCTTCCTCTTGTGCCAACGAAATCATCTGGAAATACAAAAGCACATTAACGGAAACATGCGGAGCTAATCATAAAAATTGATTGCATAAAGGTTGTCGAAAATTCCATCGACTTCGTGCCTTAGACTCAAATCGCACATGAATGCGTTATATACCATCCGAGGGCTTACATTCTCAGGTTTCATAATTACTGTTACGCACTCTGTCATTCTTTTTCTGGACATAAAATTCAAAGCATAAAATTCGGTCCGTTAGAAATCACAACTTTTCAACAATAATGCATGTGAGCATGTGACATTATTATGATGATTTTGTGATAAACTTGCGATGTCATTATTTTCTCTTCTAATCCAACGACTGCAATTGGCAATACGTCAAAAGATAGCTCACAAAGTGCACGTTCGCCTCTTTCCTGATTCATTATCAAACTCACATGCTTTCTTGTTGAAAATTTGTAATTAAGTGATTTTACATTTTTTGAGTACAGTCCAGCAAACACAACAACGGATACAATTAAAACGTTATACGCTAACTAATAAGTCAAAATACATGTACGTGTACATTAGGTGAAAATGATTTTCCTCTGTATGAAGTATATCCTCTAAGCAAAACAATGCAATCAATGCATATTATTGTATCAACAGGGGGAAACCACTGCTACTGCAAATACGCTAAGAAATACAAATTAGCTAGTCGCAAATCAAGATGCACGAAAAAAATGTTAATCTTACTCAGCGAATGAATTCCGTCCAACTGAAGGTGTCAGAATTGTCGCTTCAATTTATCCTAGTATTTATCGGCATTTACTATCCTAACGCTCATGCACCTAGTTCTCCTTACTTCTGGATAAAGACACTGTATGAACATGTGAGAACAATGAGTGATGTCAGATGTGACACATTTAATTGATCCCGAGTGAAATGAAGATTTGTTGAAAAGATAAATAAGAAATTTGATAGTTTATCATAGCTTAATTGGAAGCTGAGAAAGCAAGTTCTCGAATGACATATGGCATGTTAATGTGCGGCGCTACTGGAAGGCATGAGAATCGATTAAATTTGACATAATTTAGGTGATCCGGCTTTTGTTGTCAGATCTGTATCATAATTTATGTTTTACCGCCGAGAAAATTTGTGGGAGAAATATCCCAATTTTTGAGAATGGTTTCGAATAATCTTCCAACCCAGAGGTGTTATTGTAAGCAATTTCTATAGATATTAGTGCAAAGTAGCTTATTTGAAATCAGGAAATGTAAGCTCTCGAATAGTGTAGGACGAATGTACGCATGAATTAAAGGAATAGGAATCAATAACATTTTTGGATATGAAATGTGATGCTGAAAGGAGGCTTTAGTATCTTACTTGACTGATCCATAGAAGTCTGGTGCCTTGCTCTTTCAATGCGTTGATTCTCCTCTCCAATCGCAGCCACTTCACAGGAATCATCTCTCCCATGTACGGCTGTGCATGAACGACACGCTGAATGTGATCACGAAGCGAAGTCATCTAAAGAGCAAAACAGAGATGATAGTATCATTTATACGCAACTCATTGTCGCCTGAGATTGAATTACAGTCATTCGAAGACGTTTTCTCATTATTAAATTCTTCGATTCAAATGACATGGAGCATAGAGGAACCTTTACTAACATCAGCTAGCTAAATTCTCTGGTTAGAAATTGAATATCCTGTCTCCCGACCGGTAGACACCTGAACCTTCTAAACCTCCGCACCGAAGCACGAACCTTAACGGCTGAAACACCACGCCGCTGACTGAGCTGATATACCGCCTGCTATACTCGCTACGTTTCAATATCTGGGTAGTTCTATTCTTTTCCCCTCACATTTTCCAATGTTTCCAAATTCATCAAATTTCGTCAAACTTAGTCACATTGGATTTAGAATAGACTTGATTTGTCACTGAGTGATTGTACAACACCACTGAGAAGTCTTACTTGAGCACTGGGGTGCAGGGTTGGTCCCTAGGATACTCGGTTAGAATGCAAGATGCAGCCGTGATCATTTGTGGCATTGGTGTCTGCAGTGAACAACAAACCCAGTGCTGTAAATTTTCTACAAGCTAGAGGAAATTAAAACACACTACGCTTTTGCGACGGCAGTGAGACTACTTAGGAGAAAGAGAAGGTTGTTGACGATGCAACACTCGAAGATGTCAGCTGGAAAATTTGGAATATGTCGGGGGGGGGGGGAGAAGCACCAATATCTGCTATTCGGTCCGACTTATATTTCCCTTGCTTGAAGATGCCAAAATAAAAGCATTCCTCCGGGGAAGGATGGGCTGTTGATGAGAGTGCGTCCTGCTTGGAAAAATTTTCGAGCGCTTCTCCCCGTCATAACAGCCACCTCAGAACTCGTGGACACGTTCATAGCATGTGTGTCCGTAGCATATTGCTCTACGCCAGCGAAACTTGGCTGCCCACCAGCTAGGATGTAGATCGCTTCATCCGAAATGACAACGTAGTGGTGAGATGGATCTCTTTGAAGCGACTTGCCGACCGCAAACTCACTCGGCATTCGCAGGATCGAAGACGTAGTACCCATAAGAAGACTTCGCTGGTATGGTCATGTGCAGCGAATGAATGAAGACTCCAGGCCAAGGAAGATCTTGTCCTTTGAAGTTCCTGGACAGTCACGAGGTCGCCTCAAGAAGTGATGGTTTGATAACATCAGCCCACAAGATCGAACAGCTTGGAGAAATGCCATGAAGGTGAACATCCGACGGCTTCCAACCATCATAATACAGTGAAAAGAAGAAGTTAAACGTGGAGTGAGTGACTTTGTAGCCATTGCTCCCTGCCAGGATATTGGACCATTGACCATGTCACACTCTTAAATCTTACTCCATCTGATTGTGTTGAGCACCAGCAGAACTGGAAGTGTGCCCAGGCCTGAAACATTAAAAACCCAGGCCGAAATACACATAATGTCTGAAATTAATGTTCTTCTATTGAATGTGTTGATCGATTGAATTCACTGCATCAGTTCAAGTGACAATTTTCAACAAAAAAGTGCAGGAAAAACTCCCCAAAGATTACGTCGTAGATGTATTGAAATTAAAATAGTACACGACAGATCTTCGGCGCACAGCGCCTTCGGTGGTCGATCCTACAATAAAACACGTGTTACAATAATTACCGGTCCTGACATTTTGCAGTCAATGCGGGCCCGGTTCCAGCTCTGAGAGTCAGAAGCCCTACTATCTGATGGTTTGACGATGCACTCTCGTAAAATCATCTAGGGATGGATAACACATTCTCAACAACATCGTATATTTCCACAGCATGAATGTATCAATCCACAACAAACACATCAGTCTATTCTCGCCGAAATACTGCCTTCTCAAATACAGCTTGCATGCAATTAAGTTGAAATGTGGCTGATATGACATAATCAATTCGACAATATGGAATTCTGAGGATATATATAGCAGAAACTATTGAAAGCAGGCTATATGCAGTACAATCTTTATGTCTGGTCAAAACATCAGTGACAAATAGACAGCCAGCATAATATCGACCGAAATTTCAAATTAAATTAACCGGAAATAACAAAGATCAAATATTGAATATTTACCACATGCACTTATATTTATCACTTTGATAAAATCAAATTGATCTTTTCTAGATAACAGGTTATATTACATCTACAGTGCCTTTTTACATTTTCACATCAGTTAGAGTCGGCGGTTCATATCCTTCTTTCGATAGAGTACTACAAGTCTTTTGAAAGTTGAAAACCCGACATCTTAATCTGTTCACTGGTGACAAGAAATAATTGCAATTAATTGCTGCCATCAATGATTGTGCCGCTAATTGAAAGGCTTCATTTGGTGGATGACGAGCTGGAGTATGTAAGCGAGTTTCCGCACTTGGGAGATCATTTCAATGATGGTGGTGGCATCGAAGGGCAGTAATCACGCAAATAAGAGTAACTTGGTTGATGTTCAGCAACTTCAGTGGTGCACTGTGCATGAGAGGCATCTCTATGAGATTAACTGACTTGGTGTACAAGGCGTGGGTTAGTAGCAGAGACGTGAAGACCGAATCTCTCCAGAGATTGAGCCACAGAAAGACCAGGGTGTATACCAAAACTCGCACCTCAATTTCCCTGGATTTTCCCGGTTTTTTCAGGGATATTTTATCATGCAAGATACTGTCGTTTTTGGGAGCCCAAACCTACTTGCACCTGAGAGTAAATATTCGACAATTTAATGTTTCATTAACTACGCACCTGATACAAGAAAAAACAAAATTACAATAATTCTATGGTATAGCAAAACAACTTTTATTCATCTCTTTCGAATAAGATACATATAAAAACAAAAAAAACAGGAGAACGAACAAGAAGCTTTATGAAATGGTGTGAAGAATGAAAGGTTCGGTGTGCAGAAGTTCGGTACACAGTTCACTTTTTTCACAATACAATCACCTCCTCTTCCAATACCATGAGTTCCATTCTCCGCTTCTTGATTTCTGCCTCTTTCAACGCCAATTCTAGGGCCGCCCTCTTACGCTCTCTTACTGTCGCGTCATTGTCGTCTTTGGCTGCTTTCTGTTGGGCCAGTCTGTCTTTGTACCGTCACTTAATAACATATACCACCCAATACTACTAAAAATGGTAAGTTATGTTCAAACGGCAGAGCCTGTTTTTAACCATTATCTTTCGAATTCCAAAGTATTATCTTCATCTCCATTTTCCCTGTGTTTTCCCGGTTTTCCCTGTCATTTTAAAATTCCCTGTCTTTTCCCGGTTTTCCGGTCGGTATACACCCTGAAGACGGATGTTGAGAATGGTATGTGACGCGACCTTGATGGATAGAGTATACAACCAGGAGATAGCAAGGAGATGCCTTGGAATGCCTTGGATGAACAATTGAGACGAAGTGGTACGCACATACTGGTACAGAAGAGGAAAACAAGGAGATGAAGAAGATAATTGCAGCCACAGTCACGGAAGGTTCCAGGAGAGGCCGACCAGCAAGAAAGTTGAAAAGTGTGATCGAAGAGGAGAAATGCTACCAAGGAGCTGGCTACAGACGAAGATGAATGGAGAAGTAAAGCAGTGAAAGGACTGGCCAACCCCCACCAGAGCGGAACTTATGCCAGTATAATAAACCGGATTGACTGATTGATTGATTACAGTCATCAAGTAGTTGCAACTTATTGATCACCTTCTGTTGCAATAAAAATTAATTGATTGCTTCGTCCAATTCAATGGCAATTGATTCTGTATGCCATCTAATTATAACTATGTTAGAACAAATGGATGGAAGTAAAGGATGTAAATATTATCAAGTATGCTGATGATGTTTTGTTGGTTGGCAAATTATCTAACAATGATTCATGCAGCCCTCTTCATGAGGCAATACCCCATGTTGACGACTGGATTGATCAAAATGGCATGGTTCTTAATAGAGAAAAGTGCAAGCAGATGTTTGCATCTCTACAGAATCCCAGTAGGTCCGACTTTTCTACTATTATGTTGGCAGAAGTTTGTGCAGTTAATCATTTCAAACTTCTTGGCATCACATTGGATTCTAAATTCAATTCGGATAGTCACGTGTCTGCAATATGCAAGAAAGCCTCTTCTCGCTTCTGTTTTTAAGACAACTAAAGTCATTCCTGTCTAAGTAGGATATGATATTGATATATAGGAACTGCTTGAGAAGCATGATTGAATATAGTGAGCCACTTTTTGTGGGATTGAACAAGACAAACAGTGATATTTTGGAGAAAGTGCAAGACAGATCGTATCACATTATTTGTGGCTCATCTAGCTGTTTGTGTGATGATTTCGTTCCCTTATCATGTCGTCGTATCATGATTGCAATGGACCTTTTTGAGAAGCTATTATGTGATGAATCCCATCTCTTGCACCATATTTCTCCGTAAACTTTGAGGTATTCAGGGAAACTGCGCATGCCGGAATGCCTGTCACCTTTAAGGGAAGGGTCTTTTCTTCAATGAAAGGAGGATGTGACCATTTTTGTGCATTTTATGTTGATGCATTTTTCTCTTCATTCGAAATTTTTAATTTATTCACGTTGGCCTCACGATTTTCAGGCGTCTATTATTATGATTATTATATGTACAAAGGCTGTAAAACAGAGCTGTGTATTTCAGTCTACATTACCACAGGAGCATGATCACACCATTTCAGCCGCTGTCTGAGCGTCGTTTCGATGCTCACCGGTTGATGAGCTGAAATCAACTGCATTAGTCGGTGACCTCAAAGAAGGTTTGCTCCAATTACGTCATGTTGCAGCAGCCATCGCTACACTGCCGCTTCACTGACACAAGCAAGCAGCTAAGTAGGTAGCCGATCTCTGATGCAACATCTCATCACTGTCGTAATACAAGGGTAAGCAAGATCTTCGTTAGTTCTTGAGATTACAGAATATGACGATTTATTTCAAGGCATCTTCACACATCTCTACAGAGAAATAATTCTTAATACCCTGATGGCTTCCTGTCAACGATTCTACTTCAAATAACAACTACTTAAAGCAACTGGAAAAAGGGAATGCTAAAACTCAACATTCGGTCAACATAATGGAATCTTACTTGGTCTTCCGCGTCATCAGAGCTGTCGACGAGATAGAATTCGGGAATCACATGTCGAGCGTACACTTTATAGCGGATGTAGTCGCGAATCTTCTCGAAGCAAGCTTCTGCACGTTTCTTGATGTCATCCGTGGAGTCACCGAGGCTCTTAGCGTGTGTGCCGACTACAAAGATGGGTGGCATCAACATTTCGCTGGTGTCCAACTCCGGAGACAATGAGCAGTCCTCTCCGCTCCGACTCGATGTCTTCGGCGGCTGAGCTGTGTGCGAATGTATGAGATTGAACCAATAATCGAGATAGTCCATGTGAGAAAAGAAACAGGAGTCCTGAAAAATCACATCACTTCATTGCATTATCTTTCATAAGAGAAATTAAAACGTGAAACTCATTACCGGCATATGCAGTCCAACCTCTACATAGTGAATTTTAAGGAACCAGATAAAAAATTCATTGTGAGGAGAGTTCACTGTAAGGAGGTTTTCCAAAATTTAGTGTAATATTGCTTTTAAAGTAAGCATATAAAGTCAAACCAATCATACAAAATAATTAAAGCTAGTAACTCAGGATGCAAAATGTAACTACTATAAAATAATCAGTATTGCATACAGCATAAGCTACATACAAACGATGGAAATAACTGTCAATGCGAGTCTGTACAGTACGTCGCTCGTCAACAGAAGCAATCATGTTTTTCTACTCGACCAAAAGCTTTTTGATCAAGCTGCAAGGTCACTTTTCCTTTCAAGGAATTCCCTGATCTAACTCAACAGTCTTCACGTTTGAAAACGCAAAAAAGCGCACGTAAACTTGAAACTATTAGCTACATAGACTATTTATTTGAATCTAAATTTAGATTGTAGACTCATGGACTTTGGCATATAAGAATCATCAAACTACTCGCCTTGAATAAAGGTAGTACACGCACATAGGATGCGCATTGATTACAAAGCATGATTAAAGATCAATACATAGTCCCTTGATGTAGGTTGAGGCGACAAATGGACCAAACGATATACTCATTATGAAGAGGTTCACCATGTAGAGATATGTAACAAGCGCGAAGTATACCGGTGCCATTTTCTATGTGATCAAAAATTTAATTCACTATGAGGAGAGTATCACTTTGTGGAGGTTCACTATACAGAGGTTTAACTGTAGTACCAAATATCATGCCATTACAAGTAATAAGGACTACGGAATATTTACCCTTAATTTGTGGACGTCATTCTGGCATTGATCAAAATTGGTGTAGGTTAAAACTGTTTTATGTATTCTGCATTTCTATTCAAACTAGTACGCCAGCCTTATTTGTTCTGATTTTCTGATCACCACTCAGCAATCAGAATTCTGAAGTTTGAGATTATTTAGGAGAAATTTGATTTTGTAGATGAAATTCTACTGCAACGGTAGTGAAACCACTTGCTCGATCTCCTTGTCTCCTGAAATACACAGCGCACAAATCACAAGCAAATGCACATTTTCGGGTAGATTCACTAATTGATTGTTATGAAATCTTAGTTTTATTTATCTTGCAAATCTGTTGGGAAGTTCGAGGAGTCGGTTTCAAACAGTATTTCTGCGGTAGGAGAGGCAATTAATCATTTTTGAGACGAGAGGACTGACAGACGTAGCAAGAAAAAACTTTCGCCTGATCGACAAATGGAAATTCTCTGTTCTCAACAAGAAAATCTCTCCTTGAATTTCTCTGATGCAGTCACTTAAAATGGCACAAAATGCCTCAAATGATTTCTCAATTATTCTCACAATATGAACATGAGAGCTCGGTACACCACTGTTATTGACTGGTAGAACGCTAAAACATCTGCGGATGGACGGAATGAGGACGATGGATATCTACCGCCAGTGCATCATGATCGTAAGGTAAAGACGCAATGAGTACTCGTAAAATAAAGTAATAAAGACAACAAGACAATACAAGGGGAGATAGTTAAATATGTATATTTTTGTTTTATTCAAGTTTGGCTTACATTCTGCCGAAGAGTTGTCCATTTTGTGACTTTAGTTAAATTTGTTATCGATAGTGTTATTGTGTATGGGGTCCGCCAGCTAGGGTTTGAGCGTACAAGATGTTAAAGGACACGAAACGCGACCTAGCTGGCCATCGTGCTGATGAGCCCCTTCTTTTCGATTTTTGTTAGCCTTTCTGGACTGTTCACATCTTTGAGGATGAAAAAAAATACGGCACTCCCTTTAGTAACGGCTTTAATGAAAACTAGTAGCTAAAAATATTTACATGGCAAACGCTTCGCGACGCAGTCGCTGCCTCAGTGCACTAAAAAGAAGGTGAACCTTTCTTTCCTTTGGTGCACTGAGGCAGCGACTGCGTCGCGAAGCGTTTGCCATGTAAATATTTTTAGCTACTAGTTTTCATTAAAGTCGTTACTAAAGGGAGTGCCGCATTTTTTTTCATCCTCATCATGAACACCCTCCCGTATAAGGCTATCAACTATCTGTTCACATCTTGTACATTTTGTTTCACTGTTCTGTGCGCCTTATGTTTTACTCTTCATATGTAAGAGTGTGCAAGTATCTTACCCGTTGACCAGCGTCAACGCCTATCAGTCCTTTTTAGGACTAACATTATTAACTATAGTGTATACATTCATGATTGTGTATTATTATCTTTTAAGTACACTGACCTGACTTTTTCCTTGATAATACAAAATGACTTGAAATATCAAAAAATTATCTCCGCTTTGGTGACTGTCCTTGCTACTTTCTTTTAGAAAAAAAAATATTATGTAATATACGTTTTAGTTGCAATTATTGCAGCATTTTTTTCCTTATCATATTCCTTTTTTTATTCCTTATTTAATTGTTTGTTATTCCACATGATTTCATTTTGTACTGTCTCGCTGTCGTTATTTCTTCATGCAGTGAATCCTCATCCCGTCTTGCCTCACGATCATGATGCATGTTGAATCGCGTTGCATCCAGAACTTCTTTCCGAATCGTCCAAACAGTCAACATAACAGTGTTTCAACAGGGGCTCATGCTCCACTGAGTATCCATCATGACATGGCACTCTGTGGTGCAGCTTGAATAAAAAAGTCATTTGGTCTAGAGGTCGAGCCCCGAAAGTGTCATTGAAAGTCGGCAGGTGGGGCATCCGACCTCGAAGTGTGACAATGCTCCATGTCAGCCATGTCAACACCGTCCAAGCCTCCAGTACTGGAAGTAATGACGTTAAGGCCTCGCTTATTGCATCCTCCATGATGAGAACTGTGTGAAAAAACACATGGAAAACATAATGAGAAATTATCTGTTGCATTTATATTTTCAAAACACAGTATCTCTTCCCGGATTTTAGCATTTTGAATCTCCTTATCACGAACATGCGATCTGAAAGCTCTCTCTCATTCATGTTTAAGTCTTTACTCATTCAATTCATGCTATGAAAGTTAGCAATTTTGGCAATTTTGATGAAAATCACAAGCACATTCCATACATTTTGATGAAAAACATAGGCAACTCTCACTTTATACATTTTCAATGAGGTTTTATACTCAGAGTTCAGTCTTCATATCAGTGTCATGACAATTTCATCCACACATTTTGCTTCTCTGCTGTTAGCAGCAAACGAAGAGCACGACAGTCGCTGTATTCATTCTCCACATATGTCTCTCACTCCACAGTCTACATACAGTATAAAAGATGTTAAATTGATTCACTTTACTTAACAGCGGTGTGCTCTTAGCACTTTAATTCAGACAAAGTCGCATCTTGACTGTTACACGACATTTTACACTTCAATATATGAAGGGTATCTGCCTTGTTAAAGTAAATTGTATTTACTTCACAGGACGTATATCTACCTGTCACACCCGGCATTTATGGTCGGAAAAACAAGCACGTCTGTCACAAGTCTGTTGCCAATAAAACGCTGAATTGAAAACAAAATCGGTATGATATTAAGATTGAAGTTCCACTGACAGACTGCACCATTTTGACGTCTTTAAAATAAGATATTTTTGGCATAGATCACCTCATTGTAGATATGAACTCGGAAGGCATAGACTGAGAATGGAAATTATTTAGTTTTGAAGACGCCGGTGATATTGACAACTTTGTAAATAGAAAGTAACTTTTGTGTCCATTATTACAGACTTTCGTTATTTCTTAATTAGTCGAGGAAGCTTTACTGTGATGACTTCTAGTTTCTATGTCCTTATTATGCATCTCTCAGCTGTTAACTAAGTTCACTTTTGCTGTCCAATGTCATTCCGGTGTTATCCATGAGTAGAGCCGGCGAAATGCATCGGGTAAAGTAAATCGCAACTATGAATACCTTGGCGCTGCTTTTTATTCAGAAAATAGAAACAATTCTGAAATAAAAATGTGAAGAAAGAGAATAATAGTTCCAATCTTGTCTTCATCTTCTTCAGATTCCTTTCTAACGTGTACTGGACACGAGAATTGTTTCCTGAGGAAAAGACCGTGACCTGTCGAAAGGTCGCGTTATTGTGAGTGACATTGTGCATCGGATACTCCATCCGAACGCAAAATGAGTGTCAAACTCATGTCAGAATAGTAACGAATTCTCAGTGTTTAAATCATCAAGAGCAAATTAGAATATCTTCCCACCATCATGCAGCATTAGTCGCATCACTAAGGCTCCAAAACGCTGAAATATAACCTTTTGAGTCTCCCCACGCTCTGTTCATTTGGAGCCATACCGGCATCTAATACCGCGACCTCTGAATTCCGTCTCCTTTCTATCATCGTCATGACAACTCAGCAGCCATTTCCCATTATCAACTATCGATGACAATGAAACAACGTCTTTTTCAATATCCTCCTCCGAATCTAGGATATCAGGACTTGATCTGATTGACAGGCGGCTCAGTTCGGGAGCCTCTCTCGTCAAAAATTCTCCCATCAGTTACAGTTACTGTACAGTCAAACAATCCTCTATCCAGTTGGGAGTCCCTGCATCCTCTACAGTCCTCTATACAGTTGAGTGAGAGTCCCTGCATTGTCAAGAGCATTGCCATTTAATGCAAGCTCATATCTGCTTGGATCAAAAATACATTACAACGAGGTAATGATAAACAAAACTTCATTCGACAATCCACACAACGATCCGCTTTCACATGTTTTCGCATCGAAAGGACTTTCATCGTCTTACTTGATAGTTTCCGACGACGGGATGTGACGCTGCAGAATCTAATTCATGCTCCATATTGAAGACCATCAGATACACGGCTCGATGAGACAGAAACAGCTGAAATGGAAATGAAATGATCGTCAAGGCTACCATGTTTCAAATTTGTAGATTTAATAGCATCATTTGAATCATTTGAATACTTTCGACGACAGCAATAACTCGATATGCGTAACCCTGATTTTGAGCTGTCATTGCCACGCTAATACGTAGCTGACGAATCGTCTCCCATGGGAAACGGTTGCACTATAATGCTGTTATACAAAATATTTAGCAGAGAAACATTCAATACTATGTACTTTCTTTCCTATGTCTATGCGAACTGGCATTGAGCAACATTTCGCTATTATCACCCGCTAGCAAAGCAAGGATGAATAAAGCAGCAGTGAATTTCTACAGAGATGGCGAACTACTCCAAGGAGGGCTACATGGAATATCGTTGGACGACGTATGCCGTGCAGAATTCCTTGATCCACAACCAATCAGCACAGCCGAACGATGCAGAATGCCGCATGGAGTTAAGACAACATATAATTTTAGTTAACTCGATCCACTGTGCTGTGCGGCTGCAGTCGAAGTCATAAACTTGGCAATCTCACTTAGAAAGACATTGCGTCATCATGGTTCCTATGTCAGATACTGTGCAGCATCTCTACTGCAGGTATAAACGTGCCTCTACAGTACGCGACAGCAAGTTTCAAACTTGGCATAAATCTACGGACACGTACATTTTTCAACACTTTCTAAATTTTTTTTGCTATTGGGAAATATCGACAAATTTATAATCATCTGAAAGAGAATTTTCGGATCTATCATTTGATTGTTGTTGAATTAATTATTTTTGAAATTGGTGGTCTCTAGAAGACCATAAACCCGAAAGCCCGAAATATTCTTTGACTTGTTTTGACAAGCGCATAATTCAATTTGAAACATTCTCCTTGTGATGTTCAAAACCGTCACAAGATTGGCTTTCAGAAAATATATAGTTTGACAGTGTTTTCTCGAAGTTTATAGGCAATATTTTGAAAGTAGTATAGATAGAAAATGTGGCGATTTTTTCATTTTCAGAATATTTCTTCGAAGGGCCTTAAATTTACCCAACAAAAGCAGAAAACACTAGTTTTGAGGTAAATAAATGCCACCAGTTAGTTAACTGCGTTATTACTGTTATTATCGCAACACATTCTGAAAATGAAAAAATCGCCACATTTTCTATCTATACTACTTTCAAAATATTGCCTATAAACTTCGAGAAAACACTGTCAAACTATATATTTTCTGAAACCAATCTTGTGACGTTTTGAACATCACAAGGAGAATGTTTCAAATTGATTTATGTGCTTGTCTAAACAAGTCAAAGAATATTTCGGGCTTTCGGGTTTATGGCCTTCTAGAGACCACCAATTTCAAAAATAATTAATTCAACAACAATCAAATGATAGATCCGAAAATTCTCTTTCAGATGATTATAAATTTGTCGATATTTCCCAATAGCAAAAAAAATTTAGAAAGTGTTGAAAAATGTACGTGTCCGTAGATTTATGCCAAGTTTAAAACTTGCTGTCGCGTACTGTAGATAACCTGGTTTGGTCGAAGGTTCGAGTCTGCAAGTCGCACATCACCTGCATGACAATTTGATCTAACATTTATTTTACTTCATTCATTGCAAATTGGTGGCAAAATAAGCTCATTTTTTATCACTATTTTACATTACATACATTTTACACTATTTTGCATACACCAAACACTGGCAGTCAAGCATGTACTGACATTTCTTAACTTCATGCAACAAAAAGAGTTAAAAACAAAAGGAAACATTTGCGATTACCTGATGAGTGGAATAATAGATGACTTGTCCGGCGAAGTCCCAAATGTTCAACGTCACTTCTAATTGTTCAGGGCTGTCGCTCTCTTTCACCTTCCCCTGGGTGATTGACTGTCGCTTCTCCTGGACAGCATCAATCAACTGAGAGATTCTCATCGCTAGAACATCGTTGACATCACCGACAGTAGTCGTGTTTTCTTCTACCTTTCCGTTTTCGAGAATAGGAGTTGTCTGAACAGAATTAGACCGACTCCGTCCACCAGGCATTCTTCCAACTCGTGGAGATTTCTGAGAGGGTAAGGCCTTGAAAGGTCGAGTTTGAGACTGCTGCTGAGTAAAGAGAATCTCAAGGGCTTTGTTTTGTGCAGAACACTCCATTCGTTCTTCTTCGGCATCCCCACCAAATGACACTGAAACAAATGTAACGCGGATGAAATAAAGTAATCTTATTAGGAGAAATTGACTAAGACGACTCAGGGTTGACATGCTCAAAATATCTGAAGATATGCCTTGAAGTACGAATATAAGTTTATGTCCTTGCTATACAGGGTGGCAATAAAGTCACTATACACTCATTATGCAATCATTATGGCCATCTCATAATTCGCATTTGTTAACACGCCCACACGTTTGTCCAACATGACGTAAACTAATGAATACAGTTCGTTCAGTCAATGAATGGCGCTTAGCTTGATGGAATGCTTATCTTATCAGCAGAAGATAATGGCTTGTCATCTAACATTAGCGGAGCGCCAATTCATTATGAAAGATATTGGAGGAATGAAAACGCAGAAGATATTATCAGATATTGGCAAGAAACTTTTCAAACCCCTCCTCCTACAAGACAAACTGTTTATCAAATTCAAGATAAATTTGATGACGCAGAATCTGTGTCAGACGCTCCTTGGTCTAGTCGGCCAAAGTCAACTTGCACGGAAGATAACAAAGATCTTCTTGCTGCTTCAAGGGTAGACGAGCAGGGAGTTGTGTAGAAGATATCCTCTTGAGATGGCGGGTCGGAAGCCCAAAGCCGAGTATTTACCTTTCTGTCCGAATGCAACCTACCCTTGTGTCTCAGGGCGAAGGTCACTAAACGAAATCAGCTCTCGTTCCGCAACCGCACTGCCTTTTAAAAGAGAGAGAGCTATTTGGGAAAGATAGTGGGGAGTACTAACCAGACTAAAGGTACATACCCGTGGAGCGTGGCTTAAAGGATGACGGTTCGTGGCAGGTTTGATGGTGGGTCCACATGGTTCCCTAAAGGGTACCAGACGACCGTTGAGTGTGTGAACAGCGTCGTATTTCAGAGGCTTAGGCCTCCGGCGGGCTTGACGGACTTCGTTCGGCTGGCTCAGTAAACTCCGAGCCTTCGGCTCGTCGCACGATCGCGTCGCCTCTCTTCGCCGTCAACCATCAGATTTCGCTCACTATGTTCGCTTAATCTAGAAAGCCCGGGTACATCAACTAGACGCCGATCTTTGGGGTTGGAGATAAACAGAATATCGCTTCAAATTGTGCTGAAAGAATTGAATTGCAGGTCCTACATACCACGACTCATACACGGATTGCTTGAAGATGATGGAGAACGTCGTTTGCAGTTTTGCGAGATTTTCGTGAATGAACCGCGCCAAGTCTACTGGATTGCTGGATAAGATCCCATGGTCTGATGAGGCGCAATTCAAGTTATCTGGGTGTGTCAACAGACCCAAGAGCAATTGGGCTTCAGAAAATCCTCGGTGGACAGTAGAAAGTCAGCTAAACCAACAGGGTATAACTGTGTGGGCTGGGGTGACCAGTGGTGGAATCGTTGGTCCTTTTTTCTTTCGAGAGACAGTAAATTCACTAAATTATTTGGAAACATTGCAAACGTCAGTTGTTCCTATTCTGAAACAAAGGGATAATTTTGACGAGCTTTATTTTCAAGAACACGGACCACCACCCAATTTTGCCATCTACGTGCGGAATTATCCTGATGAAGTGTTTCCGAACAAATGGATAGGACGTCGAGGTAGGATGGAATGGTCACCTCGCTCACCCGACCTCACTCCTATGGACTTTGCGATATGGGGAATCATCAAACATGCAGTTTATTCTAGGAAGCCTAGAAGTGCAGATGATCTCATACAATTTATCCGAGATGCATTTGAAGACCTAACTCGTTAATTGTGTCAGGATATCTGTCGAAGCGTGCATTCCGGTTGTAAAGAGTGCATCGAGGCAGAGGGTTTACAATTTGAAAACTGTCGTTAACTCTTTTCTTTTTTACATAAGATTTTTGTTTTCAAAATAGACACGTTTCTGGAGCTATCACTTGTTTTCATCAAAAAAAATGAGAGGGAATATTTTGAGCATAATGACTTTATTGTCACCCTGTATATGTATATTGTATTTTGAATTAATTTTGATACATACGTTATTGGAAACATGGAACAAATTCAACCGATTTAACGTCACTACTCCCCATACTGGGGGCTTGGAAGGAGCTGACATAGCCAGACTTTAAGCTGGAGCGCTGTGATCTTCTAGTCCGGATACCCTTCCTGACGACTTCCTATGGCACTTTCGGGGTTCGACCTCTGGACCGAAAGATCGCTAGGCCAAGCACCTAACCACTGCTCTAAGGAGACCATGGCACAGTCTCCGTGGCGGCCTGGTAGTTTCTTAAATAACATAGCAATTCAACATAATTGAGTATGAACCGTTATCAGCTCGCACTTTTGCATTGGTAGCGTTATTACTTCATTTCTTTTATTTATGTCCTATATTTTAGATACAATCATATTTTTCCTACTCGATGATTTCGAAGGGAATGATTTTCGCAATTTTGCTCATTATCTTCGTTTTCGAACACTGAACACATGGATAATATGCAAGCAAGTTTTCCCTGACACATTAGTTTGTCCATAAATGAGCACTCACCAGGCGAATTCGCCATTCTTAGCAAAACATCTTAGATAGCAAGGAATATATAAACAAATTTCAAGCATCTAAACACATCAAGAGAACAGTTTAAATTGTCATGACAATCGGACAGTCACATAAAAAATTAATTTTCGTGTTTGCACTGCATTTAAATTCTCAAACAACAAGGCAACACTAATTGAAATAATTCTTAAGTGTTTGAAAAGTGGACAGTAACGGAAATTACAGCATTCAAAACCCCAGGGTAAAACTTCAATTTAAAACCACTTTATCTTTCATTTCTTAATTTCTTCGAACCCTGACAATAACAAATTGTTTGCTGTAAGAAGCTCTGATGTCGATGGAACCCGGTAATGGACACATCAAGATGCATACAGACTCATTACAATCATTAATTACATGATCCATTTATCTTGCGTTGTGTTTTCGCTTTGTCTCGTTGATTTAGTCGCATCAAATCATTTCTACCAGACAGTATTATCAAACAGTCAATGCAATCATCACAGTGTTTCTGCTCTCAAAATAAAACATCAACTTCTTAACAATAATCGCATGTTTCACGCTTTCTAGTAAGCATCTGATATAATAATTGGCTTATGCTCAAGTATTGGTTGGTATAGGACATATACTAATATTGTCATAGTTAATTTTTGTGACATTGCTACATTATTTTTGGTTTTTTAATTGAAAATAAGAAATTTGTAATATGATAAGCAGAATATAGCAAAATAACTACCACCTCTTCATATACAGAAAATTATCAATCGGAATTTCCTATCAAAACAGAAAGATGACTAAATCAGACAATGTTTCCACTCGAAGCAAGAATGAAGGTAATAATATAGCGAATAGAGGTATTGCGTCACTTGAATACAGTTATTCTCAACACGAAATTACAGTCAGTCTGTGAAGTCTGAAGACGAAAGACTAAAGATGTCAATGAATGATTCTGATTAATTTTGCCTGCCGACTACGAGACTGCAAATCAACATCTTAGGAAAGTAATTTCATTTGAGCAAACAATACAACTTCCTTTATCATTGCGTCACACATCAAAAGTACATACATTTGCCTGCAGACAATAATGGTATCATTTCAGGTGCACTATTATTCTTCAAATGAAGATGAAAATTGCAGCTCAAAAAGATAATGATTGATTGGCAATAGTGGTGCATTTTTTCAACGCTCATTAACACTAAAAGAGACAAAATAACTTGTCTACAGTGACCAAGAGTGGTCTTTCTACTCGTTGGGAGAAGTTTTCCAAAATTAAAATGAATGGATTATCGTTCCAGTTTGTCATAAAAAAAGTTGTAATCACACAGTGGTGCCATCACAACAGCTTATCTGTAGTGTATTTTCAGCAGCGCGTAGCTGTGCACAAACCTTTTTTCTGAAAAATTGACAGCTTTTTGCTTCAGCAGTTGTGACTTAGAGCTGACCGTTAATTTGGTGGTACTTCTATTCCCCCCTCCACATTTTCTTGTTGACACCCTCGAGTGTTGCATCGTCAGCGATCTTCTCTTGCTCCTAAGTGCAGTCTCACTACCGTCGCAAAAGCATTGAGTGTGCAAAATTCCTCTGGTTTGTTGAAAATTCAAAGCACATGCCTTGCCGTTCACTGTAGCTGCAGTGTAGACGACAATCCCACGAAGTTCATGATCACAGCACAGCTGTAACCTGTATTCTGACTGAGTATCCAAAGGACCAATCACTCATCCCAGGGATCAATTAAGACTTCTCAGTGGTGTTGTGCTATCACTCAGTGACAGGTCAAGTCTATTCTAAATCCAATGTGACTAAGTTTGACGAAATTCGATGAATTTGGAAACATTCGGAAATGTGGGGGGGGGAAAGAATAGAAGTACCAATTTGGTTGCTGATCTTTCTACTGTTGAGGGGATTTAGCGATGAATGTATAACATCCTTCAGAAATTTCCTGTCAATATCAAATTGGAAACTCGGCCTAACATTCATGAAGCTGAACCATGCGCTTTGCTGATAGCGGAAAGGCGAAATCTCGCGGTGAACACATTCGCTTTCTTCTATGGTCCTCGTCTGACATCAGAACTAGGTACGTGCCATATATTTTTCTCCTCTTCGCGATGACGCCGATGTTTGGTCATGGTAAATCGTCATCGGAATTTTCGACACCTTCAGATCTATCTTCGTCTAACCGTCTTTACAACCACTTCACCAATGATCAAAACTTTAGTGAGATGTAGTGAGATACTCCATGAGCACAACAATTAATTTGGAGCTACTCAAGTTGCGTAAATGCTGCCTACCATATGAAGAAATTTGCATGAGTAAATCAAATATTCTCAAAAATTCTTGGCCGGTCAAAATGACCGCTGTTGGTGATTCAGGTATACCAATACTTTTTCAATATCTGTGGTAATTTGAAGACAGATCTGCTGCGTTCTTGTAAGGTCCACCTTACTTGGGACACCCTCACTTCTTAAGTATTTCGGTCATAATTCCTTGGATGCACATGCATTGGAAGCAATTTCAGGCACATTTGTTCTCATGAGTGTTGAATGTATTACCAGCACATGGGCGCCAAGATATCATGTTTCACAACTTTTTGACGAAGCAAAGTGTGAAATGATCACGCGACAAATTACTTGGGACAGATATCTATTGCGTTCCTTCGGGGGCGTCAGACATCATATCTGATCGCTGCAAGTTGTAAAAAGACACGGTCATAGAAATTTATCAAATTTGAGTTTGAATATGAATTTTAATTCATAGATTTTCACATCTAGACTTGTTCAAACCACATTTCATCATTCAGTGCACTGTGAAGCACAATGCCAGGTCAAGACCTATCAACAGAAAAGAGAACCGAAGTTATAGCGTTGCAGAACCTGAAAACAATGTCTATTCGAGAAATAGCAAGAAGAACTGGAGTGAGCAAATCATCTGTGGCACGGTTGAAAACGTCTTCGACAATTAAATCTCGACGACATGGCAAATGCGGACGCAAATCATTGACAACTAAGAAACAGGACCACCTTCTTCTTCGAAATTTACGACGAAATCCTCTTAATGACGCTCATCAACTCCATGGAGAATGGGAGAATGACGGTGTTAAGGTCTCCTTGAGGACTGTGCAAAGACGACTCAAGACATTTTGTCGCTCGGTGGTTCCTAGACGTGTGCCAAAGCTTACCCCTTCAATGATGCGCTAACGATTGTCCTTCGCAAAGAAGCATGCTGAGTGGACAGTGGAACAATGGAGGCAGGTCTGCTTCAGCGACGAAAGTCTCTTCGAATGTAAAGGAGCGCAACGAAGCAGAGTGTGGCATATACGAGGAACTCCAGTGCCCATCAGACAGACAGTGAAACATCCGACGAAAGTGATAGTCTGGGGAGTTATCAGTGCGAAAGGGCTAGGAAAGCTTCATATCGTCGAAGGCAATGTGAACGCTTGTCAGTAGCAGAAGGTTCTGGAATCACGTGCACTTCCTCAACTCCGTGCATGGTTTCCCAACGGAAATGTCATCTTTATGCATGATGGGGCACCATACCACAGAGCAAAGATAATAACTGAGTTTCGTCGAAGCAACAACATTGTGACATTGGAATGGCCTGGGAACTCTCCGGATTTGAACCCTATAGAGAATGTCTGGGGTATCATCAAGCGGCGGATTTCATCAAAAACAACAACCACGAAGCAAGAATTAATCTCCTCTATCATACAACATTGGCACCGCGATGCAACACTGCCTAATACTCTTTCAAAACTCATCGACAGCATGCCCAAGAGAATGCAAGCAGTGATCGACGCAAAGGGTGGACATACGAAGTTTTGATTTGGCTAAATGTCTGAACAGTGAGCCTGATTTGTTTTCTGTGCATTTTGAAACCATTAATATTAGATTTCAGCATTAAATACGGGTGTACATTGGAAAATCAAATAGTTCTCATATTGTCCCAAGTAATTTGTCGTTTAGGAAATGCAATGTTATGTTGAATTGATGAACATGACCTTTGAAAACGCTCATTGGACTAAGCATAAATCTAGCTAATGTCCACATGAATAAAGTAGAAATAGCCTCTTTGTAATCGATTGGTGTCCGACTATATCATATGACAATTTTTGCAAAAATTCAGGTGTTCCAAGTAATGTGGCGCCTACTGTATATTATAAACATCACGAAACCATATTACATCAAAAAGGATTAACACATGAACACATCAAACAAAGTTCCGACTTAAAATGACCGCTTGTCTTTCTAGTGTTAATGAGTAGACAATTAGCACCAAAATAGCACAGAGTATGACGATTTTCAAGACTACTCACAAAAGCCAGCTTTTGATTTAATTTTCCCACACACGAGGTAAGCCTCCCGCTAAACACACATCTGAATTAGCTGACTATTCATTTGCTAGCAATAATAACCAATTACTTAAATTTGAAATCAGAGGAAGGAATGACTAGAAAGATGCATGTTAGGAGTAACAGGAAGAAAGAATGCAAAACCAAGAAATAAAAAAGAATACTAACTGAGAACGTACTTCTAGAAGTGCAAAGAAGAAGAGCAATTCTCTCCCCTCTGCAGCTCCTCAGTGTCTGTCTCCTATGAAGTCCTTCATTCGTCATTCCCAATTCAACTCCTGGAGGACTTCCGCTCGTTCGTCTTTGATTTCTTCACAAGTCCCTAGCGTGGCAACTGAGTAGTGAGGAGCTGTTCCTCCCTCGCGCTGTCTGTTGTGAGCCCTCACGTATTCGTTGCAACGGCTACAGCCTCCTTCGTAACACAGGGTCTTCTCAGGATTGACAGGTCCACTTCTCCTGACTGCCCTGTCTGTGGTGTAAACCACGATGTATACCACTTACTGTGCTCTTGTCCATCCATCACTTCTACCCGAGCGGCTATCTTTGGGTCTGTCTTCGATCTGTGGCATCGCCCGTGAGAGGTTGCTCGCCTCCTCGGCCTCTGCAGCGTCCCGCCACGCCCCTATCCGCGGGACGGGGTCGGGTAATCCTGCCAGCCAGCCAGCCTTAAGTGGAGATGGGCATCTTGCGAGAAGAAATGAAGAGAGATTGGCACTACAGACGACAGAGCGACAACCCAGAAATGGAACCAGAAGCCGTTGAAGAGACCATTTTCCCCCAGGATAGTAAACAACTATCCGCGATCAAAGAATGCGGTCCTTCCTCGGAGGACGGCCGTCTTCCAAACTGGATGGAGAAGATTTCAACAGGATAGTAAGAAATTAGAATTGCAAAACATTTCAAGAAATGGTGCCACAAGCACCACACTGGACTCAGGTATCTAGCCGGTGAGAGAAATTTTCAATGCAAGTCATCTGTTGATGGAAACGGAAGTGTCGGTACAGTTGAGACTTGCGAGGTCGATGGGGAAGAGGTTGGTATCGTGAAAGAGTTTCACTATCTCGAAGAAGTGATAAGTTGCGAAGGAGGTGCTGAACGCGCAGTGCGGTCGAGAATTGCGTCTGCCTGATGTAACTGGAAATTCTTGGCAAGTTTTCTGAGAAATCCACAATAACACTTAGATGTCGGGGCTCAGTATACAATGCGTGCACTAGGCCTGTGCTTCTCAACGGTGCAGAATCATGGAGGCTACCACAACACCAGGTCCAACAACTGCGCTGGTGAGACAGGATGCTTCGCTACATGACAGGAATCTCACTCTCTGACAGAATCGACAGTGTCGAAGTGACGACTAAATGCGGCCTTGTACCAGTCGAAAGGAGACTCCCTTGGTTCGGTCATGTGAAGCGGAGGACGGTGGAAGACCTTTTCCAACGAGTCCTGGAGGTGAATGTCGAAGGACCCAGTCCTCACGGTGGGCCAAGAAATTCATGGCTTCAGATGATTGAAGAAGTTATGCGGGAGATGAGACTGTCTGCGGACGATACACAGGAGCGCACCCGTTGCAGAAGTCTCATATCATCCAACCCTCAACAGAAGAGGAAAGAAGACGCAAAAGAAGAAAGTAAGAAATTAGAAGCTGACGTTTAGATTCGTGGATTGTTCTCATGTTGTTTCTATCTCATATAATTTATTACTTTGAGCAGATGTAAGTTTGGTTTGATTATTCACAAATTAAGCAAGATTTGGCCTTGAGTGAAAATCTGATGAACACTCATGCTGATAGGAATAGTGGACAAGTGGATTAACATTGCAAATTATGTAGATGTAAGATGGTCCCATTTACTGCAGAATAAGAGAAGCAAAACGAATTTGACACTTAAAGTCAGATTTTAATAGAAGAGAAAATATAATACATTGAAGATGTGTACTCTCTCGGGTTGGACATGCTCTATCCATGATATTGATATGGTAACTATGCATAGCTTTCTTACTGGAATAGGATAGGATGTTTTAGAAACTTTCCGCTTTGTACAGTTGAATCTGAATTTATCTGAAATTCATGCACACTGCATTTCAGGCTATTTTAAACTTAGCGTTTTACTATGAGTACGCCATGTTCTTCCCTTCCAAACAAATGAATCAATTAGTTTGCTACGTAGGTTCCTATCTTTGATGCAAAATTCGTATGCAGCACAATCATTTGCTGCAGCTAAGTTGCAATCACTGGACTGGTGGAATTCTTATACGATGATGAAAATCATCTCAGCAGTCATTTATAATAGAGTATAATTCTTACTAATTTGAATGATTAATTGAAATAGTCCTAATGACAACTGATGGCGTTCTCCAATCCGCAGGTGTACAAATGCAATGCTCCTGTAACCATTGGATTAAATAGTTCTTAAGACGCGTTTACACGTGAAACTTTATTGCTGACACCTGCAATCAGATTGCAGAGGCCGTTTACACTTGACACTAAAAACTTGCTGACAATCGAAGAAAAATTGCGACTGAGACTCAATCGATCTATGAACAGTCAGAAAATTGCGGGAGACTTGCAGGAGCGTTTACACCAAGCGATTACATCAATTTCACAAAATTTCATTCGAATCAAGAAAGTATGCTGAATAATGTGATGCGATAAATGTAGCCTATCGGTACTGAAACTTAATGTATCTGTTGACTCGCAACCTGCATTTGAGCATTGAATGAACTTCATTGTCTTAGAAAATTCCTGACGGATTTATCGCTCGCACCACTCCCCGACTTTTTCATTTCGTTGTGGAACTGAGTCATGAGGTTGTGTATCTTTCACTATCTCCTTGTTGTCTATTTTGAATTTCGCGGCAATCTTCATCGCATTGTTATTCTACTTCAATATTACTGCTCGCATTCACCGATCAAGTTGTCGTTTAACGCCCTTGTACATTCACTTTTCGCTTGTGGCATTTCATTGTCACTGTCAATCATTGTTGAACCAGCGATCATCGTTTTTCTAAATGTTTTGTTGAATGCTGTATAAATTTGTCGATGTCAACATAACAACGAATCAATCAATGATTCATTTTATTCGAGAAAGATAAGTCCCACCAGCTGATGTTTTTATCTATTGCAAAGTTGCCAAGTGGCCTAGCGCCGATACACGACTGCAAAGTCGATGATTAAATTCCCACGCAAAAATAGACAGATGTAAGTCATGTCTTGTGATGAGATATTCCAGATCAAACAATCCTAGATACTCCCACCAGCAGACGGAGCTTCTTGTACAATGATAGTCAGGAAAACCTATTTTGTCCTAGTAAAATGAAGGTGAAATTGATGTAAACTGTATACACAATAGTACGCAGTGGCAAAATCAGAAAATATGCATTTAATAAATGAATTATGTAGAGTAGCACATCATTAGAAATTTAATGGCTGGTGATAATGAGTAAAGCAAGAACAAATCCAGCCTCCAAGAAGTCAGGTCGCTGTGTTCTGATCACGGTCGTGCGAGTGTCAGTAAAAGTGTCAACTAAAAGTTGCGCCTCTTTCAACTTTGCTGACACTTGTGGCAGACACTTTTCAGAAAGTGTCAGGAGCCGTTTACACGCGCAACGCGCAGTATTTTCACTGACACTCGGTTGCAGCAACTTCTAAAAATGTCAGCAATCTAGTGTCAGTAGCGTTTACACGTGCAAGTTAGGTGGCAGCAATAAAGTTTCATATGTAAACGCATCTTAAAAGAGCTCAACGGAGCTTTCTCGTGGCAACGAATTAAAATTGATCAGCATTGGCCCAATATCTGGTAAGACTTGTAACACTACTCATTCCTGTTGCTAATATACTACTAACATAGATTCCAAACACTGCCGCGCACACGTTCAACATAGACGTCTAATATAGTGTACCGACTACAGATGGAGTGGAAATAAAAAAGTGGAGGTAAATCATGGAACTACAATGATACTACTACACCAATTACAAGTGAGCTAATGCCACACTATATCTGACACTACACAAGGTGGATAATGGTAATAGTGAACAACTGGAAAGTGGATAATGGAGGTAAACAATAGAATAACAGTGACAATTTACTGCGCCGAAAACAATCGAACTATGCACACTGTACCTACCGCTACACATGGAAAATACTATTTCTTAACTTGAATTTGTTATCGCCAGTCTCTTAATGCGCCTATAATACTGTGGAATCCAATATTTCTTCCACAGAATTAAATATTTTGTCTGCTTCGGTGTGCTAGAAGTGTGATAAATATGAAATTGACGGCACATTGAGGAACCTATTAAGTGAGCAAAAAGGAATTCCTAATGCCTTACAGAGATAGAAATAAAAGTCGTGCGTCGCTTGCGGATTAATGTGAGTTCCAGCAAAGTACTTCGATTGCCAAAATTCCTTCAGATTCGAAGAATTCAGATCATTGCGCACAAGTTTTCTCCATAATGTAAGCCCTTCCGATCATTATTAAAGAAAGTAGCAGGCGTACGAAAATTAGTTCACTTGATGATTTCACCATCGTCCTCTCACCATTCCTTACTGCATGCTACATACACTGAATCGAATGTTAGCTAGACGATGTATGTTTTGTTGTGTGCAAACTGATATCACAGCACGCACGCATCTCTCACTGGCTCTGGTGTCCTCTGCTCACAGCTTATTGTTTGCTATTTTCAATGGCAAGTGATAAACGAATTATCCATTCGAGAAGGAGCAAGTTGTCTAATTCGGTGATGTGCCATTTCGATATTAAGGCTAAATATAACCCTTCCTTTCTAGGAAACCGAAGCGCGCGCAGATGAATCTAATTCTGTGGTTCCTCCATTTGTCTTCATCCACAATGATATGATATGGAATACAATACTTCGACCACTACTTCAGCTGCCGATTAAGGGATATAAGACATACCACTGCAGTCCGTCAGTCATCAGCAGGTACTCGTCTAGTGTTTCGACACCTGACCTGAACACTCAAACCCAGACGAACGAGGTCCCACACGTAGTGGCTAACAAAATATTGAATAGGTAATGATATGTGAGGAAAGATATGTCAAATAGATAAGTCAGACATCATATGATATAAAATGATATTATTTTTTCATAATGAAAACATACCATTTTTTAGTGAAATATACGTAGGCCTGCACCGTAACTACATCTAGTCATACGAATTTTTCGATTTACACTTTTCGCTACATGAATCAACCAGTGGAGTGATTGCATGACGCTCGAAATCATTTTATGCAGAAAGTGCTATGGAAGGATAGGGATTATCGAAGAATAATACACTAATCAAAGTTAATCATTTATCGAACAAAATACGAGGTGCATCATTTTAAGAGATGTATTCTTCGACAATTCATGCATTTCCATAGTGATTGCTGTATAAAATGATTTCGAGCATCATACAAGAACAACATACATGTACATTCAAATATTCAAGTCTAGTTGAACGTTTCAATGTTCAACATTCATCCATACAAACTTCTGATTTGGAAACAGAACAATGTCAGTCGGCCACACCGTGGATCCCGTCTAATACACTCATCGACATATGAATCCTGCTGATTACACTTCCTGTGTGACCAAATGGGATTCATGAGCAGTTGTTCGTTACCCGAACATAAAAACACTGATTTTAATTGAGCAATGATTTTTGTGCGGTCACTGATGCTGAATTAGCCCTAAGGTACAAGGATTGTCACTCACTTACTACTCACTATCCATTTAACGTCTGTTTGTCCCGGCTGCTCGCAGGGTTGGACGGTTTCCCATTTTTCGGAGAGAGGCTCGCCGGAGATCTCGATTGACCGCGTCTTGAGGTTTGGGCCTTAGAGCTTTCAAGTCTTCCTTCACCACTTCCGACCAGGTCTTCTTCGGTCTTCCTTTCTTACTTACACCATTCACTAGCTCCATCACACTTCTGTCACATTCCTGTCTATCTTTCATCATCACGTGTCCATACCATCGCAAGCGGTTTCACTGCAGTGTACACTGAATCACTGTGCACAGACCCATCGCAAGTGGAATATCCTCATTCTTGCGGCGATCTCGCAATGACGCACCAGCCATCCATCTGATCATTCTCATGTCAGCACTTTCCATTTGTTCAATGTCGCGGCGTTTCACAGGGCAGCTTTCGCTGCCGATTGTACTTAAGTATTTCAGATCGAGCTGCATTTATCGAAAGAGCAGAGCCATGGCCATCTTAGAACTGCAGCATCTCGAATGTCCATTGCTGATCTGTACTTCTGTGTGACTACAAATAGTTGAATTAAAGCGGTTAACACTAAAAATTAGAGTAGATTGTTAGTCGCATACCGGAATAGAGGGCTTGTTTACAGGAACTCTTCTTTATGCCGTTTGCTCTCTAATGTCGCTAAGGTAACACAGAACTACTCTTCAATAACCCCATATGGTCGCGAGGAAGTGACATCGACTTATCTGTTTCATGCGTCGATGAGTGTAGATATGCTAGACTCACGATCATTCTCAAATTTATCCACAATTATCAAGGCCAAGATATCTAATAGATGATGATCAGCAGTCACCTCTTCGAATAAAGAAGTTAATGTTGGTGTAGCATCTGAAAAGTTATTTCAATTTTTTCCAAAGTTTTACTTCAAAACTGAACTCATGGAACATTATTGTCACCTATGCATGCTGACACGTAAATTTGATTGCTTCTTTGAGCAGCGCATTAATGCAGTTACCTGGATACATTAAAACATGATCTTTGGTGGGTTGTCAGTATCTTCAACTGCTGTCTGCTGTTGCTCCGGGAGTTTGAAATATACAAGCGAAGTGCTCCATCGAATTACCACATTTGTTCATTGTTCAATTCCTCCCTCGTCAAGATAGTCTTTAGTTATATTATTCTATGATAGGCAATGATATCTTACTTTATTTTATAACGAAACTCTACCACTTTTTAGTGAAATATACCTAGGCCTGCGCCGTAGATAGATCTAGTCATACGAATTTTTCGATTTGCACTGCTACCATGATACTTTTACTGCTCTTAACAATGAAGTTAAAATTAGAGTGCATGTAACATCGATATAAGAGTATTCCAAATAATGGAAGGCCGAGTAGAGCAGTTTAGTCATGCAAAGCTTCTCGTATATCAAAGCTTAGGCAGATTAGACATCGCAAGTTTTTGATTTAAACTTCTTACACTCGAATTACAAATCTGCCTACAATATGTAGCTGGCTAGGTCAACAGTTTCTAAAGTACGAAAAAAGGCTAAAAATATTTAGATTACAGTCAAGACTTCAAAAACATCAAGGTAGTTATTAATGAGTTCAATGTTCAATCATGGGCCTACTGGAAGTCTGAAGTAAACAGCAATAGATATACACTGTACATGTAGAGCTAATCCCAGAAAGCGGCGGTCTTTAGTAACCAGAATCTTAATTATCCAAGTCCGAAATGCCGAACTTTGACTGTACTCGTATTTCGAAGTCTCGTTTACATATAACTAGTAATTTATTCATAAGCTTATACTATACTCGTATTATAGAAACTAAGACATGTCAGAAAAAACAAATTCAAGCTAGTGTTTTTAAACTAGCATTGTTTGACAATCTGTGTGATAGACAGACTGACAGGCCTGTTGCTTTTCGCTACATGAATCAACCAGTGGGGAAGGACATGGGTAGAACAAACGAAAGAGACTAAATTTGCTTCAATGCAAAATGCGAAGAATCTATGATTAGAAAAAATAATGGAACAAGAATTTTTGATGATATCCTCAGAACAAAATGATATCATTCTATCATTCCCGATCTTTGATGCATATGCTGCGCTTCCCACATGTAAACTCATCCTGTCATTAAATTCATCCCATCAATAAATACAGTATGCTTTTCGCGATCCGCAAATGTAAACAATTCCTGTTCAATAACATGCAACCGTTGTGTGATAAAAATGCAATCCGCCTCATTCATCGTGACTTAACAATGGGAACTCTCTCTTGTCCCTTAAGCCCCGCTACGCGCTCTGCATTCTAATTTCACCATCCCCCCTCTCTTTCATGAATTGAATAACATGAAAGGCTATATTCTATCCAGATCATTTCATGAAGGAGTTGCATGCTGTGTTGTATAATGCCCACTGTTGTAACACTGTCATCTCTCATTTTCATTCAAAGAAAACCTACAGAAAGCACTGATGAAAAACTATGAAATTTCATTTTGAAAACGGTAAGAAAACTTCGAAGCATAACCAAACAAATAGAACGACCGCAAAGGAGGTTAGATTATATGATCAAAACAAAACAGTAAAACTCCAAGCCCAATGAAGACACATGCGGTTGAATTGAATATTCTACAGCAACGATTTTCAATGCAATGGAATAGTAAATGAGAAATTTCTTTCTTAGCTTCATAATCCCGGATGGGGGAACGATAAACCCCTAGATCAGCCTAGCATCAGCTTGCTAATTAATATGATATTTAATTGTGAGCAATCGCAAATTTTATTAAAGGCGTATTACTTCAGATAGTCACTGTTAAAACAGTTTTGATGATAATCAGGTTATGTCCTGATTAATGATTGATAAATTGGCGGATATTCCCATATGGTAACATTCGAGGCTGAAATGCCTTTCCTGTCTGAGGACTGTATGCAGACATTGAGTCTCCAGACTATTAATGAAGTGATCAAAGGCATGAGTTATTCTTCAGCCGATTTATTCAAATGAAATGCGACAAAAGAATAATGAAATTTACCGCATTTTATATTTTATATATACCGCAAACAAAAACTAATTTTCATTTTCCAAGTACTTTCGGCTCGCTCCGCGCAGCATCTTCAGAAAAATTCAGAAGAACGAAAATTAGTTTTTGTTTGCCAACAGCGGGCTCACAGATTTCCTCTGAGACAAATAATGACTATGACCAATCCCTTATTTTCAACAATCCGCATTTTATATGAATCAATCGGTTGAAGAGTAACTCATGGTTTTGATCACTTCATTGATATCAAACGATGGACAAAATGATGAAATCCGACTATTAATGTCAATCAAACACTCTACAGTGCTCGCCAAAAGTATAACTATGATTCTAGGTGTACAGTGATTGTAAGTAATGTTCTAACGTCAAACTGTCAGCAGATTATGTAAGTGATTCTTTTTTTTATCACAGATTTGTTTGTCCCGTTTTATTTTCCCATTGACAATGATTTACTGCAAATGTTCATCTTAACTTAAATAATTTGACAACTTACTGCAAGCTAAAGACAGGCTATTTCACTTTATTGTATGATGTTAAGGGATGAATAAACAACTCCATCCACTACACTTGCAAGGAGAGGTCGGCTGGAGATGCATGTACAGTTGACCAATACATTGGCGAAATACGAGCATCAACTGCCTCCTGCCCAGCATGCGAACTTGAGCAGAGTAGTGCGTGCGATTCTTGTTACCCCGCGGTCACATCTGCTACAAGATTCAGCAACGGTGCTTGTCACAAGCAAGAAACAGTATTATCTGTCATCAGAGCAACTTGGTGAACAGTTGGATCGGCCACAAGTGCATGGCCTTCAATAGCTGAACTTTTTATGAAATCGAATTTAAAAATTGAAGAGGCCTTGGTGTTCATTTTCCCGTATGTTTTAGTTGACAAGACAAGTACAAAAGATGGTTATTATTTTTACTCGCTTTATCAATTTCGGCCTGCTCTTAGGCCATCATCAGAAGCAGAGAATCTATACATGTTTGAAATTATTCAAAATTCATTTTATTTCAACAAGTCCAACAAACACACTGATTGTACTCTAAGTGGTTGCACCTAAAGGCTTGTGCCTTCGAAAGAAAGAAATTTACCAAATAACGGGCAATGTCTGCAAAATTTTTTACATTGGAACCACGATCAGATTCCTTCACACAAGGGTAAAAGAACATCTGACCAACAACTCCACCGCTGTCTTCAAACATCTACACTCTTGCAAAACCACCAACATTTCAGTCAAAATTCTTAAATCTGGCAAAGATGCTGCAACATCAGAATACAAGAGGCACTTTACATCAAAAAACTAAAGCCAAAACTCAACAATAAAGACGAACAAGATGCCTTCTCTAAATTTCTTTATGGGTAAGTTATGAATATTTTTCAGTATATTTTTCCATTGTAACTTAAGTCACTCCACCGCAATGTTCCACTTTTGTAGAGATTCAGACACGACATGACGTTAATTGCATATCTCTCTAGGTTAGTACAGACTTTCAGCATACTCATGGATCACAGACGCAATGTAACTTAAATTTTGAATAATTTACAGCATACGTGTTACTTTATGTTAAATGAAAAATTTCCGACATTCTCTGCTTCTGATGATGGCCCAAGAGAAGGCCGAATTTTACAATGCGAGTAAAAATAATTACCATCTCTTGTACTTGGTATCCTGACTACAACTTGCAGAAAAATGAACAACCAAAGATTCTTCAATTCTTTTATTACTGGATATATGAGTGTCGACCTGTGTTCAAAGGAAGCCAGTTGGATCCAAATCGAAATATTCTCTTTTTACGTGTTTACGTGTGTTGACAACATGAATGAGAATGGTGTAACGTCACTACTCCCCTTACTGGGGGCTTGGACTGTGCTGACATAGTCAGCCTTTAATCTGGAGCGCTGTGATCTTCTAGTCCGGATGCCCTTCCTGACGACTTCCTATGGCACTTTCGGGGATCGACCTCTGGACCGAAAGATCGCTAGGCCAAGCACTTAACCACTGTGCCACGGAGACCCATTCTATATGAAGACACTATTCTACTAGATGGCAGAATCACATTCAACGTTGGTCGGTGATCAAAATGCAAGACATTCTCTTGCAGTTCGCTTCCTCATAACGGCACCGTTCAAATACAACACTTTGAAGAATGTGGTCTTTCGATGCCTTGATTTGCCGCCCGAAATGAGTCGAAATCACTTTTTGTTGTACCTCAGCGAATAGGTCATTTTCCACAAAATGAACTGCAAGTTGAACTCGTCATTGAATAGTGCGTCATTCTATGGAAGGATGCAGTGGTCGTGTCTCCAGATTGCTTTCATCTTATAACATGTAATAGGAAATGAACTGAGATCTACGTTTTGATAGTCAGCAGCGCTGAATTTTGATGAAAACTTATCATTTTGTAATTATCTTTTCAAGCTATAGTCACTTCCGTCATGGAGAAATGAGAGTTCTGTGGCATACAATCACACACAATTGCATAACGTCTCATAACACGAAGGAATGTGAGTTGGCCTCTGAATAATGTGATCTGAGAAAATAGATTAAGTCGTTCTTGGTTTCGACAAAACACGAGAATTTGTGTCAATAGGCTGCTCAAATGAAATGAATCAATGTTATAACGTCACTACTCCCCAATACTGGGGCTTGGACGGTGCAGACATAGTCAGACTTTAATCTGGAGCGTTATGATCGTTTATTCCGAATGCTCTTCCTGACGACTTCCAATGACACTTTCGGGGCTCGACCTCTGGACCGGAAGATCGCTAGGCCAAGCACTTAACCACTGTGCCACGGAGACCACAAAAATAAAAAACATTGATTACATTGTGTTTTAACTCACGTAGCAGTCACACAATAAGTTTTTGAAATGAATAACTATGTGAGTGCAAGGCTGTTATATGAACCTGCAAATTGGAACTGATTTATTAATCGGACGCAGTTCCTTTCACAGAGTGGGAGAGAGATAACTATCCAACACAAGTGACGGGACATCGTCGGATGTTCAACATTAATATCAATACTTTTAACAGAAACTTACGTCTTAGATGTCACTGAAATAATTTCTGTTACCTCAACTCCAGTTTGTGACTTTTCCTGGCAGTTTTATCGGAATTTAGTTTCAGGCTCATTTTGATCAGGAACCATTTGAAACTGCATCCATAACTACTTCGTTTTCCCATACTTTGAGTGCGACCATCATACTACATCATATTTGCAAATCTCTTTGAGTTAGCAGGAGTATGACAATGCTGAGTGTTGCACCAGTGACACAATGCCTAGAGACAGTCCTAGTCTGAGGCTTATGTGGCTGACAAACCACTTTGGTCAATTCCCTAATGCTTCGTGTTTTCGGATGTATTCTTCATTTCATACAGAAAATCGAGACTTAGTACAGCAGAGGCCAATTCTGCACGTGTGTTCGTATCGTATTCTATTCATATCAGCGGATGGAGGATCCCTGCAAGTCAGTTGAATAATATTAGAACCAAAACATCAAACAAACAGATGTGTGATTCATTGAAGGAATGTGTGAATTAAAGGAATCATTGATGATAGACCGTGTTGCTATTCTATGTTGCAGGGTTCCCAGCGCAATTACTGATGAATAATAACGGAAAAAACGGAAAAATAAAGGAATACGTTAAGTCTGCTGCACAGCGTCATTCATGTATTTTCCACCAGTTGACGCTTTACGCTCATTATTTGAATATATGAAGCCATCCATGGTTGAAGATCTTGTTAATATTTCTTGTCTAATCCCATTGATTCACTTCATCAAATCACATTGTATTTCGTGTATCAAACAAATTGTACATAAAGTACCTAACGAAAGGGTTATGATTTGCAGTTAGCACATGAAATTAGAACACAAGTGAGACGCTACAAATCAACTGTCAACATGAAGGAAGAAAGTACTCTTCAACAGTTCGCGCAGACTTTCATAAAAATGATACTATTTGTCTTTGCATCACACCTCCTCCGTATTATTGGCCTCCGTCAATCTGAGGAAGTGGAGAAACTGACTGTAATAACAAAGCAGTATAGTGAATATGCATATATATCAGAAGTTGGAATCTAATGAAGAGCCATCCTTGAGAACCAAGGGCGCGTATATGGAGTCTGTGTGCGGCAAGCTATGCTTTATAAGTTGCGAGTCATGGCCGTTGCTTTCATCCGATGAGAAGACTTGAGCGTGAGGAGATGCGAATGCTAAGGTGAATGTGTGGTGTCAGACTATCGGACAGGAAATTGAATGACGGCATCAGAAAAGCAATGGGTCTTGAGAACATCACAGACGTCACGAGAAGGCAAATATTTCGTCGGTTTGGCCACGTGGTAAGAAAGGATGAGACAGAGTGAATCAGAAAAGTTATGTGGATGGAAGTAGATGGTAAAAGAGAAGCAGGAAGACAAAAGAAGACCTGGGAACAAGTAGAGATGACCTCAAACGTGTTGGATCACAGGAAGCGGACGCCCGTGATACACCGAAATGGAAGTCCAAACTCAAGCAGCTAACGTCTAACCCAGCATCTTCTGGAAGAAAAGGACGCAAAAAGGGATGAGTGAGTGAGAGTGAGTAAAGTCATTGTCATTTTGATTTACACCATCCAATTCCACTTTTAAGTTCCTTCTTTCTTTTCAAACTCGTGTGAGTCAATTCCTGTCCATGCATGATCTTCTCTTTTTATATATCTACTGTCGACAGCAGTCTCCCGTCAAGAGTTTCCTTCTTCTGTCTGAAGATCAGCAACTTCGATTCCATTTAATATTTCTTTCCTTTCTTTTTCCAAGCTTTGTCGTTCGATAGAAGACGTTTGCTGATCTCGTCGAAATTCACCGCTCGTTTTTAGCTTGTGCTCTACCGTTCTTCTGAACTTTGAGCAGCTTACTCGTAATCGGCACTTTGATAGCGCCACCAATACGATTGATTTGAAAAAGATTTTAATTTCGTTTACAGATTAATTCACATTAATGCGACAAAAATGAAGAATCGAATATTTGAATTGTTGAATACATAATCTAGAGCTAGACTTACATTTCTTATTTCACTTAGCGGCAAGACGAAGTATGCACCAAGTTACATACTGACACATGGTGGTGCGAAGAAGTAGACGCAGCAGTGGAAGAAAAGAGAATGCGATTCGCCATATGGAAGAGAACTCAAGACGAAAAGTGATTAAAGAAGAATATGCAAAGGCAAAGGAGAATGCCCGCAAGATCATTTGGCAATCTCAAGAGAGAAGGAAAGAATTGGCGCAATTATTAACAAGTGAAGAGGGCAGGAGATGCTCAGGTGCGACTGTTACTCGTTTCTGATACTTGGGAGACATGTTGGATTCCGTTGGTGGAACGGAGGCAGATGTGACTGCGCGAATTGAGTGGTTGGGGGGGGGGGGGGCGAAATTCCGAGAGATATCGCCTACCCTGACCAGTTGTTCTACTCCATACTGGATGAAGGGCAAGATTTATGACTCATGCGTCAGAGCCTGTATGACTTACAGAAGAGAGACATGGGTTCTGACAGCTGTAGAAAAGAGGAGAATGGAGGTAGCAGACAGAAGGATGATCAGATGAATGTTTGGAGTGTCTCTCGAAGATAGAGTGGCCAGCGAAGACCTTCTGGCGTGCCTGAGCCTGTTGTCGGTCGATGGGGAGATGAGGGTGCGCAGATTGCGATGATACGGCGGAAAGATAGCAGCGATTGGGTGAAGAAAGTATGGAAAATGAAGATCAGCGAACCAACAAGAGACCGCCCAAAAAGACCTGGGAAGAAGCAGTGTCCGCAGACTGTCGGCAATTGGGCCTCAAAGAAGCCGAAACCCTCGATCTGAACACCTGGAGGCATTCCATGAAGAATCATCGTCCAACCCAACGGAGATGGAGTAAAGGACGTTAAACGGATAAAGCAAAAAGTGAGGCTACCTAGGTTCGCATTCTTCATGAATTGCAATGAGCAATGAGCATCTACTAAATAGTGCCATCGTGAGTATTTACTATTGAAAAATGTTCGATTATGTTCAGTAATTGAACTTCATAGCTTCAAAAAAATTTCGAAACAATTAATTTCACCATTCATGTGAGCATGTTATGATAATATCATGCAGACAGGCACCAAACTAAGGTTTAGGTTGATCGCCAATCTATTGAACGTCGCTGAATTTCGTAGAATAACGATCGATGATATCCTACCGAAGTTGGAAGTAAATATTTCTATCATGTATGAGCCAATTCTTCTTATGCAATGATTCAACCAATGCGGAGTGGACTTTGACTTCTTCGACTGACCAGCGCCACATACCTTGTAGAATATCTTTCAGACTGTCACTTACAAAACAAATGCAACATGATGCATCTGCATGTGCAATAGCTTTATTGTAGCAATCCTTCACTTGACCAAACGGACTTTGACCGTTGTGACCCATAAAAGAACTTCCGTAAAATGTTCTCTCAGACAACTAAGCACGCCTGACACTCAAACAGAACCAAGAGCTTATTATTGTCTTCCGAAAATCCAAAATTTTTGTACATGAAGTACTGACTTCTGCAAAGGTATACAGGTGTGCCGAATATGATTGCAATGCGTGTTTGACATGACCGAAATTGATTTTAGATCTGAAATTCTTAGGATAGCATAATACTTAAACAATAAGCATGGAAAATAAATTTCATCAAGATATCACCATTTTTGAAGAAGTTACAGTGTTTCAAAAAAACATGGCGTCTACACAGGTAGACAGGTGTGCGGATGAGGGTTAAGATGTAGCGAAGGACATGATACAGTAATACTGCCATAGACCTATTGTTCACTAAATGTGGATGCATCTGTAAAATACACTTTTGTACTAAATGATAGATTATATGAACATATAGTACCACAAATATTTGGTCCATGAAAGTACGAGCACAATATTTTAACGGTGTGTTCAGAAATGATAAAAAGCTAGAAAGTAGGATTACATTGAGTTTTGCACCCTTAAGCGGATTTGAAGAATTCAGAAGAAATTTGTGCATTCAAAGCTTGTCCTTCTTCTGCTGAATTGATCTCCATGTTTCTACAAACAGCCCAGATGTGATGATGTGATGCAGGAGCAGCAAAAATAGAAAAGATTTTTCGATTTCATCAGAAACATCCCATACGTATAAACGCATACGTCAATATTCCCTTTGTAGACCCTCCTCAAAATCATATTATATTCACACTTGAAGCGAGAGATTAAGATCATCATCGTACTTAAGCGCATTTCACTTTAATCTACTTATTTGAATGTTAGTATGAAAGTTCCAGGAATATGGTAACAAGATTCAGTAGCATTTTGCAATATACATATGACAATGTGAAGAAAAAAGGAAATAACGAAAAAATTGGTAAAAAACGAGAAATAAAGGACAATTTTCGAAAAAGCGGAAAATAACGGAAATAACGGAACTCTGGGTACCATGATGTTGCTTAAATCTGTGAACTTGATTCATTAATATCAAATTTCGTGTCAGAGTTGATTCATGGACAGCTAGAAATGAGTTAAATAACAATACTTCTACAGTAATAAACTTTCTATCTATGCTTGAACTCCTAAGATTCATTATCTTATCTGTCTATGTTTGTTTGTATCCAAAAGGTGTCATTATGTCTAAAGTGATAACAAAATCACATTACAAAAGCGTGGCTAGAATGATGAAATCGTCATGATAAAACAGTTACAGTAGGAGGAGCACCGGGGCAAAGCGACAGATTATTGAGATGAGAAAATGAACTATCGTCACGTTTTACAGTTCTCATTATCATGTGGGCGTGAATGCACCTTACACGTTCCATATAAGAATCTATAAACCTCCATGTTCCATCTCCTTTCTCAGAAGTCTTTATCCTCAAATTCCTCAAATGAAATCATTTTCTTAAAATTGGCAACGCATAACCCACCAGCAACCACATCCTGATCTAAATCCTCACTATGTGCTACCTGAAATCGGGTTATTGGATGACAAACATGACTTCCGACCCTATAGTGCATTAAAACCATCCGTAATCTGATTGAGAGTAAGAGTTTGAGAGCAATTATTAAATTCAATGATATAGACCAATGCTTAAATAAGCTTTTGATCACAGACTGGTGGAATACATCAGCCAGAATATTCGGTTATATTTAACATTGTTATTATCACAAAAAATTATAGAACCATCATAATTATAAGAAAAATGATATTTTTAAATTATGAAGCAATTCTGTCGTGGCCACAACTACATTTTAAACTACCATGCCACCGTCTACAGATTAAATTCAAATCATGACTTACATTGATTGAGATGCTGCTGGAAGAGATCTTCACATTCATCATCATCGGGCTCTTTATCAGGGATGTTCGGAGCCGATGCCCAGAATGATTTGCCTTCCTTTAGTTTCGTTGTCAGTCTCCAAGAAGTTCCAGCAGGAGCAGAACATGAGAAAGAGCAGGAAGCGGAGAGATCAATTGCTGGAGTCGTTTCTTGCTTTTTGTTCCACCTGATGAAAGAAACACAATGGAAAGGGTATGTATACAGAACCCATTCGGTAGTTGGATTAGCAACATGTATTCCAACAGTCACATCACATATCTTATATTGAAGACATATATGCTGATTATCAAGGGATTGAAGAATTCGCACAGAAAACATGACTGACGAACAGGATTTGAGCGCATTAAATATGAGTGCTTATCAAATCTCAGTAGATGTAACCACTACGAGACATAGTTTGGCCTGTTAGGTCACATCAGCTGTGGATAGGTTCGAACCAGCGACGTTTGAGTTAGAGACTGTGCAAGCATGTCCTCTAGCCACAAGGCCACCGAACCATCAGCTGAGAGAATTAGTGAATTAGCCGGGAAGGCACTGCATTAACGCACGCACGTGAAGGGGGATTGCATTCTGCAACCACTTAATGCATCCGACATTGAGGCGCTTAACGCAGACGCTGCTGAGTCATAACATGCTTTCACAAGCAACCTGGCACTGATAAATTTGTTCAATCTCAACAGATGTGACTACCATGAGACATGTTTCAGGCTGTTGGGTTTGGGTAAGCTCGAACCAGCGACGTTGGAGCTAGAGAACGTGCAAGCATGCCCTCTACCCAAAAGGCCACTGGACCCTGTTGAAAGTGACGGTGGCATAAATAGTGCTAAAATAAAAATTGCTTGAAAACCATGACACACGCATGGGAACTTTAGCTGAATTCACACGCTCTGCCGGACAGTGAAGCTTCTGTCGGCTCAGTAATTTAGGTTGAATTTGTCATTTTGCACCCCAGCGGCGTTTAATAGTGTAATTAACACACTTTGTACGCATATGCTACTGCTGTGTTGATCTGGCATACCATCCATGTCAATGATGGTTTAGCGTCACTACTGTCCCTTGCTGGGGGCTTGAACGGTGCTGACATAGTCTGACTTTAATCTGAAGCGTTGTGATTCCTTAGACCTGATGCCCTTCCTAGCGACTTCCAATGACACTTTCGGGGCTCGACCTCTAGACCGAAAGATCCCTAGGCCAAGCACCTAATCACTGTGCCACGGAGATCACCCTAGGTCAATAATAGTGGAAATATAGAAACCTAATTATAAGTCAAAAGTCAAAAAACTCAATACATCGTCATAATGCAACGATGTAGCCGGAGCAGACTGTCATGCTTCATACTATTCAATTACTGAAAGAATTTGGTTATTCATCCGGAAAGTACAAATCTGCAGAAAAGGAAAATATAGAGCGCCATTTTCTTATTCAGCATCCACCTACATACCTTATTCACATCACAGTGATAATAGCACCGAAATTACTATGTCAAACACAACAGAACTGACTGAGATACCAGTGATATCATCAGAGAATGAATTCAGTAATAGCACCGAAATCGAAGTCAATTATCTGTTATTTGAGACAACAATGTCTCTTTTTAATAGCGAAGGCGTGAACGTTAGTTTATCCATGTCATTCCAGAGCGGATATTGAATGCGATTCTAGGCGTCACTAAGGAACATGTTGAAGGCTGAAACGTTGAGTAAACTTTTTCGTGTGATCTCGATTGGGGAATTTCAATACACAAGTATTTTAAGATAACTTTCCTTTCAATTATTATTTCGAATGCAATGCGCTTTAACGACCTAGCATCGTTTGAGTATGAAGTCATAGATCCTACTTTGGAAATGAAGCGAAATGAACGATTACACAACATCTTTTGATGACGAACATGGAATGTATTACATAAAGCATGATTCTTAACTTATTAAGGTAATGCCATGTAACAATTCTAAAAGACGGATTGAGCAACTATGCACTTTGATGTGTTCAGTTATGCTTAGTAAACGTCTATTCTGAATATATGAAAATAATGGCTATTACTAGCAGAATAGATGTTCAATGATGTGTGCACATGTGAATCAAGCGAAGATTTGATCCAGAAAAGTTACCTCATCTTGGCCCACACAATCCATTTTTCTTCCGTCGCTTTTGAACTGAACTATGCCAGGAAATACATGTAAAACGAAAGATAACTGAAATATCATTACTTCAGACTTCCAGCGACGCTATGACCCGCCGTGCAGCAGTGGCGGGCGCGATTCGATTTTTGGTACGATTCCGAATCTCGCGACTCAGTGCACGATTAATCAAAAATCGCACGATTCTGAACATTTTGAGATTTTCTAAAATTCAGGGATTAAAGGTTTGCAGTTAATCTAGCTGTCATATTGTCTTCAGCCTTAGTTTCATTATAAATCCGTTAATTTCCATTCACACTGAGATTTTGAGACACTTGGCTTATTTAAACATAGAAAGTATTACTATACGAAATATTATTTGTGGATGTTTACAGCATTACAAATCAGAACACTAAAAGGAAAAAAGTTGTAAACAAGGCATAAAGAGTCTTGAGAATCTATCAAAAAGAATCTACTGCATATCTACTATGAGGTGTTACTCTCCGATTGTGTAGCTCACCTTACTGTATATCACACCACTGAAGAAGCCTCATCGGCGCACTATGTCAGATGCTTCCAATACGCCTTTTGTATACTCGAGTTCGTGGTTACAAAGACGAGGACAGAATGCGTGAGCCGACCAACGTTTGATCGACGCTTTTTTTGCTACCTACTGCACGTATACTTGTATTTCCGAATCTTGATTCTTACGGTCTTTATCAACTATTTTATCGAACATAGCAGTGTTTCTTCCATCAATCCTGTTGAGCTTTATTATGTATCAATCAATTCAGACCATGAGACTTTAAAAGTTAAGAAAGTGCTATAGAAAATCTTTGACTATATGAGAGTAAATTGTTAAGAGAAAGGCGTCCAACGAATGTATTCTTCCTACTATGAAGTATGGCAGCGAAACATGGTCGCTAAATGATACACAATTGGAGAAGCTCGTCACAACTTAACGGAAAATGGAGCGTATAATGATGGGTATTTCGTGACAGGAAGAGAGCCAGTTGGATCCGTCAGCAGACAGGGAACACGGAGATCACCCAGTGTATTCAGGAAAGCAAACATCGATGGGCAGGACATACTCGTATGGCGCGACGAAATGGCAACCGATGGACAGCACGGGTTACAGAATGGACTCCGCGCAACTACAAAAGATCACGTGGACGACCAAAATCAAGATGGCGCGACGGTTTAGAACGCAACATCGGACGCACATGGAGCACATGGAGATATTAAATGTACATCGGGCATTAATGCTCTTATCAACAGCTTTACATGCTTTCAATACGGAGATGTAGCAAAGGGACATACTTGCCAGCATGCATGATCGTATAAATTGGGCACTACACGAACATGTTTACTGCTATATTGTATAGAGTATATGCATGAGCGATGTTGCAACTGTCTCTGTCAGATGTCAGAATTTTGACTGAAACATCAGAATACGAGAGGCACTTTACATCAAAAAGCTGAAACCTAAGATCAACAATAAAGACGAGCAAGATGCCTTCTCTGAGTTCCTTTATGTATAAGTTTTAATAATTTCTCAGTATTTTTCCATTGTAACTTAAGTCATTTTACCGTTATGCTCCATTTTTGTAGATATTCATATATGCCATGATGTTTATTATTGTTTGTCTTTCTAGGTTAGTTCCTGCTTTCATTCTACTCAGGATTCATAGACATAATGTAACTTAAGTTTTGAATAATTTCCAACGTAAATGTATAGATTCTCTGCTTCTGATGATGTCATAAGAGGAGGCCGAAATTAATAAAGCATAGAATAAAAAAAAAGAATTATTACCATCTAATCTACTTGGTTTCCCAACATCAACTTAATGAAAATGATTAACCAATGTCTTTTCAACACAAGTAAATCAATACACTTGACATGAAATATTTCCGACCAATAGTTCATTTCAACTGCACTGAAAAGAATTCAACTTTGAAACAATCTGCACTGCTAATGTTATAGTTGAGAATAAATTACGTAACTGGACGTTTTGTTTATCGCTGTAATAACTGACTTCGTAGTTGTTATAACGAATTCAGTAAATGGCTACGGTGAAAATGAAAATCTCTTTCACTTTTCTATTTTCACATTTAATAGAAGAGAAAGTACCTCATGAAGAGAGTAAACAAAGAGAAAAGTGTTGATTCTGAAACTCTGCAAATATTCTGCAGCCTTTATTATTCAGCTGACTTTATAATAACAAAACTTGAACGGATCATAATCAGTAAAGCATTCATCGAAGTTATTTTCCTTCTCCAGAGATTTCAAATGAGTTCTTTCTGACAGCAGGCTTGAAATATATTCTCAAACTGTACTTGTAGAGACGAGTTTCAGTGATAACATCATTAACCTCTCTGTGAACTCAATAGACAAACCAACATTTCTCGATGGTTGACAAAGGTTTTCAAATCGTCCCGTTCGAATTTCAGAAAATCTACCAATTGAACAAGTCACATCAATGAAACTCCTAGGAGTAACAATAGTAGAGGACCTCAGTTGGGACGAACATTTTCGCAAGCTGAAAACTAAAGCATGCCAACGTATTCACATTGTAAGACGTCTGAAGCCCCTTATTTCACTGACTGACCTCCATTTGGTTTATACGTCTCTGATAAGATCCCTCTTTGAATATGCGAGTCCATTATTCGTTGGTGCCAATAAAAAGCAAAGTGATATGCTTCAAAAAGCTGAAAATCGTGTTCACAAAATCATGTTTTGGACACCATCTGGCATTGTTAGAAAGTGTGAGTGTACACAAGAATGTGTTAAAGAACGACGCATGCAAATAACTTTGAAACTTTTTGACCAAATTGAATCGGTTCCATCGCACTTCCTTGGAGACTTTTGACAAGAAAACTGACTTTTTCAAAAAAGTATGAGATGCCTTTTACACGTACTGAACGATTTTCAAATACTTTATTGCCTGTTATGATACGTTTGAAAAATTGTATGAAAGTGTGAAGAGTGTAATGCATGTTGAAACATTTTGACATAGTGCATGACTTTTTTGTAAAGATGATTTCCATTTATTTGAAATTTGTTTAGTTGCATTAATTTTTCAAAACCATCTAAGTATCTCTCGAAGACCAAAGTAAGTATATAAGAGAAGTATGGAATCAATAGTTGATTTGTGGCGACAGCTACGATACTACTTTTAGCCAGCGCTTGTAAGTAGTTTTATTTGACAACAGAATATTATTGAAATATGCAATGGAAGGGAATGAATAGCTATGTCAAAACTATGAATCAGCGAACAATTGCATAGTTATCCGCAGATGTTTGGAAGACAAATCATAGACTTCTGGACAAATACATAGATGAAGGCCCATTTCTATGGTTAGAAGAATGTTGCTACCATGTTGATATTTGATTTGACATAGAAATAAACATGATCCTAGCTTAAAAAGATGGCGGATTTGTCGCCACTAAAAATGCATTAGAAAGATGGGGAGATTTCACTCTTGATATGTAAAAACACTTTGGCGAAGACCTTCTGACGGGTCCGAACTTGCAGCCGATCGATGAGCCCATGAGAGTGAGCAGATTGCGATGGTGCGGCCATGTGGTGCCCCTCCTGACGACCTCCAATAACACTTTCGGATCTCGACCTATTTTGACCACTAACCCACTGGGGTGCACACTGCACACTGAAGGACTGCCTTGATTAGTGTGTCTTAATTTTATGACAGCCTATTTGTGACTAGGTTCTGCAAGTATCCATGCAACTGTTTGAAGTAAATCTAGCTCTAGGTAATCAATACTCCATCGTTGCTTGCATCACAATTTTTCTTGATTTGTTAATTGAATAATGCTTTATCATAAAACCGCACCGGATTATTACGTAAGAAAGTCAGCAGAGAAACGGATAATCGTCACCATCGGTGTCATACATTTGACTTTTGTCATTGGTCAAAATCGTTCCACATAATGACGCAAATGTTTAACATCATCAAAGACACGCTCTAAAATCTGTGTTTAAAGTTCCGGTTGTCACACAACATCTGACATTAAAAGCTGAATTCTTCTTCCTGCAGACTGTCACACAAAGGAGTTGAAACAGCCTACATGGATTGAAATAACACTATAACTCTTCTGTCCGTATGGTGAGGGACTACTGGCATTTGTGTTTTTGAAAGGCCTTCAGATCCCTCTTTCTAAAATGAAACACTGTTTAAATATTTACCAATGATCCTGAAAGGATGTGCAGTGCTTGCTTGTCCGACAGAAAATCAAATGAAGTGGCTAGAAGCGCCAAAGATCAAGTGAAGAATTTTGCGGATGCCGTCAGAAAGCAAAGCAGAGAGCGTGGTTCCTCATCTGAAAGCAAAGCGCAGAGCGTGGTTCCTCATCAGAAAGCAAAGCGCAGAGTGTGGTTCCTCATCAGAAAGCAAAGCGGAGAGCGTGGTTCCTCATCAGAAAGCAAAGCGCAGAGCGTGGTTCCTCATCAGAAGGCAAAGCGCAGAGCGAAGAGCGTGGTTCCTCATCAGGAAGCAAAGCGCAGAGCGTGGTTCCTCATCAGGAAGCAAAGTGCAGAGGCTGGTTCCTCATCAGAAAGCAAAGCGCAGAGCGTGGTTCCTCATCAGAAAGCGAAGCGCAGAGGCTGGTTCCTCATCAGAAAGCAAAGCGGAGAGCGTGGTTCCTCATCAGAAGCAACGCGGAGAGCGTGGTTCCTCATCAGAAAGCAAAGCGCAGAGCGTGGTTCCTCATCAGAAAACAAAGCGCAGAGCGTGGTTCCTCATCAGAAAGCGAAGCGCAGAGCGTGGTTCCTCATCAGAAACCGAAGCGCAGAGGCTGGTTCCTCATCAGAAAGCAACGCGAAGAGTGTGGTTCCTCATCAGAAAGCAAAGCGCAAAGCGTGGTTCCTCATCAGAAAGCAAAGCGCAGAGCGTGGTTCCTCATCAGAAAGCAAAGCGAAGACCGTGGTTCCTCATCAGAAAGCAAAGCGCAGAGCGTATAGTTCCTCTTCAGAAAGCAACGCGGAGAGCGTGGTTCCTCATCAGAAAGCGAAGCGCAGAGGCTGGTTCCTCATCAGAAAGCGAAGCGCAGAGGCTGGTTCCTCATCAGAAAGCAAAGCGCAGAGTGTGGTTCCTCATCAGAAAACAAAGCGCAGAGCGTGGTTCCTCATCAGTAAACAAAGCGAAGAGCGTGGTTCCTCATCAGTAAACAAAGCGAAGAGCGTGGTTCCTCATCAGAAAACAAAGGGAAGAGCGTGGTTCTTCATCAGAAAGCAAAGCAGAGAGCGTGGTTCCTCATCTGAAAGCAAAGCGCAGAGCGTGGTTCCTCATCAGAAAGCAAAGCGCAGAGTGTGGTTCCTCATCAGTAAACAAAGCGGAGAGCGTGGTTCCTCATCAGAAGGCAAAGCGCAGAGCGTGGTTCCTCATCAGAAAGCGAAGCGCAGAGGCTGGTTCCTCATCAGAAAGCAAATCGGAGAGCGTGGTTCCTCATCAGAAGCAACGCGGAGAGCGTGGTTCCTCATCAGAAAGCAAAGCGGAGAGCGTGGTTCCTCATCAGAAAGCAAAGCAGAGACTGGTTCCTCATCAGAAAGCAAAGCGCAGAGCGTGGTTCCTCATCAGAAAGCAAAGAGCAGAGCGTGGTTCCTCATCAGAAAGCAAAGCGGAGAGCGTGGTTCCTCATCAGAAAGCGAAGCGCAGAGCGTATAGTTCCTCATCAGAAAGCAACGCGGAGAGCGTGGTTCCTCATCAGAAAGCAAAGCGCAGAGTGTGGTTCCTCATCAGAAAGCAAAGCGGAGAGCGTGGTTCCTCATCAGAAAGCAAAGCAGAGGCTGGTTCCTCATCAGAAAGCAACGCGGAGAGCGTGGTTCCTCATCAGAAAGCAAAGCGCAGAGCGTGGTTCCTCATCAGAAAGCAAAGCAGAGGCTGGTTCCTCATCAGAAAGCAACGCGGAGAGCGTGGTTCCTCATCAGAAAGCAAAGCGCAGAGTGTGGTTCCTCATCAGAAGGCAAAGCGGAGAGCGTGATTCCTCATCAGAAAGCAAAGCGGAGAGCGTGGTTCCTCATCAGAAAGCAAAGCGGAGAGCGTGGTTCCTCATCAGAAAGCAAAGCGCAGAGCGTGGTTCCTCATCAGAAAGCAAAGAGAAGAGCGTGGTTCCTCATCAGAAAGCGAAGCGCAGAGCGTGGTTCCTCATCAGAAAGCAAAGCGCAGAGCGTGGTTCCTCATCAGAAAGCAACGCGGAGAGCGTGGTTCCTCATCAGAAAGCAAAGCGCAGAGCGTGGTTCCTCATCAGAAAGCAAAGCGCAGAGCGTGGTTCCTCATCAGAAAGCAACGCGGAGAGCGTGGTTCCTCATCAGAAAGCAAAGCGCAGAGCGTCGTTCCTCATCAGAAAGCAAAGCAGAGAGCGTGGTTCCTCATCAGAAAGCGAAGCGCAGAGCGTGGTTCCTCATCAGAAAGCAAAGAGAAGAGGCTGGTTCCTCATCAGAAAGCGAAGCGCAGAGGCTGGTTCCTCATCAGAAAGCGAAGCGCAGAGCGTGGTTCCTCATCAGAAAGCAAAGCGCAGAGCGTGGTTCCTTATCAGAAAGCAAAGCGGAGAGCGTGGTTCCTCATCAGGAAGCAAAGCGCAGAGCGTGGTTCCTCATCAGAAAGCGAAGCGCAGAGGCTGGTTCCTCAACAGAAAGCGAAGCGCAGAGGCTGGTTCCTCATCAGAAAGCAAAGCGGAGAGCGTGGTTCCTCATCAGAAGCAACGCGGAGAGCGTGGTTCCTCATCAGAAAGCAAAGCGGAGAGCGTGGTTCCTCATCAGAAAGCAAAGCGCAGAGCGTGGTTCCTCATCAGAAAGCAAAGAGAAGAGCGTGGTTCCTCATCAGAAAGCGAAGCGCAGAGCGTGGTTCCTCATCAGAAAGCAAAGCGCAGAGCGTGGTTCCTCATCAGAAAGCAACGCGGAGAGCGTGGTTCCTCATCAGAAAGCAACGCGGAGAGCGTGGTTCCTCATCAGAAAACAAAGCGCAGAGCGTGGTTCCTCAACAGAAAGCGAAGCGCAGAGGCTGGTTCCTCATCAGAAAGCAAAGCGGAGAGCGTGGTTCCTCATCAGAAGCAACGCGGAGAGCGTGGTTCCTCATCAGAAAGCAAAGCGGAGAGCGTGGTTCCTCATCAGAAAGCAAAGCGCAGAGCGTGGTTCCTCATCAGAAAGCAAAGAGAAGAGCGTGGTTCCTCATCAGAAAGCGAAGCGCAGAGCGTGGTTCCTCATCAGAAAGCAAAGCGCAGAGCGTGGTTCCTCATCAGAAAGCAACGCGGAGAGCGTGGTTCCTCATCAGAAAGCAACGCGGAGAGCGTGGTTCCTCATCAGAAAGCAAAGCGCAGAGCGTGGTTCCTCATCAGAAAGCAAAGCAGAGAGCGTGGTTCCTCATCAGAAAGCGAAGCGCAGAGCGTGGTTCCTCATCAGAAAGCGAAGCGCAGAGCGTGGTTCCTCACCAGAAGATTGGGGCAGTGTCCCACGCCAAGCTAACGATAATTAAAGACAAAAGCAGTTTCCAGGAGTTGCTATGTGTTTTTAAAGAATCACGGTTGCTCTTGATTAAGCTTGTATGACACTTTTCTCAAAACTGTAGCTCAGAATTCGAAAACCTCGGAGGCACGGGATTCGGCAGCTTGACACTTGAAATAATCGAGATAACACGAACGTCTAAGACAATGATTTCTCACTGTCTTTTTCACACTTTCTCACTTTCGATTTCAAAATCCAATACTACTTGATGCACGGCTCTCATCCAATTCATTCGGTATCGACAAGTTTCAGATGACACGCTAATGAGGCAACGGTTCACGTTTATTTTTATACTTTATATATAATTGTCTTCCTTTTTTTAGCATCAAATTTTAGCTGAGTTGCGTGTATTGCGCATTACACAAAGGTCAGCCGAACTATAAAAAGTAGAACAGAATTGTAGGTGCAGCCATAATAAGTAAAATGTTGACAAAAACATCACCAACGTACGTGGAAATAGGCATTCGTGCGTGTTCCATGACTCAGACTACAGAACAACTGATAGATTTCTCACACAGAGAATACGTCTTAGGTGATATCGAAACTATAATCAAGAAAACAGAAGAGATGCGTGTTGTACCAAAAGAACTTGAACGCTGAACATTGAATCATCAAGATATCAATAAGAATGTTCATGACTAAAAACCATCAGCTCAGCGCATTCAATGTTCAATAGAAAATGATTGAAGAATTCAAGTTGGTGCAAATTACTTCTCAGAGGTGTAATGCTATTCAAAACTTCAGTTTATTTCAGAAATGACTCAAAGATGGCTCATGTTTTGTGCTAACTAGGAATTCGATACAAAAACGAAGGCATTGATATACAGGGTGTACGCGATCTTCTTGCGGATTTCCACATGTTGTTATTCTGACAAATAATATGAGTTTTCAGGTTCTAGGGAGCACAAGTCGTATTCCTCTGATTACTCTTATTTCAAAATTGACAAGAGGCATTCCGTATGTCTTCCATCATAGCGCCTGGCACAGGAGTGATACGCAAGAGCAATATCATACGTGGTTATGTTGTCCATTAGAAAGGTTGGTCTTTGTTTTGATTCATTTCGAGCTTTTGGACCGAGTGCTTTGGTGTTTTGTTGCTGAATAATTTTGCACCAGGTCCTTTATCCAAAATTATAACATTGACAAATATCAGCTTCATAGAGGCCAAGGAATAGGCTTACCCAGACCAATCTAACAAATCAATTTTGAATTGAGTCATCAAGAACGGTCCCCCTCGCGTTACAGCCAAGTTCAATTTTGTCGCGGTTTCATAAGTGTAAGCTCTTTGTTCAACAAGATGGCCTTGTTGAATTTGGCATTGATTGTTTCTTCCATCACTTGAAAAAAGCTTCATCGCAAGACAACAAGCTAACCCAGAAAAATATCGAAGGTGACTACATAGGGTTCTCGTCAAAGTAATAAGATTTGTGCAAGCATACAGGAAACAGTTGTGTCGGTGGACATTCCTATTGTGATGAAATGTTGCCTCATAACTGAAACTGGTATCAAAGGTCGAATTGGGATCATAAACAGCTAGTAATGCTTGGCAAACGTTTACCAAAGCAATACATGCGCTCCAATGCATGTGATTGATTTTCGCATAACCGATGTAACAAATCCCATTTTTGCCGGTCAAAACGCATCTTGTTCATCAAGTGTTCATAGCTGCTTTCATTAATCAGCATATGATATGAATAGCTAAGTTTAATGCACGATATTATGTGTCATAATGGTAGCGACAAAAATCCGCAAGAAGATCACGAACACCCTGTATAAACAAGAGTTATCACTTTCTTTAGAGATTGTTTAGTATTCGTCATGTCTATGAAAATTAACGATATTGAGCATAAGAACTAAGAACACAAACACTTAGTTGATGTCAGTATCGAGGGATCTAAAACAGCTAGCACGGAAACTTCTGATGCATTTTATGTTAATTTGCGGTATCTTTACATCTAAACTACAAATATTCATTTATACGCTTGAATATTAAACCCTTTCGTGAAGCCGTTATGTACATCTACGTATCGCATAATGTTGCATGAAGTATTTCAAAATAAAATTGAAAGTTATGCAAGTGAAGAAATCGACTCGATGGCACCTGAAAGTTACCGCAACCTTGAATCCTTGATATTTCAAATAACAAGGACGAATTCCATCAATTTGTGTATTTCGATGATGACAGTAGTGAATAGTTTGCCCAAGTCATCTTAGAAGACGAGGATTATTGACGAGCTTGCACATGCACAGTGATGATGACAATGAACTGTCGATTTCGACTGCATCGGCATATAGTGCGGCAGCCAGAACGAGTTTCTGCAGGGAACGAGGCCGAGAATGAGACCTGCACAGAATGACGTACACCCTATGCCTACTACGAATCTGCACGTCTGCCGAGTTCTAATGAGTTCCTCTTCTTGTCAGATAAGATCAAAGAAAAACACATGTAAATCCAATGGGACGCAGATTGAAGTTTTTGGCTAAAATGAATGTTTTTTCTATATTTGCATGGAATGTTTTCAGGTCATTTCCTTTCATGTTCATGCACCCCTGTATGTAAAACTAAACACATTTACATTTGGCAAGCTTCTTAATGTCGGCATGCACAAACATTTTGAGCAACTTTATTCACATTCAACTACATTCTCACTTACATTGCCGATTAGAAGCATGATAATAGCAAACACACACATCATAGGAAATGACCTGAAGACATTTTGTGCGATAACACACAGAGTTTTTATGACTGTGCAAGATTTGACTATGCACAATTGAAAATAATCAAGAAAGCACATATGAGAGTACATTTCGTTAGTGAAATGATGTGATCATGTTTCAGAGATGCAGATGTTGTCAAATTTTATAGTGATTTCGCTCTGGAATATGGCGCAGACATCACAAAAGCACAATCAAATGCTCTTGAATCCGTTAAGAGAAGAGCTATCCGCATGATAGAGCACATTCCATTCGAGTGCCACGATTATAATTATGAAGGCCTTTTGATGAAACATGGGCCAGAAAACTGAGCAGCAGACGTTCTATCATATGTCAAAGACAATTTCAAAAATTACCGACGATCCTGAGAGAAAGAATACCACAACGCTCGAATGAGACGATGTCAAAGCATCCAGTATTATATTGTGTAAAACTGATAGATGTTAGAACTTCTTTCCATCCTCTGCATCGCATTTTTCGTAGCTGTGACTTAATGCTTTTGATATCCTTTTTTATCCCTTTATAGTATGTGTGATGGTGAACATCTTGGTGCGTTGAGATTCGCCGATGCCTTAGTGCTACTTACGTCAAGCCCGAATGAATTTGCAAGAGATGGTTCACCAACTAAACACTGAGAGCAAAAAAGTTGGACTCAAGATCAACATCAAGAAAACAAAAATAATGACGAATGTAGCCCAAACTCCAATCAGAATTGAACAGGAAGAAATTGAATATGTAGCTGAAAACACGTACCTCGGACAAATCGTCGCTTCCGAAAACCGACAGAACAAAGAAATTGATAAGTCTATACAGAACGCGTGGAAGGCATTTTGGCAACTTCGCAACTATCTGACCTCGAGACAGATCCAATTGGTACACCGACGACGATTATTCAATATGTGTGTTCTTCCCACAGAATTAGACAGGTCGTCTCTTCTTCGGTTTGACCAGAAGGGAAACATTGGAATATGTAACATAATGAAATGGCACAATTTGCTGACTAAATACCATAGCAATCGAATAATGAGCAGCCAGTTCAACATTAAACTTGCCAAATTGTGCGAAGTTTCAGTGACTGTCATCAACCGGATCACACAGCATAGAGACACAGACGATGTCAAGTTGTACAGAGAAGTTTGTGAACGTTTTTTTATGCGCCTGCTAACTTTTTTTATGATGATCGGAAGACCCAACATTATCGAGAAAACTTTTGCGCAATGATCTGAATTCTTCGAATCTGAAGGAGTCGTGGCGATCGGAGCATTTTGAAGGGATTCAGAGCAATCCGCAAGCGACGCACGACTATTTTTCCTATCTCTGTAAGGTATTGAAGATTTCTTCTTGCCCACTTATTAAGTTCCTGCATGTGCCATCTGTTTGAATCAGTTTGCACTTCTAGCAAAGTGATACGATTAAACAATCTAATTCTGTGGTTCTTCCTGTAGTGTTATACGGAGCACAAACATGGTCATTGACAGCAATCTAACAGGAGAGACTAAGAGTCACACAGAGAGGAATGGAGAGGAGAATGATAGGAGTGACAAGAAGGGACAAAATCAGAAATGAGGAGATAAGACGATGGACAGTCGTGAAGGATGAAATACAAACAGCGAGAAATTTCAAGTGGAGTTCGGCCGGTCACCTCTCAAGGAGAACTGACAATCGATGGACTGTACGCGTAACGGAGTTGACACCGAGGGACAGCGGAAGAAAACGAGGAAGACAAAAACAAAGGTGGAGAGACGAGGTGCCCAAGATCTTCTCGAGAATTGCAAGGGACAGAAGTATTGTGGTCCAGAACGAGGAGGGAGGCCATTTTCCTGAACGCGGATGAAAACGGCTACAGTAAGTCAGTATGTGTCATGATCAGCCGTGGCTGCTTATCTACAAATAAATGCTTATTATTATTGTTATTAGATATTTCATGCTAATCCATTCAGCAGAAACAAATCCGATTATCTCAGCTCAAGCTGAATGTCCTGAGTGCCTTTAATTGCTGCATCAATAGTTAAAGGGCAGCAGTGTTCGTCTATCGCACATAAATACTGACTTGTTCAACCGAATTGTCGCTACATTACAGACGAATACTGACTTGAGATGACATCGTATCTATATTTCAATAGATAAGAAATTTTGCTACTTCCCCACAACGTTTTCCTACTTTCCTAAATGAGGACAGACAGCTTGCTCAAAATAAAAGGCGAAGAATGAATTGCGACTGTCGGAAGGAAGCAAAGCGGACAAGAGAGGCCGTTGATAATTCAATTATCTTACTTCCTTCACATTGTTGTCTTCATATCATTTCTACGTTGAACCATTAATGGCAACATTGACTTGGAATTATTGCTGATTTTCATCTCAATTTAGATCTTTTAGACAAATGAAAAGTGATACTTCAATGAAGCATTGATGCAGCTGAGAGAGTTTCAATTTGTTGATATCTATGAGAGCAGCTTCGCAAGGCATATTCTTGGATTTCTGAAGCATTGCTGCTTAGATTCACTTTGCCGTGAAAAGGAAGAAAGACGTATGCCCATTTTGAAGAATTTTCAGTAGAGACTAAAACGCGTTAACCGTGCTAAACCGTGCTAAAGGGCACAAATTAGTTGTACTGACTTGAAAATGATTTCAGGTATTAAGAACCGGGTAATTTAACTTTATGCATTATCGAAAAGGTCACACGTTAATGCTCATGTGAGTTATATGGGTTTAAATGACTATCCGTCTCTTTGCCTGAAAAGGGTCCAGCGATTATCTTTACATCGATAAAGACGTATGTCCACATTATTCCGAATTTCGTAGTTAGAATGGTTTTCATTTTATAGAAAGATACATATATTATATAATTAATGGCTTTGGGCGGTAGGACCATTATTCAAAAAATATACACTACGAGTGTGTAGGCGCAAAACTCTCCAGATTGTTGTTAGGTCGAAAATTATAATGAAGTAAATAAAGATTGTTCATGAATTGTTCACTAAAGAATTAGCTTCTGGAAACTCTTTAAAGAAAGACAGCTGGGTCCCGAACTCGAATAAATCAAACTTCGTCAAACAAAAATTTCACAATTTAGAAGTAAGATGCAGAAATTCTCTTCCAGAAGAAAGTAAAAGCATGCCATGGAGAAGTGTAAAAACAACCTGAAGGATAATGGATATTCAGAAAAGTATATTCAAACTCAGCTGTACAGTAATGACAATAAAAGCAGGAATAAAAGCAGAAGTATTAGAGATAACACGAACAAATGTATCTTGAACTACCTTTCATTAGTGACAGCATGATAAGAAAAATAAATTACCACATACGTACATTCAAATTGGACATCAAGTTTGTCACAACAGGTAACAAAAAACTGCGTAACGTATTGAATATTAAGCCATTCCAAAAACATGAAAACTGTGAACTTTGTACGAAGCTACCTGATAAAAACAGATGTGATACTAAATGTGTTGTATATGAATTTACATGTATTCACTGCAAATCTACGTATATCGGTAAGACTTCTCGTCCGTTCTATGCTAGATACAAAGAACATAAATACAGTATTAACAAAAATAATAATAGTAGCGCCCTATGCGAGCATATAAAAGAATGTCATAGATGTAACAGTATAGATGATTTTAGCATTGCGTTTTTAAAGTGTGTGAGTGATCCGCTGGAGACCAGCTTGGTGGAATGTCGTCTGATCAATAATCGTAAACCTTTGGATAATCGTAATCGAAAAGTCTTTGGGATAAATAACATAAACATATAACATTAGACTAGACAGCTCGGTAGGATCACGCCTGTATTTAATCTTTAAGGGCCGTATGCACTAATGCGTTAATCTAAGAATAAACGCTATTCCATGAATAGGAGCAGACGATTTGCATTACTAGTCGTAGCTTGACTTTATGAGCGGTTGGTGCATACGGGCATCAACAGTCCAGTGACTGCTAGTGCTGTCCACGCCCTATTTGGATAGTAGCGACGTAGAAACTTCATTCTTATATACCCTCCACTATGTCACACGTTTTCTATGTTTCCAATGCTTTTCATCGACATCCACAGACCACAACCTCATTTGATGACGAAGAACATCTTCATTTGTAAATAATCACTTGTTAGCTGATCTTGTCTTCCTAAAAACATGCCTTTTGAATTATATTAGTTTATTTTGTAGAGGAAAAATAGCGCGCAGTTTATTGCGAAGTTTTATTCCAGAGGTCCCTTCGGCCGGTCTCGTCAGTGGAAAACCCGGAATGAGATAAAATTATAAGTTAAGACATAAAGAACAAGCTAAGTGTGAGCATATATTGCCATGGCAAGAGAAGGTCAATCAGTAGATCCTTCTTCTTGCAGAGATCTGGCTTGTAACGCTTAATATGCATAGCTTCTGAAATTCACAGCAAGCGATCATGACGTGCTTTATACACAATGGAAAATTATTTGTCCAGCAAACTCTCAAGAAAAAAGAAGCACGTAATCTGTAATGGCAGACCGGCTGATGCCAGTGCGACCAACTACAAGCCACTTTGGCACGTGTTCACGTGCTCTGACTGAAAGGCGCCTGCTCGACCTACCAAAATAGACTGACCCGCAGTCACAAAGGAAACTGTACACAACAGAGAACGAATAGGCAACAGGCAGAGGATCTTTAGGAGATCGCACGGGAACACGCGAGTGTGGAACAAAACACACAGATCAGCGGCAAAAAACCAGCTAGAAACAACTCGATTCATAGGACGATGAAGAGATATTAGTTTAAGCAAATACATTCTACCTGGCAAAGCAACTTCATCTTGCTGCTGGGCACATTTTTATCAATTATTTTTAGTCCCAATAATTTGGCTACATTCTGTTTCCTGAAACTTGAGATTATGACCAGAAGCTTTCTAGTCAAAGTTGCGAATTAGATAAAGGCAGAGATTAGTCTCATAATGAAGAAGATTCTTAACTGGTGCTGCTCCCAATTTTTAGAACTAACATGCGTAAACGTTAGCAATTTGCGTTCAAAGCAACCATTTTCGAAAAATTTTGAATTTTGAGAAAACCATCTGCACATGCGTTTTCACGATATATCAGAATTCAATTAAACTTCTGACAACTCAATTGAAACAGTGACTCAATCATTTGAAGGATTTAAACGCCAAGGGCGTAACATTGTTAATTACTGAGATGACAAGGAGAAAGGAAACATACTATCTGTTCACATTGAAGATGAAAGGTGTTTACTCCATCAACAGAAACCAAACTAGCAGTGAATGAAAAAACTGCTTGTCAACAGCTGAACAAGGTCACAATTACGAGCTGCATGTATTTACTTGGTGCCAACGAGATAGAAATATGATGATTGTTTACATAATTTTTCGTGAGATGGTTCTAATCAGCAGCAGTCTGTACAAACTCAACACAGATACAAAGGCCGTAAGATGAAATCTGATAGTGATTATGCTGTAAACTATAGGAATGAATGGAGCTTTTTTTTTTATGGATTTTACGTCACTTTTTACCCCTACTGGGGCCTTGGACGGTGCTGACAGAAGTCAGACTTTGTTTGGAGCGTTGTGGTGCTTTGTAGTCCGGATGCCCTTCCTGCCGACTTCCAGTGACACTTTCCGGGTTCGACCTCTGAATGCTTGCTTGCTTGCTTGCAATTAAAAAATCGTGTCAGAAATAAAGCCACAGAAACTTAAGCGCTGCACGGACAACTAGTACATGAAATATCAATATTTGTGTAATACGTGCAAGTGATGCAGATAATTCGTGCACTGAAAAATCTTTATTTCACAACTTTAATTGCCACATGTACATTGTACATACATGCCGCATTTTCCCGTGTATAATGCGCAATTTTTTTCCACAGTTTCAGCATCAAGTTTGGGGTGCACATTATACATGGCAACAGCGAAAGATAAAATTTTACTTATAGAAAAATGAACCGTAGAAAAATGAAGAACAATGGAATTCTTCAACAAGTTAAAGGGCAGTCTATTAATCTAAAAACAATCTACGATACAAAACAAAAAATGTTGGTAGTCTGATATTAGATACGCTTTCTGTTCTTTAATATCACTAGACACGAAAAGTATATTTCCTATTGCGCGATACATCTCAGCTAAATTTTGCTGCTGAGTTTGGGGTGCGTTTTATACATGGGGCGTATTATAAACGGAGAAATTCGGGGGATAGTTACATGCAGATAATTGCTATGGGTAGATTTTTAGAATTATCAGATTATTTTGAAATGCCGTCAACTGATGATTCTTAAAAATAATATTTTAAACAATTGAATGGCATGACAAGTCACACATCTGACAGCCTATCGCTTGATAACAGTGTTTGACAGATGAGGCAGATAACACTGCCACATAATTGATTGAATTCGTTCCATTTCGCATCAGTCATGAGGATCGCATAAATGTTCCTATATTGCAACATCTACTTTGTTCCTGGCAAAAACGACGGTAAAGTAGCAGAAATAGCGACTAAAAACTTTGCCGTTAGACACCAGTGGACCGAGTCATCAAAAATGTTGACCTTCCTGCTCACTGCTCAGGTGCCGCTACACAGAAAGTAAGCACAACTTGAGGTCAGACTGTTTATTTTCCTCTACTGTCAAAAAATGATGCATTATTGCAAAAAGGATAAGGTCAAATGAATTTATATATAGTCCCATTAGTCAGCGTATTGTTGGCTTGTCAATGCACTCTGCATACTGAAGTGGACAATGATGTAATTACACGCACAGTTAGGGACAGCCTTCCTTATTCGACGAACATCTCAGGATATATTTAGTCTAACAGAATCTTCTTGCGACTGACGTATAGCAACACCCACTCATCCGATGAGAAGAAAGGTAGGAGTGTGAAATATTCTGATCCGGTCTCTCATACCGCGCATGTTGCCTCTACGCATCTCCACAGAGGAATTGTGGCAAGAAACGAAATTGACAAAACATCGGGATCCTAAAACAAAACACGAATTCACACCGAAATACAATAAGCTACTCGCTCAATCATTCTAAATAACATGCGGAAAGACTATTCACAAGTTCTTGAATGCCACACACTTAAATGTCCAGGGCACAGCATTCCGATATTCACAATGAGCATGCACTTGAAGCCATAAATACTTTACTCTTCAAAATCAATGTCATGTTATCATCTCTGAGTCTGTGACGATACGAGTGACACACTGATACATTCTGACACAAGTACGTTAGAGCACACGAAAAATCCAATGAAAATAATGACATTCGTCATCTCAATCCTAAATGTGACTATTAGAAGGAAATTGAACATGAGAAAATTCACACAGATATTGGTCTGATATAAATATTAGCTCACACATTCAAACAACGACAGAAAATTCAAAAGATGGTGATCCATTAAGATGAACTCAAACAAAACAAACGAATAAAACATTGGAAGGACGGACGAAGCAAATAAGGAAATCAAGAAGTTCTCAAATAAATTTCTAAGAATATAGTAATAATGATTGCTTCATTTGCGTGTCATGATGCATTTGGATTTTACCCTCCTGCTCTGATTCCCTTGTCGACTCGTTATTGTAGATGGAGTTCAAAGGATGAGAAGGGCATAATGCTTTCTTCGCTAAACTCACACCAAGGCCATCACAAAACTCGACAAATTTCCTTTTGCGAGGTAGGTTGAATATTCTGCACAAACAATCTTCACATTTGATTTCGGCTTTTTTTTGACGTTTCACCAGACAGGATATCCGTAGCTCGCAATTGATCTTATCATGGTGTAGTACACAGTCCACAGCACGGTCTTAGATGATTTCACTTGACGCAGAGAATACATGTGGACACTTTTGCGAATTTTCGATGCGATCTTTCAAATCGCTCAGGATTGTGAAACAGAGCGCAGAGATTCACACTTTATCAGAAGCAGTCAAACTGCAGCATCATAAGAACGACATCGAAACAAAAATTGTTGACCAGTGGTCGAACAAAAAAAACTAGAAGCTAAACTAAATAAATTAGGAAAAATCTCATAAAGTCATTGAAACTAACTATTATCCTTCCAAGAAATTCATTTGGCTCCTTTGTTATTGATTGTCTAGTTATATGGATGAATTTCTATTGTTACAGACGCGATTCAAAACGCGTAACGCATCATCATCGGTGAACAACAGAACATGACAATATTCTTGGATCTTATATACGTATAGGTTTTGTCATAATTGTACGTTACGTACGTGCCAAAGCGTGTCTACTACAATAGAAATTCAATCATGCATTCAATGCGGCATTTTTCTATATGTTTTACTTCTAGTCATTAAATTTCCCTAACAGCTTACTTTGAGCATTATTGAGAAGTCATCTCAATCTGTTGAGGAGTTATTATAATCTATTCGTATGACAACTAACGCAAATTTAAGGAAGGTAGCCCATGGTGGCCTCCATGGATTCATGTACAAGAGAGCACACAACAGACATTTTACTTACTATGTCAAACCTTGACTTCTTCTTTATTGATGAAATTGTGCAGGGGGCTAATGAGACAGCTTCACCAATGCAGTCTTTGTATATAAAAGATAAATGAACCCTGTTTATACTCGGAGGTACATTAGACACGGAGCCTTTCTTCCATGTGTCCGAGTTGTCATTTATCCCACTCTCATTCTTTTTGTGCTGACTGTTTAGCAAGAATGCGGAGTGTGTCCATTCATTATCAAGTCTTAGGTTTGACCCGACCAAGGTTTGAACCACGGTCTCCCGGATGCAGAGCAAACACTCTACCACAAGGCCACAGCGCAGGCCGGTCATGTAGTTATCATGCTTAAACATAACTCAACGAAAATCCAATCTGAATGAATTTCACATAAACTCACTTCTGTCCAGTTAACGCTTTGATCAGACTCGTTTTCCCTGAGCCATCTTCACCAACGAGCATCAGTCGGGTTCGATGGACAGCTCTAGTGCCAGTTTCACATGCACGATGGTATGCTGTCAAAGAAGATCCTCCACGCCCAGTGATCTCCGATGGGGCATCATCTGTAGGAAGAAGGAATTGGTTTCACACATCAATTGTTCAAAATTTTCAGCAATTTCAATAAAGATCTACGAAAGCCTTTTTAGCATGAAACACTGATTGTTGAATCATCTATTTCATTGAATCATTCAGTCAACTCTACATCTTATCACTGACTACTCAATATAAAAAATGATGGTTTAACGTCACTACTCCCCCAGACTTGAGGCTTGAACGATGTTGACACACTCAGACTTAACCTGGAAGGCTGTGGTGATCCATTAGTTCGGATGCCCTTCCAGCCAACTTCCAATGACACTTTTGTGCCTCGACCTCGGGACCGAAAGATCGCTAGGCCAAGCACATAACCACTGTGCCACGGTGACCGGATTACTCAATATGACAATTTCTGTGGATAACACAAATTTGCGCCGGAAATTACAAATCAAAAATTACATCGACAAATAGTGGACAGTGGGCACTGACTGTTTGGAAGTTGCATTTAACAACTGGAAAAATAATGTTTGGAGACTAAGGTCTCAAAAGTAGACATCAGGAAGACGAGCGTGATGGCGGTAATGAGGCTAGGAAAGATTCGTATGGAGTATACCGTGAGGGTGTAATGAGAAATCCTGCGAGATGCAATTCATGTCAAAAATGGATACACATCAGGTTCGCAGGATTTATGAGATTCAATAAGTCCAACGGGGAAGGGTCTGTTTGCAAGTGGTGTCACAGAGGTTATGGGGAAGAAGACAAGATATGAAGATGAACAACACGAATGAGAAGTGAATAAATGTTGTTGGGAAGGTGGATTATCTTTGTTATCTCCACAAAGATAAATTGCCTCGTCTACGTGTTTGATAGGGTCTGCAGCCCGGCCTTAATTCTCGATCTTCGGGCTTAGTCCGGGTTTTAGAGCCTGGCCCGGGCTGTAGGAATCAGCCCGAATTGATAAAACTGACGGCTTTATCGTAAAAGCGCAGTGGGATTCTAGTGGAAAATCGTTGAAAGAACAATTTCTCATTCGCCCACTAATAGTGAAAATTCATCAAATATGCTGACGTGTATTGGGTGCCCTGTCAGACGCATTGTACTGATGACATCATATTTAGGAAATTATTCCCCACGGTTAGATTTATCGGCGTTAGTTGACAGGAGATGACACATGTTTCACTGCTGGTTCAATGAGTACACACTAAAATTGTGCAACCCAAAGCTGCAACAGATGTTAAACTGGTCAAACTTTCTGAAAGCCTTCTACATAAATAATTGTGAAATCGTGCCATCTGAAAACAATATCAGTTTCTTAGCAGTTGAAACAATCAATAACGGGTAGCATCAAGAAGCAACACGCTAATTTGAAAACAAAGCTATCTGTCGGGCAATAATATAGCCTAGCGCAAGCCTGCAACCAGATTTTAGAAGTGAATGTGAGCTCCACCAAGGAACTGACTGCACAATCACCTGAAAGCACAAGACGTGAGCCTGCTCAAACATCCTATCAGCCGCACATCTTTTGTATGGTAATTTCATACATCGTTTATTTCATTTCATTATATTGTTAATCACGGTGAAACAGCTAGCGAAGCCTAAAAAGGCAAACGTCAAAAGGATTTCCAGTGAGGAGAAATTCTACAGACTATTTGACTGTGCATCTTGCTGCTACTGACGATCATGGCCAGAGACACCCACCAACAAAAGCCAGATCTTCCGAAATTAGATAATTCTATCAGAGAAATCATCATGAAGATGAAGGGCGTGGACCAAGACAAGATCGAGCAAAGTAAGATGACAGCAATACTTAATAGAATTTAAAAGCAAACTTTTAAAAATCGGGCTTCCCGGGGAGCCCGGGCTGCGAACCCTAGTGTTTGGGTCTAATGATTACTTTCCTCAATCTTGATGGTGATGGCTAGAAGTGGTCTCGAGGGGTAAGAGGATCAGTTTTTCATTGAACACAGTTCAAGTCTGAACTGTGACTAACCAGAAGATTGACACCACATTTAACGTACACAGTCAGTAAAACTGGATCGTGAGGAGCCGAACGGTGTGAATAATATTTCCATATGACGAATCTATCACTACGAAAAACTGAGTCAAAGATATGTACCTTCACTTGACAGGTCTGCCTGCAATCTGACCGTTGAGGTCAATGGGTTATCTAATAAGAGCTACTTTAGCAATGCGCCGGCTTGGCCTATCGCACAAGCCAAAGAGAGAGGAATATCTATGTCTATCGCTTGCTACCATTGCATGCAATGGCTGGGATTGGACTATGTCTGCTCTAGACTATCACACACGCAAATGAATCTATCTCTGTGGTGATCTCTATGACACAATCAACAGTAGTGGTGGATGTGAGACAGCAATTGACAGAAGATGCCGTCTTGGATGGATAAAGTTTGATCAGCTCTCATCGGTACGATGTGGAGGGCGCTGTACTAACGCACTAAATGGAAGAGTTTGCGAACAATGTATTCGGTCAGTTATGACTTGCGGTTCAGTTGTTCTCCGACGAACAGAAAGATCTATGATAACAAGAATGGACGGAGTAAAACTTGCCGACAGAAAGAAGACTGGTGAGTTAATGGAACATCTGCGGCTGACGGAGACCATTGTGAGGTAGTTAAGAAGTTTAGCTTAAGATGGATGGGTCGTGATCGCAAACAGTGCAGTAATGTTAAATCTTCAGCGTACATCACGATTGATGAGTTGGTATGAAGCGCTGAGTATTTGCTAACCGCCATACAAAAAATCAGCGGACTAAGTATGCTGCCCTGTGGAACACCCGACGGGGCAGAGTAGGAGCTCGAGATTGAAGTTTGCAATTTGACGGACTGCTGCCTACCGCTAAGAAAATCCTCCATCCATCAAATTACAGGCAAAGGGATGCCGAATTCTCTACACGATTTGATTGCAGTTTGATGAGGCAATAAATCAAACGCCTTCGTGAAATCGATCGTCAGGACTCTAGCTGCACCAGAGTGGCCATCCAGATATTGCAACATGCGGTTGTAAAGAAGAGTCGTTGCAACCGCGGTTCCTCTGCCGGGTAAATAAGCAAATTGTGTTGAACCAATTCTTTCACGAATATGAGGTGCAATCCATTTGTTGGCAACGACCTTTTCCAAGCACTTGGAGAGAATGGAGAGGTTGGATTTCGGACGGCACTGATTCACTTCCTTTGGATGGGAACATTTTGGGATCGGAGTGATATGGGACTTCTTAAAGCAATGAGGAACATGACCTTCTTCGATACTTTGATTGAAGAGCTTGGTGATTGCGGGACCGAGAAGATGTGCAAAGTCCCGATAAATCCAGAAAGGAAGAGCATCCGGTCCTGGACTCTTCCTCTTCAGCCCTTTCAAGGTCGATGTCACTTCAGACAGGTCAATTTTTGACACAGGTTGATGGTCTTGTTGAAGTTCAAAGATGTCGTTGCTTCTGACAGGATTTTGGGAGTTCTCGTATACAGACGAGAAATAGTTGGCGAAGTCTTGAGCAGTAAAGCGATATTTGGTATCCTCTTTAACATTATAACCACCGACACTCTTAACGGCACTCCAGATCGTATGTGAGTTGCGAGTCGAAATTGCAGTATCGATGAGTTTTCGTTTAAGAAGTTTCCCATGCCGAATGATTTCTTCACGCAAGCGATGATATTTATCTAATTTGCCTTGCTTATAAGCCCTATCGCGATCGTCGACCAAACGCTTAAAGGAAGGTCTGATCCAAGGTGGATCAGACGGACGAATGCGTATAGTGCGCGTGTGAAAACATGAATGAAATAATGCCAAGAGACAGGATTGGAAAAATGAAGCAGCTTCGTTAACACATTCCTGAGACGAAATGAGTTCCAACCAGTCGTATTGATGAATTGCCTCATAAAACTTGGCTTTGTTGTAGTCAGACATGTTGAAAACTGACCTTTTCTCGCACGGAACACGAGAGATGCTTTTAGTCCACAAAATTAGAGCGTGATCCGATCTGGCAATCGGACTGAAGTGTTGAGGACAATCATGGCATTCAATGTTAGTAAATAGCTGGTCAAGGATGTTATTTCCTCTTGTCGGGAAATCAATCAGTGCCTTGGTGCCTGTCAGCTGTTCAATCTCCTCTGTATAAAGACGAAGGTCATTCAGATCCCCGATGATGACTATCCGCAAATCACAAGAGTTGCAAATAGATGAAACGCAGTTATCAATAATATCCAATAGGCAGGAAATGGCCGCTTCATTGTCTTGAGGACTGTTCCAAAAGGGATGATAGATCCCTATTAATAGTAGCTTTGGCAACACGATTGGAAGAATTTCAGAACTGCAAGTACCAAGCGATGGAATTTCAGAGTTAGTTAATACCGAGGGCGAAAAAGAATCTTGAACGTAGCACGCGATTCCACCGCCATTGGTATTGCGGTCCCTCCTTATGACTCGATAGTTCTTGCACGAGATAGCGGTGTCGGGTATTGAGCTATCCAACCAAGTTTCGCAAAACATTGCTACATCAGGAGCATGTTTATTTAAATTCAGCTTGATTTCATCCATTTTATTCATAATTGAGCGAACATTAGTGTAAAGAATGGAAGGTTGACGCTTCGTAAATCGAGATGTTTGCGTGCGCTGTTTCAATGCTCTTCCGACAGGAACGAGAATGCGTTGATGAGGTAATGTTTTGGATGTAGAAACTTTGGAGTTTTGTCGGTGTGTTATTCTCACGGGAATGGCACTTTCCTTGATATTACGAGGCAGAAGAGAGGATCGATGAGTTTTACGGAGAAGTCCAAAGAAAAATAATCGTCTTCTTGTTGAACGGGGAATATTCTGACAGGAGAGCCTGTTATTCTTAATGTTCAGCAGTGGGAATCTAGAGTACTTAGCCGTTGTCATATTCCTGGCTGCTAGTGCGTTGTATCACTTGTGTACAATGCTTCTTTCGATCGATAACGAAGACCTGCACAGACACGCAAGTCTCGCTGCAGCGACAACCGCACAGCTTGGCTGTCGTTGATCGAATACACGGTCCACCTATTCGTCTGAAACGCTTGCGGTGGTTCGGACATGTAAAGAAAGTTACCAACAACGTCACCGGTGAGGCATATCATATATCGGTTGACGGTCGCCGTCCACCAGGAAGACCGAAGAAAACATGGCATGCATGTGTCAAAGAAGATCTAGAATACCTGAGTGTCAGGGAGGACACTCCTCTAGATCAAAATACGTGGAAGAAAGTCATCGCAGCAACGTCCTACCCTGATGGCATCGGGAAAAAGCGACGAAAGACGAAGAAGTTAAGTAAATAACTTTTATGCTTTTCGCACGAGGAGGTCAGTCCAGACGGGTGGACCGTGTAGGCAATGTGCGATAGAAAAAACGTCTTCGGACACAGTAAAATTCTATCTAGAATCAGTGTATGATTCTAAATCACGCCGCATCAGAAGAAGTTTTTCAGTTACACAGTGTTGGGTCCGGGTACGGATCGGCGGGAGAATGGTGGTAGGATAGATCGTTTGGTAAATGACCGTGCTTCGGTGCGGAGGAGAACTTGGTCCAGGGTTCAAGCAGTCAGTCTGAAGAGGCACCACCAGTCTCAATAGATGTTACTAACAGTTAAATGGCCAAAGATGCAGGCGTATGCGAGCTGCACATCTTTGACTTCTAAGTGCGACTTCGTGTTTTGGGTGTTGCAGGATGAAGATGAAGAAAAACAAAATGTTCTTTGCTAAGTTGTTTTTGAAGTTTCGCCAATCAAAGCAGCACAAGTATCATTCTCCGACAAAATGATATAGTCACGAAACAATGCCTGTAAGGTACTATGAAAAAGGACTTTCGAGTATAGTGTATTGCTTTCGTCCAACTGATGCACAAAACTAGTACTTCAAATTCATGAAAACACAGGATAACTGCTCGGAAAATCTAATGATCACAATATCCTGAAATTAGCATGAAACATCTCTAAATAAGAAAACGAAGATTTCATACAGACTAGGGTCCTGAACGCGATCGGATCATTCGATTCATCTGCATCATATCATTTTAAGCTTCAATTAAAAATAATCGAGCGTTTCTCTCACAGAATTAAATATTTTGTTTATCTGCTTCAGTTTGCTAGAAGTGTGATTAATACAAAATTGACGGCACATCGAGGAGCATATTAAGTGAGCAAAAAGGAATTCCTAATACCTTACAGAGATAGGAAAAAAGTCGTGCGTCGCTTGCGGATTAATGTGAGTTCCAGCAAAGTGCTTCGATTGCCAAAATTCATTCAGATTCGAAGAATTCGGATCATTGCGCACAAGTTTTCTCCATAATGTTGGCCCTTCCGATCATTATTAAAGAAAGTAGCAGGCGTACGAAAATTAGTTCACTTGATGTTTTCGCATCCTCGCCTTGGCATTGCTCACTGTATAGTGCATACATTGAATCGAAGCCAGTCATGGATGTGTGTTTTGGTTTGTGCGAAGTGATATCACAGCACGCACACATCTCTCACTGGCTCTGGTGTCCTCTGCTGACAGCTTATTGCTTGCCATTTCCAATAGCAAGCGATACACGAATTATCCATTCGAGAAGGATCAATTTGTCTAATTCTGTGATATGCCATTTCAAATATTAAGGTTACATACAATTATTCCTTTCTAGGAAACCGAAGCGCGCAGATGAATCTAATTCTGTGGTTCCTCCATTTCAGCTTATTGTTTGATATGAAGCCAGAAAGTTCATCATGACTGAATAGAAGGATATTTTTCACCGTCAGGCGTCAAACATCATAGCATGATGATTTATAGTCAACTGCTCCTAGCTCATTCTGCGTTTTGAGGTTATGCCGATGACTATGCCATTGATTATCACCCATTGAGTAATGTTGGCGTCATGTTCACAGCCATTGTCAGTTCATTTCATTCTCTGAATCAAAATAACCTTATCAGTGCGCTTCAAAAGTCTACAGCCAAGTCTGGAGCAAGACGAATGCACAGGGAGCCAAACTTTGCACTTTTGGGGCAATTCATCTGAGATACTGCCAACCTACGAAATTGCTGCAAATTCAACTATTTTTAACCGCGATCTTACTGCGAAATTCCTTTTACTTCGATCTTACACTCTTGAGATGGCAATGATTCCCTTTGGGGAAGAATATAAAAACAGCAACAGAAACATTGACAATATCTTTAATAGATTCCACGCAGTATATTATCATGTTCATAAAGCCTCAATTTCAATTGCTATTATTTAAGAATCATATGAGATAATGCTGTCGTTATGGATGTTTCTGAATTAGGAAGCGTCTACACGAAATGTCACTACAGGAAACAATGTAGAAATGACCGGAATAGACGCCCCTTCTCAAGTAATAAGATCTCGTAATTGCCTGGCAACGAATAAACTAACATCGCCAGCAGTATATCGATGTGTTTACAGTTCAAAACATTCGAATCTGTGGCTGCGGGATTTCTGCTAAATAGCAGCTGAGAAGAATAGAGTTACGTGTTTGATTTTGGTAGGAAAGTAACGTCTGCTCGAAGTCACATAAGCGAAGTGACATGAGATAGGAAAAAAAGTTTAAGGAAGCGACTTGAATGTAGGTAAACTTAATTATTGTCATGAGAGCATTCCTCCTTCAATCAAGAAATACTTATGCAATGAGAATCTGAAGGTTGAGATGAAATCGTCAACGTGCATTGAAATTACACACCAATTTCATTTGATAATCATTCTGAGGATATTCATGTACCTTATCCTCACTACAGTATCTCCCCTACCGATGAGCGATAAATCGTACGAATACAGTCATCGAATTTCTCGAAATGCAATACATTGAATCATAAAAAGACATCAAGAAAGACAAAGCTAAATTAAAATAAACTCCAGTTCACTTAAGTCACTGCTCTCCAGAAAACACGATATAATGCTCATTGCATTTCCTCTTTGGACTGCCATACTAAGCCGTTGGCGAAGAAATGAAGTAGCTCGCAGCTGGCCAGTAGCGTCCGTTATCCTCTGTCTGACGCTTCTCATAAATAACTGGGCATCAAAACCTCAAGCACCGAGGGTGTCTGCGGCGATAGGACAAAAGGTGTATGAATGTTGTAGATCCCCGTACTTCAGACGTTTCTTTGAAACTTGAAGGTTGCTGGTAGCCAGGGTGTCGACGTAAGTGAAGCCATTCATCGAATTATCAAAACCGTTATCGAAATATGTTACATATTCAGTGCCATTATCCATGCGAGTACACACTTGCATCGTATATAAATCTAGTTGATGAGGAACTGCGGTATTCATAAAATTTACATTATACAGTTTGCAACAAGGAACACAAAGTTTAAAAAATGATAGCATAGGACCAACTGCAGCCATGCAGTAGGAAACATACGCAACTCTTTCAGTCATTGCTAACCAGAATTACCAAGGGAATGGGAATGATATGATTCAACGTAGTCATTTCATGATTCATAAAGACGTAGGTGAAGCGAAGATTAATGTCGAGTCCTAAAAGTAAGCCATCTAAATGCGAGAATTGCCACTGGCTTTCCAGGAATTATGTATATTTTTACAAGGTCCGATATTTCGGCTTTCTTCTACAAGGACAAATATCGAATGTATGGTGAATGCAGTCAAATAACACAGAGACACATGTTATTTGACTGCAGTCACCATACATGTACATTCGATATTTGTCCTTGTAGAAGATAGCCGAAATATCGGACCTTGTAAAAATATACATAATTCCTGGAAAGCCAGTGGCAATTCTCGTATCTAATGACTTCAGGAATGAACAAACTCTCTTTGATAAGCCGTCTAAACTTGAAAATTGATAAATGAAATCGAATTACTAATCGATTCAATCTAATTAATGTCAGCTACATAACGTTGTTCTAAAATAGTAGCGCAATTTTTTTTGACATGTCATATTCTCTGTGTCTGATCATATTTAGTTATATTTTGGTCATTCTTCTGTAGTTTTAGACTGATAGAGTTGCCGGGAAGATGGGATCCATGGACAGTTCTATTGCATGCATTGCCTACAGATATGTGTGTTACCGCGGCGAGAAGCAAGAACATTCGCCAGCACTTTACGCTGAGCTGCAGCGCTGCCAGTCAACTGCCGATGCCTCGGTAGAGCGTTCTTCTCAATGTTGAAGAAAATGCTATGCAAGGACAGACCTTTCTTTAACATCAAATGAAGTAAATTACATTGCTGTTTTGTACAACAAGCTGTAAATGGGTATACTGTGGCAAAAGGTTGAAATAAATCGTTTTATTTGTTGTAAATTGAACTTTTTAACTTTTTGTCTGAAAATGGAGACATAATTTTTGCTGTATTTTGAGATTTTTGAATCTTGCCAAATTGTAATTTAATATTTTTAGGTCATATTTTAGGCTTTTTTAGGTCAAATTTATTGAAACCAGGTTAGATACGAGCGTGTCATCCAAGCGATGCTGCTTTTGATGGATACATCAGACACCGGATGGACAAGACACCTTGTCATAGTCTTGGAGTCCATGCCAAGAAGGCTTCGAAACACAGGATACAAGACATCATGAGCATCTTGCCTTCATTGCATCGCTACAGAAAGTAACGCTTCTTTTATTTTTCTTACACTGCTCTCCATCAGCCAATATGGATATTTTCACTGCTGTTTCTGATAAGATCGATTCTCTTGTACAAGAGTATCCAACAGCTGAAGTTGCCATTCTTTTGACTTGCCTTTGGACGCACCACAGATCTCAAACTTGTTGCAGTTTCTCAATCTTAGTCAAATTGTCACTTTTCCAAACAGGCTACCTGATGGAGCAGGGGATACTGGATAACTACTTGACATGTTTCTTATTTCAAACTGAACTAGCTTTTCTAGCAACTTTACTTCTCCCATCGACACCTCTGCCGATCACTGTGTGATCACAAACTCTTGCAAACATACTCAACGCCGTCTGCGGCCTCTCACAAAGCAGTATATCAATTCTCCGAAGGAGACTCGTGTAGCGTCCGCGTCCTCCTTAGCCAAGTTCAAGCTGAGACTCTGATTTTCCGTGAAGACATCCACAAGTCGGCACAGGAACCGACAAAGTGGCTTCAGAAAGGGAAGCTGGCCTTCATTCCTCACGGTACTTTCCAAATGAACCACAACTCCCAACTTTAGTTGACACCTGCAAATGCCCGTATGACCCATATCTCCACAAGTATAAGCGTGACAGTACCGCTGGCAATCCACCATTGTACAAAACCGCACGAATATATTGCAAAGAAACCTTACATCAGATCAAAAGCCGTTACGCTTCGCATGTAAAGAAAGCTATTACTGTCCAAAACCTTAACTCTAAGGATTTTAGGAGTATCACCAATAGGAAGAAATGCTCCATCCGAGCACATGGTCATGATGAAGTCAGCACTCCGAGGCAATATTATCAGCAGATAAAGCCTGGCCGCTCTACAAGGAGTGCGAGAAAAGCTTATCATTGGACGATGGAAGTCGAATTCCACTTCCAATTCCCAAACGCACGGATAAAACACTGAGCCCTCCTTCAGTCACAGTCCGAAACGTCAAAAATATCATCGAAGGTCTCGATAGCTCGAAGTCTAGTGAACCAGACGCTGTCCCGGTTTCGGTCTTCAAGCATCTCTCACCTGAACTGAACTTTCTCTAATTACATGTTCGAACTGTTCGATACATCATCTTGCTCAAAAGAAGCTTCCGTGGTTCTAGTTCCAAAGAAAGGCTCTGACTCATCTCTTCCATCTAGCTACCCTCCTATCAGCATGAGGCAAGATTTTTGAGGCAAGGATTAACCAACATGTTATCAAATTACTTGAAACTCGCATCCCTCTGTCTAAAGAATAGCATGAATTCAGGCACTCTCAATCAACATTTCCAAATATATTCTTTCTAATGTCGGCGGTCACAATTGTGACGAGTTATCTATTCATTGATTATAATTACTACGACAACTGATGTGTGGTGAGGGTTTGATCCTACCAATTGACACAGCCGCATGCAACCGGCTCGTAGCGCAGTCGGTAGAGCACAGGTCTTGTAAACTTTGGTCGCAGGTTCGAATCCTACTAGCAGCACATCTCTTGCGTGGCAATTTGGTCTATCTTTTATTTAATTTCATTCTATTGTTAATTATACCACAAAAACGTTGAGCGTCACAAAAGGCTAATCCGTCTATTCCCCATCAATTCTCATTAGGAAGATCTACAGCATGTCTGTTTCAACAGCATTTCAAAGAGAAATAGCACGGTTACTTATCTCTACATGTCACAGACCTTTGATCTATAATCGAACGTACAAATCCACTTTCAGTACTGATGCTTCTTTTTAAGTGACTTTTCCGTAATTGACCACTTTAGCAGCGTGCTTACCGAGAATCCTCATCAATTTTCAGTACAACTTCGAAACATTCAGCGACTTTGAAATTCGTAGAGCGGTTAACTTATGATTCTAATTGACAAGTCAGAAATATAAAATCTTGATGCGTCTCAGAGAGCAGTTCAAGCAGTTGAAAGGATGCATATTCAAATAATATTGCAGAAACCATCATTGGCATCATCATGCCGTGCTTCTATTTGTCTTGTTCAATCGCTTTAAGAAAATATAAGTAATGGCAGTGAGCGGGAGGACCATATCCAAGAAATTTTCAAAACTAAATTTGCCACAATAAAAGAAAGATAAAGTGTAGGTACAGAGTTGCCAACTTTTCGGGTCCTGACCCTTTCTCAAGGCAGTTAACAATGTTATAGCTTTGTCATATTATAGTTTCTTGGCTTTAAGAAAAGGCTAATCGGCACGGAGCAATCAAAATAACCAATATCGAGAATATTTCGTAAATATGACATTGTGTAATCATTTATTCTGTTCTTACACATTTGATTACGACGTTGTGCATGTTGTTGTTTTGATATTGGAATATTTAATTAGAAATTCCAATGGAAACGATGTCGACTTAAAATCGCGTTCATCGTAATCCATTAGCCAACGGCTTTTAGAAATAATGAACTGGCAGATTCATTCAAATACCCTGGTGTTCATTCGAGTATTTCGTTGATATTTATGCAGCTGAATGTTAACGCCATTGAGTAAATGCCACTTAGTAGTTTCCGAACATTGAAAATGTTATTTAAACAACTTGATGGTGAAGAAGGAGAATATATCCACATTTCGTATTGAAGAATATGTCTATATCTAGTCAATGTAGTTGAAAATTTAACATTTTCTATGTCAATTTGTTGACATAGATTTTAGCATTGAATGAATTGAAATCGTTTAACATTAGATATTTAACATACTATTTAGAACAACAGGAAAATAGGATGGTACAAAAGTATAAAAATAAGCGTATAAAAGAAAGTCATGAAATTATTAAAAAGTAACGCCTTACTGTATGGCGCCTTTTACGGCAAGGCCGAATATTTCAATTCACCGGCTCCGATCACGCCTGCCGATCTCAACAGGTGAGCCCTCGCGTTTGCGCGCTGTAGGGTTAGGCTATTGATTAATTAATTATTGACTATTTAATTAACTATTTAATTATTGAAAATATTTAACATTACCTTCAAGTAAATATCGCCAATGAACAATACTTCTATGCCAAAGATATTCATTTCATGGATATATTGGTTACATACGTGTATGTCTGTAAATCTATGGCTTGATTCGTTGATGTGATTTGTTTTAAATATCATTTCCATTGCTAATAGCGATGTCCATACTTAACAATGGCAGTCAATACTCGTCTATACTCATTTAAAATGTCGTATAGACATCGTATCAACATTGCTATATTGAAGATGCAATAAAGAGCCATCCACTTAGTGCACACGCTCATGGAGACCTCTCGCTCATCTCCAATCCCACGGATATTTAGTGGACAAGCAAAGGAAATTTTCCGACTAGTGTAAACCTGTAGGAGCATAGTGCTGATTTGAATCATTCACATAGGAGTTTCAAAGGAAATGAGATTGTGAAATTGTTCCCAGCATAAATCATTAACTCAGCACAACGGAGTTGACATCTTAACAGGAAGTGTGCTCAAATTATTACTTAGTACCGTAAATTAGTCAGTATGATACTTTAGAACAGAAAAACGTTTACTTTTCAAATTTCCACAGTAATAAGAAGCGTGGGGAATGTGCAACATGTGAAAGTAACAACACTTTTAATAACAAGACAAAAACAAATAGAAAGTCGACAACAGAAGTGACAAACAACAAATCAGTTGAGTAAGTTACTTCGGCTGAAACCACTGTTTGATACATAACCACAAATGTTTTGGAGCATGCAACTGTCTGAGACAATGCTTTTGTGAGCGAGTCATCACCGGGGGCACAAGATGATGGAGAAGGTGGGTTTTGTCATTGAATGGTTGAAGAGTTAGTGAAATATAGAAAGCTCGAAAGAAAGATGTCCTCAGACCTGAACAATTTCGAAAATTTCTTGGCAGTCATAGACGCTGCGATTCGCCCTACATGAGCTCGTCAGTACAGTTCTTTTCAATGTCCAGACGATATGGCACTGTGACATCTTTATGACTATCAACCACACGGCGAAGTGAGGATAAAAAAGAGCAAACCAGCCCGTTGTATAGTCCATTAGATGTTTTTTCATTGGGCCATCCCGTGCTGCACTGACGACCCCATGTAGGGTAGCAAGGAATTTTCGTGTTTAAATTGTTCAAGTGTGAGGACATCTATTCCATTCTATCCCTAGGCGAACTGCTATTCTGGAATCTTTATGATCGTCATAGAAAGCGCTATTGAGTGCTATAGACCTCGTCAGATATTGGAGATGATAGCACGCATACAGTTATATGATGTAATCATGCATTCTCCGATCAATTGTTTAGCCTTTTTGTGGAATGGGAAGATTCAGTTTGTTAGGCTCGGGAATGCATTAAACCCTCTATAGTATGAAGAAAATAAGTGCGCACGCATTACACCTTCTCACTGCACGTCAACGCACGCATTTCGTCCCATACCCTCACCTCCTGGTTACGCAACTGAGTGGATGGCCACTAATTTGAATGATTCACTTGAAATTTAAGTTCTGTAGAGCATTTTAAGCTTTTCAAGGGACAGCAACTTCCGTAAATTTGATGAAGATGGAGGTGGAGGTCATATGCAATAAAATACACACTTCTTCTTCATTATGGTTGGAAAATCAATTACTTCTTTTTACTTGATAATGGTTGCACAGTATAGCCGAAATTAATTGTCATCATCTAATAAAAATAAGACCATCAAATACTTGATTATTCCAGCTATAATGAAGAAGTGTGTATTTTATTGCGTATGACTTCCATCCTCATCAAATTTACGGAAGTTGCTGTCCATTGAGCTCCAAAACAATTTCGGCTATACTCCATATCCATTCTCAAGTAAAAGAAATGAGAGTCAAGTACTTCCTTTTACTTGAAAATGGCTATGGAGTACAGCCGAAATTATTTGTCATCATCTAATATAAATAAGACCATCAAATACTTGATTTTTCCAACCATTATGAATAATTCCATTAATCAAGGCATATTTCAAAAACTTCTTACTGTTTTCGAAGTGATTGAGATTGTCTTAAGCAAACAATCTTTATTCAACATTGAATAAATAATGTGACAGCTCTGACTTGTGTGTGTCAAGATGGCAACACTCTTTCTCACTCAAATAATCACGCACGGAATTTGAAAAATTAGTTAATTAACGTGACTGGTTAGACTGACCATCACTTTCCCACGATTGTCTACTTTATTTCAGTTTTACAACTATTGTGAATTCGGATAGGAATGCCAACTTGAAGTTTGGAAAAAATATTCGTCAATTTGTACGTCGAAATCAGCAAATTAGAAATTTGCATTTACCATAAAGGAGGTCCTAAATCATACGAAATTTTTTCACATTTATTGTATCCAACACGCTCGTTTAATAGAATCACATGCATTCACCTAGTTGTCTAATTAGATTTCAAGAGACAATCAAAGCTTGTTTGGTCTCAAGAGTGAATATAAGTATTCATGTCGAGAAGTTGCTCTTTCAGAGAAATTATTTTCTTTTCCATGTTTTATATTGCGCTATGTTCTATATTGCTCTTCTTTCCGAAAGACCAGCAAACCAATTCATAGAAGTAGATTGTCAAATGAACAACTGCAGAAATTAAGCATCAATTTATCTGAACCATAACTTAGTTATACTGCCGATAAGCTTTAATGAGAGTTATGACCTCGAGGTCGAGATCTAATTTGTATTATAGTAGACGTGCTGTCTGAAAGCTAGTATTCATCAATCCATAGACTGCATTTAAATGACATATTCCATATTTATAATGCTGCAACGCTGATCCGATAGCGATCATTAGTTCTCAATGCATTCCACGCTGATCATTTGTTTATCGCAGCCTACTCTGAAAACTGCCAAATCTCTGAACATAATGCAGTTTGTGGAAGCTTTAAAAAGTGATTGTATTTGACAGCAATAATATTCATGAACTAAATACTGCACTAAGACATCATGACTGGACAGAATTATTAGAAGAAAATGTAAAAAGAAATTCAAAATTTTCAAGGATGCTATGCATTTTTCAAATAACAAGCGTCCGCCTCAGCACGATGCAATCATAAAACATATCAATAAAAAGTGGCTCACGCCGTTAACCCAGTATTTTGTAAATCAGAGACGGTGCGCATGCCGCACAAGAAATTGGAGTTAATACAACTATCTGAAGGAAAAAGCGAGAGAAGAAAAAAGTAAAACTATTTGGGCGAAGAAGCTCAAGCAACAGATGAATGGTCAATGGAAATTGTTTTCATCGACAATCAAACAAAACAAGAAGGGTATAGCGTCTTTAAGGTCATGATAAATGATTGTGGAATATCTCACACATTGTCCTTGACAGCTGATCAATTACATAACTCTCAGAATTACAACATTTCAGCTTTTAACGAGGACTTAATAGATGATAGGATGGTAAATGAACAACCCGTAACAAAGTGATCAAATTATTAATGAAGACTCCCGAAAATAAATTTTCTGGCGATCCAAAGATGCCTTCGAGCTTGTGTATAAACATCCAGCAGGAAAAAATCACAATAACACCTGCACCCAAAACCAAGAAAGTAGAGCTGAATAGTTTGAGACCCATCCCAGTCTTCTTATCGGAAAGCTGATGAACTACGGTTTCCCGAAGACTTTTGTATGATCCTTCAAAACTTTTTACCTAATCGGCATAACTGCATCAACTTAAATGATAAATACTCCAGCACATTTCCATTATCTCGCAGGTGCATCGCAGGGAACCGTACTCCCACGTTGTATGCTTGCTGCATTTTTTGGCGACTGTCTACCTATAGATTCTATCACTGTATGTGTTGAATACGCAGACGATTTGAATCCTACCCTACCCGTATTTTTCAACAACCCAGTGATGATCAAAGGAAGAACGAAAGGAATCGCGAAATCAGCGGTGTTTCTTCTTGATATTTAGCGAATAATCTTGCTTCAAATTTCTCTAAATCAGAAACTATTCTAAGTATTCTTGAACTACGTGCTTTGCAAAAAACGATTCTGATTTGCATCAATGTAACATAAGCATTGATTTTGGTGGATTTCATTTGGTTCCACTACAAAATGATCTCCTGATGAAGTCAAGTGCGTGGACATTGTGAATTACTTGAAGCGTACTTCCCTGTGTTAAGTCAATGATAACAGCAGCTAATCAGAAGAATCCTTGTTGATTCCATTTCATATTCATATAGCACAGTGGATGAATCTAACCGGAATCTAACTTGAAGATCAAAGCGCGTTGAGTCATTTACTTTTCAACAAAAAGATAGCAGCAGTGAAATGGATAATCTACCTTCATATTGTAATGAAGAACATATCACACATTATTCAAGAATGCTATTTGATTCACTTGTTAGAAACTATAACAAGAATGAAATGTATCATTCACTCATATGATGCCATCAAACAACTTACTGTCAGGAACAATGCGTACGGCGTGAGAATCTCCGCACAACTCCAGCAGAAGCCAAATGTTGCCGTCGACAGGCAGATCTTGATGCAAATAGCCTTTGTGAAGGCCGTTGATGTAATAGTGGAGTTGTCCTGCTGAGTTGACGTTTAGACTGAGTCGCAGTACATTATTTGATCCACTGTTGCCTTGTGATATTGCTTGTTGTTGAGCAAAAGCTAGTTCTGTTACAGGCCTCAGCCATACACCTTCCCTGTTACTCCAGTCAGGACACGCGAATTTGGGTAGCGAAGGCTTCTCTCCATCTCGAACACCGAGAGAGGAGAGCAGATCTGGAGGATAACATGTTACCCCGAGTCGAAGACAGCCGATCCAGTCAGGTGAATGAGACACGAAGAGTGAGACCCAGGCCCCACAAGGCAAGGTCTCTCGAGACACTAATAAGCCATGATAAGGAGGCGCCCCAGTTCGTCGCGAAGCGTGCAGACCATCAGACGAGATGCGGACACTGCTGCCGTGGACACTAGGGTGCCAACGCATGGGCGTAAGTGAGTGGTTTGGGATGCTAGCTCAAACAAGAGCATGGATCGGCGATCACTGAGGCCAGCTGGCAGACGCTCTGAAAGGAAAGAACGTGCTAATACAGTGTTGATCTTCACTGATGCTGATTGGTCGTGCTTTACTCCCCTTCTCTTCTTACACAATCCTCCTACGAGGCAAACAAAGTGAGATCGATGGAGGTTACCGTTGATTAGGGATTTTCTGTAAATAATCGAGACTGCCAATCGGACCCGCAAGGCTAACTATGCCTACAATGTCATTTCATTTCAAACCACAGTAAAATAGATTTAAAGAGTGTATATACAATAGTCAACTTACAATCACAACATCAAATCAGATTCACATCTATATGTATTAAGTAAATGAGGAACTTGATGCGTGCATTAGAGATATGAGTTTGTAAGAGTGCAACAGCGACGCACACATCAAAACTGGCCGGTAAGAGGTAATCGCATTATTATTAGATAATCACAGCTCATATCTCAAACACAATAGAAACATATTCGTGAGTAGTGTATCAGTAAATCTCAGTGACCTCAAATTCAATCAAATGAATTAGAAACGATGATCAAGAAAAGTACAATGATTTATCTGTTTGCGACTGTTTGACTGTCGAGACGAGAGTACAAAAAAGGAGATAATCAATACATAATTGCAAACAAATGCTATGCAGTCACCCAAACCGTTTTGTTTCCCACAAGTTGCACGGATTGAATGCATTGAAGGAGATAAATAAATACATTAAATGAAAAGGATCAATTTAATTCAATTTAATCTAATGATCAATCAATTAAATTTAATAAATGTCTTGCGATTGCACATCTATGATAGAAATAAAAATACCAAATTAATATTTCGACCATCATCAGAATTGTACTTAATCATAGGCATTTACTGAACCAGACAAAATTCAAAATACATAGATCGGTTTCACATCGCGAAGAACACAAGCTCTGAAAATGAATGGCTATCCGGACCAATTTATTGAACAGCATAAAATAAATAAAGATAAAGAACCAATAATTGGTCCGTCAAAAAAGAAAGTGTATGTTAGAATTCCATTTCTCGGAGACAGACTTCACACATTTGTCTCGAAAAAGTTAAATGAATCAATTTCGAGAACTTTTTATGCCGCACAGCTTGTTGTACTGCCTCAGACAATGAAGATCCCTTGTCGTTCGTTGAAGGATTCAATTCCTCTCGTTGACCGATCAAATGTCTGCTATAATTTCAAATGTGACTGCGGATACAGTTATATTGGTCGGACAACGAGATGTCTTGGTATCCGTATCAAGGAGCACTATCCTAAGTGGGCAGCATCAAGATCTAGAGTCCCAAAAGATCAAAACAGCTCAATATGTAAGCATCTCTGGGAATCTCTGCAATTTATTTGCCGGACACAAAATCGAATCATATTTTTCTGTTGCTGCGTATTGCAGAAATGTGCCCCATGTTAAGATCACTGAGGCCATTTTGTTGAAGCGGTTCAGGCCCTCGCTGTGTGTTATGAAAGAATATGTAAGTGACTTGCTCCTGCAATGGTCTTAGTCCTTTTTGCTTTCATCTTATCTATGTTAATTTCTGATAGTCTAATGTCTCGATTTTACTATGTACCAATGCATAATTTTTACTTAATCTCTTTTCATAGCTATGTAATTTGAATGTTTTTAACTTTCAGTGCAAGATTGTTTAGAATCCTCTTATAAATGACGTATCTTATGATTAGAGTCATCGAAAGCGCTCAAGATAAAAGTTATTAGTATGAGTTTAGTTTTATTTTCCTTGCTAAAATTATTCTCCTGGTTGGAAATTATTAACCTTCTTTGAAAAAAACATGCATTATAACAGATAATGCAATCTATGCATTATCTATTACGTAAACAATTTCAATTTCATTCCACGAAACTTTAAGACAGAAGCTATTAACTGCTGTAGTCAATTACGCATCTATGTATTTTGAATTTTGTCTAGTTCAGTAAATGCCTATGATTTGGTACAATTCTGATGATGACCGCTTCAGATGGTCAAAATATTAATTTGGTATTTTTATTTCTATCAAATCATTTAAAAAGGTTCAAAATCTAATCAGCTTGCAGGAATACTTTTTAAATCATATTGACATCGAACAACCTATTCTGTAACTATAATCTTGAATTTATATTTGAGCATTGATCTCCAGCTCATATCTTTTATCAGTCATTAAGATCTCACACACTTACAGATCGAAATGGAATGTCATTTTCACAATACATGTACTAAACGTAATACCTGCATTCTGATAATCATTGCAACCTTTTGATTACGTTTATAAATGAAGACATGGTCAACAGTTGACAAAAACTTGCCAACTCATCAAAACCACAAAAAACGAATGTAAAGCATACTGGTCTCAATGCCAGCTCGTCAAGAAAGTGGAAAAATGGTTAAAGAAATACGCATTCGTTTTGTTGAGGTTGGGGTTGCATTTATTCATGCAATTGTAATTTTTGTGTCATCTTTGATAAATGATTGAATGGTTGCTTTCGAGAAAATATATTTCAGGAGAAAAATATTCATTTTCAGGACATACCATCGAAGGAAATGATGATTATATCGAGTTTCTATTGAATTGGCATTGAAATCAGCCAACTGTCATCCAATATTGAAATAATTTTAGATATTTCAAAACTATGAGCAGTGAAATACTTCAAAATTTTCTTGTGATGATGAATCGTCACGATTTTCTCAGACAATATAATTTTTCTTTCTCTGTAATAGAATTTTGAATTTGGTTCTTTCCAAAGAAAAAAAATTATGACTAGTAGTCAATGAATCTTTCCGATTTATAACAATATACATGTACAGAGTGGCACGAAATTAACCGGGCAGTTCAATAAACGTAAAAAAACCTTTATATTGAACAGATATCTAATTATTTCAACAGCTATGATGATGCATAATGACTCAAAGCTCCTGGCGGTTTGCACTCGAGAGTTTCCATTGTTTCATAGTGCTTGGTCTTCATACATTGACGACGTGGCTTTTCATGGCAATATAAGCGACACAGTTGTGTTCATACACACTTCTTGATAATTTCATGATGACAGAAATAGACAGCAATAACAGACTGACGACGCCTCAACGCGTGTTTGTTGTGAAGACATTTTACAAAGTAGAAAATAAAAGTGAAACATGTCGATTATTTGAAAGAGAGTTTCAAAGAACTGTTAAACGTGACACTGTAGCCCACATCATCCATAAGTTTGAATATACGGGATCTATCGAAGACATCAGGCGTCTGGGTAGAAGATCTTTAGCTTGCACAGATGACAACACAGAACTTATGCGAAATGCATTTACTGCATTCCAACAAAGCTTATCATCCTCATCTGGTGCAAGCGCTGAATGATGATCCCGACAGGCGACTTGAATTTTGCACTACGTTATTAAGTCGACTGCAAGATGATGGAGATTTTCTTGACAAAATCTTCTGGACCGATGTATGCACTCATACTAATACAGAACCTTTGATAAGATCATGAAATAAATGCAGAGGAATTCAAATGGGGATGAACTGTATTTCATTGAAAAATAAATCTGAAAAATGAAATGCCTCCATATTCAATCTTAAGTGTAGAATCAGACATATTCTTAACTGTTGGTCAGTTATTGATAGCGTTCGAGATTTTTGATACATTTATGTGATTCCCCACAGAAGACTCGATGTTTCGGATGCTCTATGATCCTAGTGTGCAGCAGATATATGGTGCCGCCTACTTATATTTTGGCAGCGCAATTCCGCGCTATCATTTGCTGTTTAATGACATTCAAACAGAGAAAGATCGATGACTAAAGGGGAACTGGCACATGAGAGTTTGAAGAGACAGTTTTCAGTTTATCACTCAATAAGTCTTAAATGAAAGGTGCTGGAAGCAAATCCGAACATGACAATGGAAGTCCAGCAAAGACCCTGTAAATAAGATATGCCTTGAAAGAATGGTTGCACACCAGATAACGTGCAAATACTGCACAAATATACGTAGGCTGCAAATCCAGTAAGAATAGCTATTTACGCAACAAGTGCAAAATATCCATCTTTACTGCATTTATTCAAGATCAACATGTCTATGTACGAGCATTGTATATGTATGGTGAGATATATGTATATGTAGGTAATTCATTAACAGCTTTTGATACATATAAGTGAATATCCAGGTCTGTTCTCACTTTTCAACCGAGGATATAACTCAATGTCTGGTGATTCCATTTACATTTTATTCTCACAGAGAATGCTTGCTTATTGCTGGCAATCTAACTTGTTCGAAATGTCAGTAGTGCGCTAAAAGTAGTAGTATCGCAGGAAATTAACGCAATATGCTAATTGCAGGCCTGTGATTAGCTTATGACAAAAATTGAGGATTTTCCTTGAAAAATTTGAGGAATGGAAGCGGAGCGTAATATGGTAATTGCAAAAAAGATGCAATTTTTAGCATGGATTTTGGGCCAAACTTCAAGTCATGAAGGTCGAAGAAGGCAACCCCAGGGTTGACCACACCACACTTTTTGAAGTTGTGTATAACAAAGGGATAATGGCCTGGTCATAATCACTTCCCGCGTTGTTACGAATTTAATTTGTTGACCTCAAGTACTATCTGCCTAGAATGTGTCGAACAGAGGATGTCAGATCAAGCTGCTGATATCGCTGTGCTTCACGCTATCGTCACCAATTCAATTTTGTTTGTCAGATTTGTATACTGCAATATTTTGAATGCAGGAAATATCCTAAATACAGGCATCTGGGGATATTGTGACGATTAATTTTCACAGATTTTAGACAAATTTTGGGAGGAGAGTAACCCATAACTAAAAAAGGATCAAAATCGTTGACGGAATGCATTGCTCTTGGGTTAAAAAAATTCAGTATTATGAAGGATACGCCACATTACACACGAATATATTCATATTATTTTTTACTGCATAAGTTTTGGTAGCTCTTGTTTACCTGTCAGCGCTTTGATCATATCGATTTAATCTACATTCAAATGAACGACTTGCCAGCTAAGTCGTTGGTATCATCCAGGCAAAGAGTGAAAGATTATCACCTCCATTCGTATGAAGTTCCGAATAGAGATTGACATCCACATCTTGCAGTAGACTAAGGTTGAAAATCTACCAACCCAGTAATATGTGGTTTGAATGTCTTCATTAATTTAAGTTCGCATACAACGATAAACGATGCGTGCACTACTTTCGCACCAACCTGTGTTCAGATGTCGGTCTGCAAACCCTGAAAAACGTAGCTGCAGACTCATGGGCTTCTCATAAGCTTCTAGCTCCCACACACTAGTGACCAGGAGGCATATAGACACTACATTTACAGACCATCCGCTTTACCCCATCGGATGTGTTCATATTCAGCGGAAATATAATGAGTAAAGCAGAGAATGAGTAAAGCAAAAGCTTCAGTTGATAAGAGCATTGAAATCCACGTGGGCTAGGCTACCTACACGTTATCACATAATGGATATAGAAGATCGATATCCTAAAGTTCTTTAAGAAGCACAGGCATACATTTGGCAACCCTATAGTCGCAGAAACATAATGAAGGCTGTGAAGCAGGTCAAGATAAACAATGAAAATAATTGAATAAGCATTTTATTGTTGGAATTCTCCGCAACATTATGATGTTGGAAGTAAAAATTGATTGCAGTGTTCAAATATACAATTTCTGTAGGTTGATCGCAGTGTTTCACTCATTAAATACGTGAAAGTGCTGAACTACGGAGTTCGACAGACAATAACTTCAGACTTCTCTGCATAGCAAAATAAGTCCGGACGAACCCAAATATCTGCAGCCATGTAGCTTCCAGAAATGAAAACAACGTGAAATAAGAGCACGTTATAAATCATAATTGTTCAAGCTCAGCAGTCAGAATGTAGGATACATGTTATAGGATTCTATCTCAGCTTCTTGACTGGAAGTTTACATATCATCGCCATTCGCCAAAAAACAATACATTATCCTACATTTAGTCTGAAATGTGTCACATTTGAGGAATTTCTCTTAGTTAAGCTATATTTGAGGAATTTTTGAGGATTTGAGGAGTAAAGGAAATATTTGAGGAATCTGAGGAATTTGAGGAGTAATCACAGGCCTGTAATTGTGCATCTCAAAACAACTTGTTTTGTTATCGTTTAACAATTCGCTCTTTCACAAAACGTAGTAGTTGTATACGAGTAGATACTAGTTTTTGCTTTTAACTAAAATATCTGCAGCTATAAATCAAAATCATCTACTATCGTATTGTCGCTATCCTTCCCTTATTATGTATCATGTCAATCTACTGAATTATCTATAAATTGACCGCGGACTATCAATTGTACTAAAACTTTCCCGTCAATTCGAATTAACGTAGCGTCATTGCGAAATTTATCAAAATTATGAATTTTCATTGTTGTACATAAAACATAAAAAATTATATTGCCTTGTATCAGACGCTTTGTTACACTTGCCAGTAAGACGAACAAGGCAATCTGATGTGATCACTAGTGTTATGAGTCGCGGTCTGTGAATTCGCAAGCATGATTTCTTCACACGCATATCTACTTTTGTAATGCTTTAAAACATATCAATCAAATGTAAATTAAAGCTGCATGTGAACTTGCAAGCGTTGTACAGATGTCTGAGTTGTAATATTGTCTGCTTTCTTTTCATATCTTAGTAATTCCGTTGCTGTATTTGGCGCAAGTTGTTGTCATTATATCAATAAAGAATATAAATGGTTGAATTTAAGCTAAATGCTGACGCTTTGAGCTCCTCAAGGCTCATAAACTCAGAGGTTAATTTTGCAAGGTGATATCTATTTTATTGCCTGATACAGACAAAAGGATCTCAATGTGATCATATACTAAGATTTCTACTTTCGGTCATACGTGTTACGCGAGTCGAAAACACCTTCTGTAGTGATCATAATTCCAAAATACAAACAACAATGCACTTTCCTAAAGGATTGCATTGATTTGATTAAAAATCCATGCAAATTTTAGTAGCGGACACAAAATGTTTAATCGAACTATCAGCAGAGGATCACTCAGCATCTTCTTTTTTTTGTAAGATACCTCTCCGAACCTGGCTACCGAAAAGCATGAGTACCTATTGCATCGAGAGATATCTGGAGATGATGATGAGGTTTGAGATTTCGATAACTCTTTATTGATCTCGAAGTCGAACCTTTTTTATCAATCTTGTAGAACAAAAATTCAGCTTGTGTCATTTTTTGGACAGGAGATCCGCATCTCGTGATGATGTCTCTATGAATACCTTTCATGAGATTCGAATCCATTATTCTGGTTTTATCCTAATCGACAGCTCAAAGTATACAACTGGCACCATGACCACATGTCAATTGGTAGGCATAGAAACCGCGCAGTTCATTGCTCAGCTTCAATATATTGTGATTAATATCGAGGCCAATGATACTCAACTACAATGTATCGCCTCGTCAATTCTGCTAAAAGCTGAGAAAATGACATTCTTTAGGTCACTGCTACTGTACGGTCGATAAAGCAGATGTTCGACTCATGATTTAATGCATTTACATTACCTTTTTATGCAATAAATTTTGCCATTCCTCAAGAAGTCTATATTAGACGCAATGAAAAATAATACATCTCAAGAAATGATCGACATGAAAAAGTTCATGAAAGATATTTCTGAAGTTTGCTCAGACGAAAGAATAATATTGACTTTAGATTGTGAAGCTAAAAAATTATACAATTTTTACCACGACGAGATTGACAATTATAGAGAAATGCACCAGTACGAAAAAAGGAAGACAAACATCATGAGTAAATAAATCGGGCTTAGTTTCAGAGTATCTGCAGTTATAGTAATTTTGAGGATTGCGACAACTTATGAAGGACAAATTCTAATTTCACAGCTTACAGTTAGGAACAAATACGAAAAAGATTGCTGGACATCGATTTAGAGTGAACAGCTGAGTGTAATGCTGCATTACCTGTGTGATTTGCTGACAATGAATGATGACTTAATGTCAGTAATGATTCATTTAATTGTTTATACGATTTCGAAGATAATTGAAAACCATTTATTAAAATTCGTGCTTCTAAATTGCTTTTGTGACTAATTCTTTGCCTATTTTTTATATTACTATTTCTGATGATTTCAGGCTGTAATGCTCATGTTCATGTGTACGCCTGAAAGACATTATCTTTAAATATAAGATGCCATAAGGTTCATGAAAAGCATATTGAAAACGTAAAAGAAAAACCAACTTAACACAATGAACAAACTTCCTCCGTCATCTAATGGTTCAATGCTATAACAGTGAAGCAATCAAAGAAATTCTTGAAATTCGAGATAGTTGAACTCTATCCGTCAAAAACTGAAAAATTACTAATGGGAAGTATACATTTTGCTCATGAATTCACCAATTTCACTTGTCAAGAAATTGCTATCATCTTACATGTTAAAAAGTCACTTTTGTTTGACGAAACCAATGCGTGGCAGAAGAAAGGATACAATAATTTATTAGACGTCACCATGGGAAGCTTCGACGGCGCTGAAACGTGTGATTTGGTTGGCCTTTACCTACTAAACAAATTGGAACTTTTTTTAAACCGACTTTCTGGACGTCCACTTTGATTTAACAACTGGTAAGTACAGACCATATATCAAACCAAGAAATATAACACAATGTATCAACACCAAACCAAACCGTTCCCCGGGAATCATTCAACAAGTACCTTCAATGATAGAATAAAGATTGTCGTCATTATCCTCTGATGAAAACAAATTTGACAAAGTGAAGCAACATTACCAAAATGCCCTTAACCAAAGTAGATGCAAATACAAGTTAGAGCTCAAGCAACCAGAAAACAAATAAAGACGATAGAGAAACATTATTTGATTTAATCCACCTTTTAGCCAAAACGTGAAAACGAATTTTGGTCGCAAGTTTTTGGCATTAATAAACAAGCACTTTCCTGCTAATCACAAATACAAAAGCTTATTCAACAGAAACAACATTATTAGTTACAGGTGCATGACAAACATTAAGAATATGATCAAGCAACACAATTCTAAAGTGTTAAATAAATCCAATAATGACCAAAGAATGAATGTGACAAAAGTCAATGCAATTGCACAAATAAGCAGTAGTGTCCGTTACAAAACATGTCTCACAAAGTGTGTGGTATATAAAGCAACAGTGACAACAGAAGATAATCAAAAACTGTCGCACATTGGACAAATAGAAAATGAATTCAAAATAAGATACAGGAATCTTAAAATTTCTTTTGCCAATCCAAATCATGAGAACGAAACAGTCATATCAAAATTAAATGATAAAAACGAAAATTATGAAGTACAATAGGAGATAATGGATCGAACCACACCATACTAATGTGGAGCAAGAGGATGCAACCTCTGCCTTCTTAAAAAAAATTACATCCGTACAAGCAAAGAAAAAAAACTGTTAAACAAAAAAAGTGAATTGATATCTAATTGCAGACATCTTATTTCATATATGTGTGTGTATAGTAAGGTACACGTATAGCCTATCATATTATTATTTCAATCATTCTTATGACTACATCAGAAATGAAATGAGCGACATCAGTGCATCATTTACATTTGTTAACATAACATGTATTAATAGAGATTTCAATTGCACAAAAATTCATTTTAAAAATTATCATGCTAATCAAAGTTGAGTTACTAGCAGTTTTATCTGAACTTTTCAAATCAATACCCTATCGTGCATCAAAAAGAATATCAATCATTTTTGAATTTCCGAATGACATTTGGAGTTCAATGAAAAATAATTGTTGCAAAAAACAGGTGTTATTGATATTTGCTGATTGAAGATGTCTTGGCTAGTCATATATTTTTATTTAATGGTTGAGGAAGAGCCAAGGTTTAAACGATGTTGTACTTTAATTGAGATATGATTAATTTCGGTTGCTATTCGGCAACCATCATCAGATAGAAGGAATTAAACATTGACGCAAAAGTCATGAATTCAAATTTCACATTAACATAGGGAATAAGGGAGTAGATAAGAAATCTAGCAAAAAGTAGAAACTATGTTAACAAACTTCAATAGGGAAAAGGAGGAATAGAAATATGCGACAGATAGTATTGGGCTACATCTTACCAATAGTAATAACAATTGATCTGACTAGAAATATCACTATAAAATATACAAAATACACCATATGCATACAAAAATAGAAAAGCAAGGTAATGTGAAGAATGACTTAATGACTTATGGTAAAAGTAGAAACACGTCTTTCCCAAATCTTTCTTCTATTTTTCTTCAACCGGTTTCAATTGACGGTCAGATAACTGCCGTCAATTGAAACCGGATGAAGAAAAATAGAAGAAAGATTTGGGAAAGAAGTGTTTCTACTTTTATCATTAACCTATTGAATCGCTGGTCGATCCGTCTTTTCGAGCTGTTTTCCTGAAATTGAATAATTATTTAATTAATGACTTATGGTGAGATTTAGAAAAGATCGAATCACTAAATGAAAGGGAAGTCCTTGTAGCACTCTGATTCCGCTTTGTCGTTTATCATTGGTTTTAGTTTGTGAATGAGCATTGCTTCTCGTAGGCGTAAATTGGCTTCATCTCGATCATAGGCAAGAATGGCAGTTGAAAGGTTGTAAGTTTTACATAATCGAAGATGTTTGTTTAGTGACGAGTTAGTATTGTTCCTATGTTCTGTGCATCTGATGTGTAGTTTTCTGATTGTGCTTCCGATGTAAAATCCATTGCATTTCTCACATTTAAGTTAGTAGATCACATTCTTGCGACAACATATTTTGTTATCATTTATTGGACGATTTTGCATGTTGCATGTTTTCATTGCTCTATTGTTAGATAAGGCGCTTCGTAGTGTGTAATTTTTTCTTGTAATTCGCATTTTGATATTTTCTCTTTGGAAGACATTTTTGAGTTGTTTATCAATTCTGTCAGATACGAAAGGAAAATGAAAGTGAAAGTATGATGAATTTTCATCTCTCTGTTTGTTTCTTCGTTTCAGCCGTTTACTGTTCGTAATCATTTCATTTGAATAACCATGTTTCTGAAGAATTTCAGCGTTCTGTTATTCTTTTATTTCATTCCTTATGAAGAATTGTTTTATACGAGTAGGTATATGTGAGTTACTGTGCACGAATGAATTTTTTCTTGCGGGTTTCTTATAAAATTCAAAATGTGGATGATCTTGGGTATTCAGCGTAACTGAGAAATCCAAAAGCCTTATGCTGTTATCGTTTTTGTAGGGAGTTCGATTTCAAATTTGATGCATGGATGTTGATCGTTCAAAAATCTCAGCAATTGCATTGCCTCTTCTTTGTCGGTGAGGAGAGCAAGACAGTCATCAACATATCTTTTTTAAAAATATTATAAAATTTGTAAATATTTTAAAATATTAAAAATTTTTTTTGAAAAAAAAAATTATTTGTGCACAGTAACTCACAAAAACCTACTCGTATAAAACAATTCTTCATAAGTGAAAATAAAAGAATAACAGAACGTTTTTCGGATATGATAACGAAGCGGAAACATGTGTGGTAAGTTCGATGAAATTCTTCAGAAACATGGGGGCGGTGAAGAGTGAATACAGAGCGCTTAGCGTGGCTTACGGGATATGAGAGAGCTTCTATTGTTAAGTCTTGATGTATAAGGCGAAGTTTGTGTAAAGGCGGATTACATATTTATCACACCACGATTACATGTTTATGGGTTTCGAGGATGAACAGGATCTGTTTACTTGTGGGAATCGAAAAGACAAAGATTGATGTACAGGATTTGTTTACATGTGCGGATCGCAAAAAGGCATACTGTATTTATTGATGAGATGAATTTAATGGCAGGATGAGTTTACATGTGGGAAACGTAACAATTGAATGATGTCTGATTTATCTTCGTGACATATCTTTCAAGAAATATCATTACCTATTCAGTATTTTGTCAGCCACTATGTGCGGGACCCCGCTCGACTGGGTTTGAGTGTTCAGTTTAGGGGTCGAAACACAACTAGACGAGTACCTGCTGATGACTGACGGACTGCAGTATTATGTTTTAAAACCCTTAATCGGTAGCTGAAGTAGTGGTCGATGCATTGTATTTCAAATGAAGAAATGTGGGATTACATGAAGTATTATAGACGGATGAAGAAACTGGCGATAACAAATTCAAGTGAAGAAATAGTATTTTCCATGTGTAGTCTTAGGGATCGTGTGTATAGTTTCATTGCTTTCGGTGCAGTAGAGTGTCATTGTAGTTCTATTGTTTGCCTCCATTATCCACTTTCCACTTATCCACCATGTGTAGTGTCAGATATAGTTCACTTGTAATCGGTGTAGTAGCATCGTTGTATTCCCATGTTTTACCTCCACTTTTCCAATTTTCATTCATCGGTTTCCTGTTGTTTTATAATATCCATTTTTAATTTACTTAACCTAAGGTGACCATTGTCTTATTCTATTTCCACTATCAGCATCTGTAGTCGGTAAAGTATATTAGACGTCTGTTTTGAACGTGTATGCGGCAGTGTTTGGAATCTATGGTATTAGTATATGAACAGCAAGAATGAGTAGTGCTACAAGTCTTAAGAATGAAATGATTACAAACAGTAAACGGCTGAAACGAAGAAACAAGCAGAGAGATGAAAATCCATCATACTTTCACTTTCATTTTCCTTTCGTATCTGACAGAATTGATAAACAACTGAAAAATGTCTTCCAAAGAGAAAATATCAAAATGCGAATTATAAGAAAAAATTACACACTACGAAGCGCCTTATCTAACAATAGAGCAATGAAAACATGCAACATACAAAATTGTCCAATAAATGATAACAAAATCTGCTGTCGCAAGAATGTGACTACATACTAACTTACATGTGAGAAATGCAATGGATTTTACATCGGAAGCACCATCAGAGAACTACACATCAGATGCACAGAACATAGGAACAATACTAACTCGTCACTAAACAAACATCTTCGATTATGTAAAACTTACAACCTTTCAACTGCCATTCTTGCCTATGATCGAGATGAAGCCAATTTACGCCTACGAGAAGCAATGCTCATTCACAAACTAAAACCAATGATAAACGACAAAGCGGAATCAGAGTGCTACAAGGACTTCCCTTTCATTTAGTGATTCGATCTTTTCTAAATCTCACCATAAGTCATTAATTAAATAATTATTCAATTTCAGGAAAACAGCTCGAAAAGACGGATCGACTAGCGATTCAATAGGTTAATGATAAAAGTAGAAACACCCGTCTTTCCTAAATCTTTCTTCTATTTTTCTTCAACCGGTTTCAATTGACGGCAGTTATCTGACCGTCAATTGAAACCGGTTGAAGAAAAATAGAAGAAAGATTTGGGAAAGACGTGTTTCTACTTTTACCATAAGTCATTAAGTCATTCTTCACATTACCTTGCTTTTCTACTTTTGTATGCATATGATGTATTTTGTATATTCTATAGTGATATTTCTAGTCAGATCAATTGTTATTACTGTTGGTAAGATGTAGCCCAATACTATCTGTCGCATATTTCTATTCCTCCTTTTCCCTACTGAAGTTTGTTAACATAGTTTCTACTTTTTGCTAGATTTCTTGTCTACTTCCTTATTCCCTATGTTAATGTGAAATTTGAATTCATGACTTTTGCGTCAATGTTTAATTCCTTCTATCTGATGATAGTTGCCGAATGGCAACCGAAATCAATTATATCTCAATTAAAGCACAACATCGTTTAAACCTTAGCTCTTCCTCAACCATTAAGTAAAGCATGATATTTGCATTGAATCAAGTTGCAACAAGGACTCATAATTCAATTGACAATTGAGAATATCTTGAAAATTCATCGGAAACATACCAATTTTAAATTCACAATTTCATGCTGAGTTTGAAAAAATCGTCATACCGAAGCGCATTTCTGTTGTTTAAAGCGTTTGAAAGTACTTCCATACTATGCATCGATGCCACTTTACACATCTAGGGGATTAACGAAGTGTCGAACCTATCACTCCAAATGTAATATTTGCAAAACAATTTTTTATCCAGAATTTTCACATGATAAAACAGGAAATAGAAGAATATTTAATCCTATACAATTGAAATTTTGATTTTCAATTCCGGTACAGCGTTCACAATAGAATCATTGAATCATTTCGATAACATAATTTGTATTGGAGCACTATCTTTTGAAAAACTTGCTGATATACAGTATATAAGTCAACTTATTCAAGCGACATTAATTCAGACCGAGTAGAAAATGCTTGGTTTTTATATCGAATTCTGCATTTCATAACGGAATTCGAAAATTGGCCTAGGAAATCAAAAAGCAAAGAGTTAGACATCGATGGCTTCAGTCATGAACATAAAGACACCACTACGGCAATGGTAGAAAGTTCATCATTAAATTATACTCATTGACAAAATTTTTGAAACATTTGCTTCTTTAACTTCTTTCATTTTTGACTGGTATACATACATATATGTATGACATCTTGATAATTTAGTCACAATCTCCACCAAGTCGCTAGCACAGGAAAACAACGCATGTAGCAGATTCAACTTTAATAGCGCGTGTGCCACCTTCTAGCTCCAATACATTCAGCAATCCGAGATGGCATGGCATGGATGGAAGTTTCTGAATGAAGGATGTTTCAAGGAGAAGCCACTGCTCTGTCAGTCTTTCAGAGAGAATCTTCAGAGACACTGGTGGAAGTGAATAGCGGTCTCTCACTCGCCGCCCAAGCTCGTCCGAAACTTGTTCAATGATAGACAAGTCAGGTGAGCGTGCAGGCCAGTCAAGGGTTTGAATGTTCAATCTCCTAACAGTGGCAATGACAGCCGAGGAGCGATGTGGTCTTGCGTTGTCGTCTTGGAAGACGAGATCCTCCACTCTGACCACTGGGGCAACAATAGGAAGCACAATTTCATTGAGACACCTCTCTCCAGTCAACGTGCCTTTGATGATGACTGCTGTCGTTCGTCCGCCATGCAACAAAAGCTGGATTTCAGTTCACGTTCATGTTCAATTTGTAAAAGCAATTGTGACAGTTGTATCGAACTTTGAAATTTGATCACCATAGATCTTTCTCCATTCTCTAATGTGTTGAATGGTAATACATAGAAAGCGAGATATTGCATCATACTTGAGAAAAAAATGAAACAAACTTCAATTCAAGCCAATGATAGTTTGTTTAAGTAATTATGTCAATGAGTGTATGTGAGATAATGTTGGATGCAAGAATAGATTCAGCGTTATTGATGGCAATGAGTGCTGCTTCTTCTGTAAAATACATCGACTTCCTGAGCAGTGATCATGCAAAAAATGCCTTGACCATGCATTATAAAAGAATTAGGAATTCTGGGAATAGGCCAAGTGCTTATTTTGATAGAAAATATAAAACATGTACGAATTAGAAAAATTATAACAAACTCCGATGCGCATTTCATTGACCACACGTCAAATATCATCAGGGAGTATAAAAAGGATCATGACTTCATAGTTTTAACTTAGCACAAATTTCAAAATTATATTGAGAAGGGCCTACAGATTGCATTTAGCAAAATAAGAAATCTCTGTGGTCTTCCATCTCACCCCGGCTGATTTTTTAGGCTTGCACTTATCTATAGAAACAGCTTCACGGAGTTTGAGATTTGCACTATCATTGTCCCGTCCAATGATATCAACTTTGATATTGCGTGTGTTACTGTCACATTGTTGAAGGATTCTATGTACAGATGAGCGATTGATGGTGACGTAACCCGTATATGCAGTGGTCTTATTGAGCTTCCAATGTAAAATTTTTGACATTTCATGCATGCGATTTTATATATGATATTCTTTTGGAAGCGTAATCTCTTGTCATGTATGAGACATTGGGTCAATGTACCGTTTTTATCAGTTGTGCGTTTGTTGTTTATCACGATTCTTAATGTTTGATTGCGGCGAACTAGAGTAATGTTTATCTTTTATTTTCTGAAGATTCGTTTGATATCACGATCTACCTTATCAGAAATGAAGGGTAATCGAAGGAACATGCAGTTGTCATTCTTCTTCTTCTTGTTTTGTATGTGTAAATGCTTGTTTCTTTTTTGTAGATCGGATGAAATCATGAGGATAGTCATTCAATGCAAGAACATCATCGAATTCTCGTTCGCTTGTTACACGATCTTTTTTGTTGTACATCGTTGCTGTATTATCATCAGCGGTTGTGTCTGACGGTTGTGTCTTCAGGCTTGTTCCGACGGTACAGCGTTTTTTCTCGAATTACCCGGGTAACAGTTGCCGTACACAGAATATTTTTGTATCATTTGTTGCACCGTCTCCTGATCGTTGGCATCGTGCAAATTATTATTGAATTCTCTTCGATTCACTTCGAATTTTTGGCATTATTGAACTTAGTATATTACTTCGGCGAAGTAATCTCTTTGTTCTGATATTGCATCTGGGATTTATTCTCCCCTTGTTCGCGCTGATATCGGTCGACATCATCACTTCTCCCATCTCGCCTCCATCCGCAATCTGAATTAAGTGCTGCTGCTACAACGTCTTCCGCGCTCTCAAATTCATCACTGCAGTCAGTTTCCCGCGTTAGTATTGCCCAAAACTTTCCCTTCTCAGGGAAAAATTCTGCAGGGAAAAGATTGCTGCGATAAATTGTGACCTTGCTCCACCTCTTCTTCTAGCACGATAGTAAATGTCTGAAAGGCGAAGCTCTCGATCTGGCACTCAAAACGCATCTTTGATGGATGAAATCAGATTACTGTTTTCCGAATTTGAATCACGAATTAGCGCCAAAATTGATGCCTTGACGTCAAGAATTGATCAGATAGAATCGAACTTTGATGGTCTACGACTCAATCAAGCTAAAATTGACATCAATATCAAACATATGAAAGATGTAATCACCTCTCAACAATGGTACATAGAAAAGCAAGAGAATAGTATCAGAGCCAATAATTTGATAGCACATGGAATTCCGGAGTCTGGTTTATTAACGGATAATTCTGTTTTGTTGAGTGAGGACATTACAAAGCTTCAGTATATTTGCAATAAAATTGATTCAGATTTTAACAAGGCTGATATAGTATCTACGTCTCGAATTGGTCGTCATGATGAAAACAAAGTAAGACCATTGAAGATAATTTTTGCTAACCGCGAAGCAAGGAATTGCGTTATATTTAACCAAAAGCGTACCCGTGCAGATGCATCACTTTCTTCACAAAATATTTTCTTTGTCAAGGATTTATCAGTTTTATAGCGGGAAGAGGAAAAACGATTAAGAGACGTTTGCAAGGATTTGAGAGCCTCGAATTCAGATGACAGTAAAATTTTCATCAAATCAGGAAGATTGTTCAGAGATGGTAAAGTTCTAGATCGTATTGATATTTCTAAACAACTGTTTTGACAAAATTGACGCAGTTGGCGTGTACTCATTAGCTCAGAAGTATGTTTCATATATTAATCGCTATTACTTTGAAACGTCTCATTGCCTTTCAACTTCATTAATAGATTTAGCAAAATGCAGTCGCAAAGTTCAAAATCAATGTTCCGATACTTTTAAGATTGGATTATTCAATGCTCGCTCCGTGTGTTCTTTTGAAAAATGCTCCGAAATTTCTCTGTTCATCGATGACAATGATGTAGATATTACGTTCCTGACTGAGACTTGGCTTCGTTCTGTAGGAGATGAACATTTTTGTGGAGCATTGTCCTCTTCAACCCATCTAATGAATTCATTTCCTCGTACGGCGTCAAGAGGTGGTGGCATTGGTATTATACATAAACGGAGTCTTCGTCATGTGAGTTTCATTACGTCGTTTCCGTTTGGTCACGCAACTTTTGAATTGATGCAAGTATCATTAATGGTAAAAAGCTTTCTCTAACATTCCTTTGTATTTATCGTCCTCCTCCAAGCTCTAAGAACCAGCTAAAAGTTTCAACATTTTTTGACGAATTTTCACTATTTCTCGACTATGTCAATTTGATTCGAGATTATGTTTGTATTGTTGGTGAGTTTGATTTTCATGTTGATAATTACAAGGATACCAGTGCAATGAAATTCTTAAAATTCCTGCGGATGTTCGATTTGAAGCAAGTTGTAATGCATCCAACGCATATAAAGGGTCACATTCTGGATTTGGTTATTTTACGTGAGTCAGATGAGTTGATATTCACTGTGGAAACTTCTGATACCTTGGAATCTGATCATCGTGTTGTTCTTACTAACTTTTGCATAGAAACATTGCATACTACTTCTACCGCTGCTCGTCGCAATTTATGGTGCATTGATCATTCTGCGTTTGGTCGTGATTTATCTGATGGATTAAAAAGCTTGGACCCTTCCGATGTTACAAACTACAATAACACATTGAGAAAAACATTTAACATTCATGCTCCTGAAGAACAACGTCAGTGTAAACGAAGTTCTTCGCCTTGGTTTCGGTCAATTAGCACCGAACTTCTTTCCCTTAAGCGTACGCGTCGTCGTGCTGAGCGCAAATGGCGCAAGTGCGGACTAACTGTAGACATGCTCGCTTATAAAAATGCTAAGCTTCAGGTAATCAGACTTGTTACCCGAGCAAAGTCAAATTACCATAACAAATTGATCAATGAGGTTAAAACCAGTAAAGAGCTGTTTAAAGTTGTGAATGATCTGACATCAAACAAGAAGCGGATTCAAGTTCCAACAATTTACTGTTCTACGGATTTGCCTGATTTGCCTGATCTTTTGAAAATTATCGTCCGGTGTCACAATTACCTTTTCTTTCAAAAGTGATAGAGAAAGTAGCTTCTCAACAGTTGATGCAACATCTGACTGTGAATAACTTATTTGAATCTTTCAATCGGCTTACTGGTCAAATCATAGCACGGAGACGGCGCTATTGAAAATCATGAATGACTTACTACTATCTTTTGATAATGGTCAAGTGTCTATCCTTGTGCTTGTTGATTTGACTTCTGCATTTCATACGGTTGATCATGATATTTTGAAATCCCGTTTGAAATACACGTATGGCGTGATAGGAACAGCTTATGAATGGTTAGCATCATACTTATCTCAAAGGACTCAGTCTGTTATGGTGACTCACAGCACATCCAAAAAATCATTTCTTTCATGTGGTGTACCCCAAGGCTCCGTCCTAGGACATATTTTATTCTCACTTTATCTCTCACCAATCTCGAAAGTGTTCGGCTACCACTCTTTCAAATACCATATGTATGCGGATGACTGCCAATTCTATCAAAGCACAACTTCTGAGCGAGTACATGAGCTCTTGCTGTCAGCGAATAATTGTCTTCATCAAGTGGAGGATTGGTTGGCAAGTAATCAACTGATTTTGAATAGACAGAAGACTGAAGTGATTATGCTATGTCCTCCAAGCATAAGACTTCCAACTGAGCCATTACCGCATTTTGATTTTTCTCAGAAAGTGAGAAATCTTGGTATATCATTCGATCGAAACCTCGATTTATCGTGTCACGTCATCAACTTGATTCGTGTTTTAAAATGTGAGTTGCGCCGTTTGCTCCTTATCCGGCGCTATTTATCAACGGATGCGTGTAAAACTGTGGTGTGCAGTACTATTCTTTCCCGAATTGATTACTGTAATTCAATTCTATACAACTGTCCAACGTATCTTCTGAATAAGCTACAGCGCATTCAAAACAATGCGGCGAGATTAATTGTGCGTATTCCGAAATATGATCATATAACGTGTCATCTTTCTGATTTACACTGGCTTCGTATCAGACAACGGATATGGCTTAAAATTTGTGTCACTGTGTACAAGATTCTTCAGGGCTCTTGTCCGTCCTATTTGTCAGATCTTGTATCCGTATATGTTCCTAGCCGATCGTTGCGTTCATCTGATGATGACCGAATTCTGGAGTCTCGTTATTATCGGACTCGCTTTGGAAGAAGATCATTTTCCAATGCTGCACCCGTATTGTGGAATTCCTTACCAAGAGACGTGAGAAACTCTGCATCCCTACACTCATTTAAAAAGTCTTTGAAGACATACTTCATTTCTTACAATCGCTGACGTGTTTATGTTATTTTGTGTACATGCAATGTTGTATAAATTTTGTTGCGCCATGATCTCGCCAAGTAATGGAGCTCTATAAATATACAGTTATTATTATTATCGTTGATTTATTCTTTTCCTTTCATTTCGTAGAATATTACGTTTTGAAGATGCTGGAAGATGGGAATTGAAATTGATAAAAATGTTCTCTATGGCACTTTTTCATAGAATTTGAAACTTTGAAAGCAAAGAAAGGTAAAAGCGAGAGAATTGAAATAGTGTGCTCCATTGGCACAATTGGCGGCCTACTATGATATTTCTATCATCCTATTGCAGTTAATAACACTACCTTGCTGTCAACCTTCACTGCAATGATGCAAACAAACACAATAGAAAATTCTTTAACTCCTGTGTGCTCAGCGTTCATGACTTCTTCGCTTTCTTGGTTCGAAAATACTATAGCTCCTACGTTCATGTTGTTATCCAAAATATCCATCATAAACATGGATATAATACAGAAGCACAATTTCCCAAGTATTATTTTGCATCGCTAAATATGGTTTTCATTCGATATCATGGATGATAATCGAATGAAATGTTTCAATTACGTTCATTGCTTCACTTCGATAACATTGGTTACTCAGCTGATCTCGTGAATTTCAAAATTGTGAATAGTTCATTTATTTAGTAGGTGCCAGATAAATTGTTCAAAAAGATGTGCAAGACCATGTGCATCATTACATATTGTATGACATTTATAGTTAATATCTCGACATTCATTGCGAGAAAGTATGGCACTCATTGATCGAGTGTGCAATATTTACAGAGGTGGAGATATTTGTCTTTACAAAAAGCTCCTGCTTCTCAAATAAACCACCAGCTTGTCAGAATCATCACAGAATGCAGCTAACATCAATCTACATAGACATCACCTCTTTCAAATGTGAGTGCTTCCATTTGAATCACAAGATACAAAATTGTGTCTAATCAGAACGAAATTTTTCATTTACGTAGTGCCATGATCTATAGACATGATTATGCGCATTCATTGATGTGCACAATCATCTATGTGCTCTATGAGCTTCACATAATGAGTGTTCAGCCAGGCGGTTTCCACAGAATAACGATGGTTATCGCCACCACTAAAGACCTGTCACATGACATCTAAATTGTGGCGCTGACTTGACACAACTTTTAATTGATAGATATTATTACATCCAAAAATTTGAAATTATGGTCGCTAATGACGCTTGTTTCAATAACTCATATGATTTTAGACAACATCAAATTTTCCGAAAATGAATAAATGTAATTTTGCAAGGTAGCTAATCATTATGTCTACCCGATACGTTAGAAAAGAGGTGCCTCTGGAAGTGTAAGTTTCTGAAATGTTGATTTTGAATCATGCTATTGTATTTTCACTCTCAAAATTCGAATCAATTGTGCATGTACCTCACTAACCGTGACAGATGCTGGTCAAAGGAGGATATTACTACAGATAAATGCATCAATAGAAGTACAGTAAATGATAGTAAGTAAGCATAAAGCAATTGCAATTTCAATATCGCTGAAGTTAGCGAGTTGATGAATGTAAGACAGTTTTTATGCCCTTATGTGTCAAAACTCAATTTAATTTGCATGACAACATTGGTTGTGCCTTGATCTACCTTGATAAATTCATTCCGAAAATCGTACCTCTAGAACTCTGTGTGTTTCTTCATTTTTTAACGTGCCATCACCTTGTTTTTTTTATCATACTTTAGCTATTCTGACCGTTTCAGAAATAACATAAAATTAAACAAATTAACGAAAAATTAACTAAAGACATTACATGTCAAAAATTATGACAATAAGCATAACACTTTTCGCCTAATCAGAAAAAAAATAATTTAATTTTTGCAAGACCTACAGTTGTTTCCATGTTTTTGTTCCTTTGAATTAACATGTGTTTTTCTTTTATCGTCTCCGTTAAGAAGAGGAAACAGGTACAACTAGGCAGACACGCAGATTGACAGTAGACATATAGTGTACACCATTTTGGGAGTCCCGATTCCGAAATCGTTCCCTGCTGAAACTCGCTCTGGCTGCCGGACATTATCTGGATGTAGGAAATCGGTCGGATTTTTTCTGCCACGTCGCATGTTTGCAGTGGACTTCATTAAACTAAGGCACATGTGATTTTCTAGTGGCAAGCTATTTTATTCTTTTTCCAAAAGACCATGGATTTGGCTGACGGCATTGGAAAACATAATCTATGATCTATTTTGAAGATTACATTTTAGATGTTACATTTTGTCGAAAATATCGTATGATGCGCAAATTTTGCAAAGAAACGCATCAAACATGAGTGTAGTATCCCACAGGCATCTATAGTCTATTCCATTAATGTCATGATTCATCTATTTGAACCATAGATATCGGATACAGGCATCGAAATTTGAATATTATTGCTATCTATATTCGCAATATCCAAACCTATTGACATGCACTAGTTTATTTTGTCTTGATCCATATGGTTATTTGTTTTACATTTTCTTTTTGGAGGCTTTAACAATAATGATTGCGCATTTAGATAAAAATTGAGTACTTTTCCTAGATTTTTAGCGATCGCAGATTGTTTTATCGCTCTATTTCCATTGTACCTATCGTAGATTGCGAGCTTCTAATGACATCACCGCAATTATTCAATCCTATTAGCATGCCTTTGATCGTGTTCGAGGCTATAAATTTGAATTATACTTTACTTAGTCTTCAATTACTCCTAAACGTATTCTTGGTTTTTATGTTATTGTTTGTTGCTTTTTCATGTCGGACCTCGTGTCACTGTCCTCTCATTAGTGACTGATTTCTGAAGAGTTGCTAAATCTTGTCTATCAGAAAGCTCATAATTAACTTAGTGTCGAAGAGAATGCTAATAATTTGTTTGCCAATAGGTGCAGACAGACATGCTCACTTAGTCTGCATTCAGTCTGCTGCACATTCGAAACACAACCGGGTGAGATGATGTGACTCGACAAAATGCTGAGTATGGGAATTTTACTAATTTAAAGTTTGTTAGTGAACGGATTGCCGACTTTCATAAAACTTGCACATTCTATGAGCTGATAATATCTGCATTCTATTAAAGCCGAACTTTATGACCAGCGTCTATACAAAGTAGTTACAAAGTTGTGTACATTTGACGGCAAAAACATTTTTCATCTCACAAACTGCGCAAAGTTAAGTAAAATTATGTAGAGTGAGATTATTCCTATTTTTGTCCAGATTCGAAAAATTATCTGAAGGCTATCAAAACCTTGATTCGAAGATGATAATCTAAATTCGGAAATGCGCAGTTTCTCCTGCACTGCAGGCGTAGTAGTCTGGGAGCTAGCACAAAGTTATCCAGTGAGGACAAAAATGCACGTCTGCCGGATCAGTTGGTTCGTCTTTCATAGATGGCTTGAATTGAAAACACCTGTAATTCTAATAGAGAAATTGTAACATCTTGGCTATAAACACGATTTCATTTGCTTATACTGGCGTATACTGATGCATATATTTCGACATTGAATTGCACAGGTTAGCATGGTCCATTTTATAAGATTAGAGATTTACATAAGAGGAAAGTAAACAAAGACAAAACTATATTGTCTATAACTTTGGTATTAATCAGCATATACCACACATTGACGTAGACGGTAGATTGAATTTCATGCACACTTAACAGCAGTATCGAGAACATTGGATAGAATGCTTATTCCTTTTTCACACTGGTGTGTGAGTCTTTTACGCATCCAATTAATGAGTGTTATTAATTGGATGCTAAATAGGTAATGGTCATTACCTACCCCCAGATAGCTGTCAGTTGTCGATAGCTCAAATTGGTAAAATAATATTCTGATATATTTGAAATCAAATTATAGGTCACCTTACGAAGTCGCATGAAAATTGATTCATCATAGTTTGTGTCGTTTCGACACAAAAACGAATCTAAAATTGAATATACAGGCAAATAATAATTCCAATTGTTGTTTTATGCAATGCAAAAACAATGCAAAAGAGCAAAAGTATTTTCACAACAATTGCCCAGACCATTGCACTACATGCAAGAACGATATTATGTCAACATTTTTGAGTGAAAATATGCATGAATTCTGTCATATTTCTTACATCTTGCATCTTGCATTCTTACCTCCTATTGCAGTGCGTCCATAATAATCATCAAAATTTTCGAGATAGATTTTTTTAGTGTATTACGATATATATTTTTTTATGGATAGGTTATCTTCTGCAGCACTGGCTTGTTTCATTTTTGATTGGTTGTTTAGGCTCAGCTGGTAATTTGTAACGAATCTCTTCATTTTCTTTTATCCGCGAAACATCACACCATTCGACAACATAGCTAGTTTACGGACAGAAAAAACTAGTTTGACAAAGGTCAGTGGTTCGAATCCACCAAGACGCGCAATTATTTTCCGTCTGTTGAATTAAAGGTCAACTGCTTTTTGATTACTTCAGCTTTACAAATTATTTCGTCCAAATGGATTATTGCTGTGGTATTACTAGTTAGTTCGAATTATCAATCTACGGTGGTAGGACGCTTATTTTCAATCACCATCAAACTGTTTTCATTACATGAATTGCTCGAAATTTGAGCTTACAGAATATGTAGGTATATATATATATATATATATATATATATATATATGAAGAACGATTCCGGTGTACATGCAGGTTCAAGCATTATCATGAATTATCGCCAATTAGTGCACTGGTACTTTTGTTGCATCATAAGTCGTAGTGGGAAAACGTCGTTGAGAAAATGACAGCCATTTACTCCGTTTTTAACCTTTATGTTGGTTGAGAAAGACACTGACGCCAGATGTCTTAGCCATGTGTCCATGACTGACGAAACAACTTGTTTTCGAAAAATTACTTTGTGGTGACTTGCAAGCTGCAACTGATAATATTTTGTTAACTTCGAGTTGAAGTTTTTACGATAAATATAAGTTACTTATGAACGCAAAATGAGTAACATTTGAATTGACAGTTTAAGAGAACCACACACTCGAGATTTTTCGAGAAAACAAACGCAAACTTTGGTAGATTCTTTTTCTTCTCTTAGTAGTTGCTGGGTAACCTCAATTTCATTATTATTTGATGAATATTACTGACCATCCATCATATATAATACTATCGTTTAATTTCAATGGTTGAGAAGAGCCAAATATTTTTGATATTGAGCTAACTCTGAAATGACTACACAACAGAAACCAGCAGTAATCCAAGGCGACAACTTAACTGAATATGTAGAAATAGGTAATGAATAGGTAGTGCCGGAACACAGAATAACCCCGCACTCCGCTTTAACGCACCATTCACCGTGGTTTACACCATTCACCTTGGTTTGCAACGGGACGTCTAAGTCCCTTACTATGTGTTTTACATAGTAGATTACATACTAGAAGGCACCAGATCCTCCTTGAATAAGCACATCTTTACCTCCTTGTACGGGTTGCTGACGAGTCGAAATTTAATAGCGAGTTATAGCCGCTCCCCGTCTGACGGGATATTGTACGGTTCTGCGAGTCGGGCTTTTGCCAACCTCGAGTCGAGTCTTGGAGAATTTCCATATGAAGACAATAAGAGACGAAAATGGGTATGCAATTCATTAATAATTGTACCTACCGCTATTCTTCACATAAGCACAATAGTAACACTCAGTCAGTATAACAGAAAAAGATGTAGAACATAATTTCATCTTAAATGAGTTATCTATGTTGTTACAGTAATATAGTAGCTGCTAGTCTGGTAGGCAGCAGGTAGAAGCTACTATTCTCTCAGAAGTCAGAGAATGCCTTTATTGAGTCAATAGTCATAGAAGTTTGTGGAGCTCGCATACTTGCATTCTAGCATAACACTGTTGTGACAAGCATGTACATTTTCTATAGCTTCTAGGAATATTTTAAAGAAAAAGAAGACGAGGTCAATAAAAACATACATTGGAAAGCTTTCGACAAAAGTCTTTTTCAATCCAAAAGTAACAGCAATCTTAAACCAAGCAAAAAGACGTGTTTATGGCTTTAGGAATACTACATACAATCTGCCAGTTGCCGCACTAATGACAGAGTTATATATATTTCGATTTCTCGTCTCTATAAAAATCTCTATTCAATTAAGCTAAATAGATTGTTAATTTTAATAATTATGTTATTGGATCAAAGAAGGAAAATGATCTAAAAAAACAAAACTCTTTAGTCTTACTATCTACAATATCAGCTTTTTAGTAAATTGTGACAAAAACACACTATTTTGAACTAAAATGTCAGGAGCGGCCGTGCATTTTTATCCTGCAACGGCTGATTACGATATCCGGTTATCTCATTGCGTATTTACTTATCATTACATCATTAGGCTTACGTCCTGATCATCATTCTCAGCAGCTTGATTCACTATATGCATTTCCTGATGTCAAAGCGCGATTGAGCTGAGATCCGGAAGCAATGGACTCGCTTTTGCAAGACAGAGAAACACAGACCATATGCACATATTTACATAGCATTGTATATATTTTTGAATACTTTAGACAGGTCGACACGGCTCGAGTTTCGAGTCGAGTGCTCTACTCGATAATTTCGAGTACTCACAGGTCCCTAGAATATTACTTCACCGAGTCTCTTCTACAGATATCATTTCGGTAGAAGCAGCTGTGCAGCAAATGCGTGCGCACCCAAACCTAAATTCTTCTCAGAAGACTACGCAGAGCAAATTCACTAACGCTAGAATGCACACGTACAGACGATTCGCTCGAAAGGTTGCTTTGTTGCTCGCACGGCGCAGTTTTATAATCAACTTCCCAGACTAATGCATCTTGATGCTTTCAAGTGGCGTTAAAATTCTGTAAATAAAGCATTGGATGCAACGGACATTTACTTTATGCGCCTGTGGGTCTGTTATAACAGGATTTTTATAATAACAATCTCTCTATTGTTTCACCACAAAGAATCGGTGAACACTTACAAAATGCGATGATATATGTTTTGAAAATGAAGAATTTCATGCAAGGTATCACGTACGAACTCACTGGTGCTGGTAGGGGATGCAACAAGAAAAATCACCATGATGAGAGAATATCGGAAAATTCTCTTGATAGCAGGAAAATGTATGACAATTAATGTCGATCATCGACAATAATTGATCAATGTGTGTCATATACCGGCATTAATTGCCCTACGAATAGTCATGTTGCAATTATGCAATAAAGTTCGATTTACATCACTTCATGATGAAAGTTGACTCTTTTCATTGGAGCTGACTAGAATTCGAGAATATTTGGTCGCCATCAGTCGATCGTCAAGAATTTGATTTCAAATGATAAACTGGCTAAAAACATGGTAAATATACCTTTGCATTTTCAGTTTGGTCAAAAGTAGTTTCAATTTAGTACAAATAAGATCAATTGGTCAATGTAAATCTATTTTCGGCAAACATAAGTAACTTCAAATTGGTCATTGATAAGTAGCAACGATTTCGTCAAAGTGACTAACTGCGTCATCCCGCTTTTGCAAATCACAATCAATTTAATCAAAGTGATTTCATATTGATCAGTGTTCAGCGAACGTGTCATTCTGGTCAATCTGGTTTCTGTAGGTATATGTACCAAAGGCTCTAATGAAAATCTACAGTCAATCTGGCATCACTGAATATGTAGAGTGGAGCTTATCAAACTATCAACAATGTTGATCGCGAACGTTTGGTTGACGCCTTCATTGAAGGTCGAGATTATCAAGAGTTGGCAAGAAATTTAAACATTACCCGTCAAACTGCTCGTAACATCATAGTTAATTTCATGATGAACGGTAGAGTAGAGCGGCAGAATCGAGGAAGGGCAAGACATCACAAGTTCGACGATGAAATGAGATCCTATTTGATATCAAAAATAGAAGAGAAGCCAACTATCACACTCAAAGAGCTCAAGGAGAAAATGCGTGTGGACTTACCCGATAAACCTGCTGTCAGTCATCAATGCATCAGTAAGCAAATTGATGGCATGTTTTATACTCTCAAAGATGTTCGGGCAGCACCGGTGCAGTGGAATACACCTCAAGTAAAGGAAGAGAGAAGTGTCTTCGCCAATTGGATGATGGTCTGCATACACACAAGGTGTTTCTTGATGAGTTTGGATGCAATGTGTGGACAGCCAGAACTAAAGAAAGATCCATATGCGGTGATCGCGCGGTTCGTATCGTGGTAGGACAAAGAGGTCAAAATGTCACCATCTGCTTGGCTGTAAGTCCCATACTTGGTGTTGTCCATTATTCCATCTTCGCTGGCGGAATGACCAAAGAAAGATTCAGTGATTTTTTGGTTGAACTTGATGAATTAATGGCCATCGTCAATGATAACTACGTTGTTTTATGTGACAACGCCAGGCCTCACATGGATGCTCCAGGATTCGGTAATAAGCAGCAAGGCTATCTTCGACATCTTCGGACAAATTCTCCTTTTCTAAATGCTTGTGAGATGGCAGGATCCTGCTTGAAAGCGGCTGTGAAACGAAGTTTGTCGGAGCCACATATTCAAGCTGAAATTTACAATCGTACTTCTGGTAATCTACAACTGCGAAGGATTCGTGTTGTTTCGCGTGAACTGGAAAACTGTTTACCGGTTGTTACTATTCAGAAGTGCAATAGTTTTCTGACTCATGTGATGAAGCACATTCCAGCATGTATTCGTAGAGATGATATATACGATTGAATAAAACATATACAAATGGAATTAAATGATTTTACTTTGATTAAATTGAAATTACTTTAACAAGCTAAATTATCTATGACTAATTTGATGATTACTTTGACCGATCGATTTTACTTTGACTAACTGCATTTTTACTTTGACGAAATTAAATTACTTTAGACTCCACCGACTAAATAGAAATTACTTGAAACGAATCAGACTAATTCGAAATTACATTTGACCAAATTGGAAGCGCAAAGGTATACTATCACCATGTAAATACCATACTGTATAAAGCTCTTGTAAGCAAATCCAATCGACTTAATTTGAAGATAAAAAGAAGAATTTCTTATTTTGCAAACTGATAACCTGCTAGTCAAATATCTTATTTACAGCAATGGAGCTAAAAGTTTGATCATCAAATTTCAACGCTTTGAATATTTCACTGCCATGTATTACAATGATTAATAAGCCTACCATTTTGGGATCATGCTTGTTCCATAGGCTAGCATTAACTAATTATCTGAAATTAATAATGAAAAGTTGTGTGTAATAAGTCTGGTTGCTGGGTAAGTATTTATTATCTTATTTAAACAACATTTCGCAGCTAAAAATGCCTCTTCCGGTCGCAAATATGATACAAAAGTCGATCATCACTGAATCCCTTCTGCGGCATAAGGATAATTACTTTCGAAGAACGTTTTGCCTTTAAATAGGTTAATAAATACTCAACCAGCAGCCAAGCTTAGTAAATTCTTATCAACATTTTATTACATCAACTACAATCAAATGTTTCATCACACTGCCTAAAAAATTATTATTTTTGCTGATAGCAAAAAACTGTTTAATTGCCCTTCAAATACTTAATGCATTGTTGACTCATGATGAAATGGTGATTATTTACAGCAATGTTTGTCATGGATTACTTTTTCACCTTCTCAGTACCGATAATACTTTGCAAAAGGAAGTTCAACGACAGCTTTTTTCGACTCTGAAATTCGCTTTCTACGTTGTCCGCGGATGGGATATCTCTGAATGTTGATTTGTTTTCCAATTTTGATGTGATTGAAATGGATTAATAGTCATGTTTAGAAATTGCAGATATTTGAGACCAGAAGAAGACTTAAGCTTGTTTTTATCTTTTAAAGAAAGCCAAAAAAATGATCCGAACTGATCATATTTTACAGACTGATTCCCTTACCTTTTAACTTCATTGAGCGCTTGGTATCTCCACTAGTAAAAGCTTCACGCAGACAAGGTGGCTTCATTTTCAACTGAAACCTGAATATTCAGTCATTATTATCTTATTCTTTAAAACACTGCTACATGCCCGCTATGAACTTCACTTAAAAGATTTTTGCTTTTTACACGCATCTACTTATTGCTATTTATTTCATTTAATCTACTGTCAACTCAAACTCTTCAATTTTTTATTAATATGTCAACTAATTGATAATTTTTCAAGCCGCTTTTAGGTGAATACTCGCGTTTTTCAATCAACTTACTTAGCCTATACAACAATGAGACTTATAGAAATTAGGACAACATAACCTAAGCGTAGCATTGCTTAAACTTAACTATATTAACCACAGAATTAGATTCATCTGCGCGCACTTCGGTTTCCTAGAAAGGAAGGGTTATATGTAACCTTAATATCGAAATGGCACACAGAATTAGACAATTTGCTCCTTCTCGAATGGATAATTCGTGTATCGCTTGCTATTGGAAATGGCAAACAATAAGCTGTGAGCAGAGGACACCAGAGGCAGTGAGAGATGCGTGCGTGCTGTGATATCACTTCGCACACAACAAAACACACATCGATGACTGGCTTCGATTCAATGTATGCACTATACAGTGAGAAATGCCAAGGCGAGGATGTGAAATCATCAAGTGAACTAATTTTCGTACTCCTACTACTTTCTTTAATAATGATCGGAAGGGCCAACATTATGGAGAAAACTTGTGCGCAATGATCTGAATTCTTCGAATCTGAAGGAATTTTGGCAATCGAAGCACTTTGCTGGAACTCACATTAATCCGCAAGCGACGCACGACTTTTTTTCCTATCTCTGTAAGGTATTAGGAATTCCTTTTTGCCCACTTAATAGGTTCCTCTATGTGCCTGCGATTTCGAATTAATCACACTTCTAGCAAACCGAAGTAGATAAACAAAATATTTAATTCTGTGATATTAACTATCAACGTATAAATATAATTTTCCTTTTTTCAAATTTATTTATGAAATGTATAATCTTGCACTTCTAAATGCGATTCTATTCGATGTAGTTGTGTGAACATGTTTAAGTGATAATAATGTCTTAAGAACCTAGTAATATAGTATTATGTTGAGCAGTCAGTGTTTAATAGACACCAATATGCATTTTCTATTCAAATCTGTGCAGTGAAAAATTCTTGTTCGTTCATCGATCCTCACATGGAAACTACTTTATCGTTTAACAAAAACAAAAAATTGTTAAAACAAAAAAAATACAAGTCATTGCATTAGTCTGTGTTTGAAGATGAATTACTGACAATTTTCATGGATATAGATTTGTCTACTGATATTTTAGAAACGGTCTCAAAACATAAACAGGGATTTATGGATAAATCTCACTGAACATTTGCCCAATTCGCAAGCCTTCTGCGCTTCTCAAATATTCGACAAAAAGTTAAAAACTTCACAAACGTCCTTTTTCTACTAAAGGAGCAACTTAGTATTTGGGGTTCTATTCTGCACAATCATATCTCTGTTTCGAAATTTTGGATTCTTAAAGTATACTATGACTGATTCAGAAAATCAGAAATCTATTTCAAGCAAAATAATACAGCTTTTGGACTATTGCATTGATACAAGATTTTTCTTTTTCTGAGTCAGGTATCTTATATAAATTTTAACAGAGTTTTTCTTTTCATTGAAATCTGAAAGGTCAGAAAAGACCTGCAAATGCTGTTGTGAAAGAGATTTAAACTCAATAAACTATATACTTATCATTAATCCTATCCACTTCGGGGTTGATTAGACCCCTGTTCGTATTTTTGGCGTGGACCTTCTAAAATTGAGCAGCGTGACCATGTATGCATACGTGTAAATACGTGAAACCTTATTACTACGAGCAATATCGCACTTAAGTTGCGCATTTTTGTTTCTTTTGCCAATCATATGGAACTTGCGGGCATCTTCCATTCTCAAATCGATTTACAGAACATTACCTCACAAATCCAATGGGGCGGTTGCTATTTGAAAGAAGATCTCAATTATCATCTACATGCATTTTTTCAGTTGTATTCTATGCACATACCAAATTTATTAAAATCTTTATTTATTCAAAATGGCCATTTGAATATCAATTGTGATAAAGCCATGGACGCCGAAGGCCCGACAGATTTGACTGACTTCTAATTTTTCATTCGAGTTGGATTCTTTTCAGCTTTGATATCCAATTTTGAATTGCCATTTGTGATCCGTAGATGAACTAGTCTGAGCAATGAATACCACCATAAGAAAGTTCATGCACCAATTATTTTGGTTTCATGTCATTTTGAGCATTCCTTTCGGAATTAATCAGGAGACCGAAATGAGCCTTCTGGATGCACTCCGAAGCCACCCGTTGGTGGAAGGGTTAAGAAACAATGAAATTTTGCCGATGTGTGTTCAATAGAAGAACTTACGATTTCAACTAAATACTTGAAGTTATCGTTGAGTGAACCAAAGCTGTCTTTGAATACAACATTTTCTTGTATCCCTCGTCATACGATAACTGCAGAAAGGTCAAGTTTAGTCCATTCGAAGCTTTGGTGTCACAGCTTTGTATTTATTTTTGAGACGTTTGAATTTCGCAAGATAATGTGAAAAATCTATCGTCCAAACTTCTTTTAAACCTTGCTGCTATTACTGACTTACCACTTTTATAAGTTGATCGCATTGCATTCGCGTACACTTTAGATTCAATTTTTCATGAGCTTATGACAGGGTGGCCACACGCTGACGAATTTCCTGTTTTTACGCCAATATACACGACTGTTTTTGGTAAAAATACATGAATTTTATTTCCCTTGCCTGAACGCTTCTGTTGGAATCATTATACAGTTTAAAATATCTGTGATTAGCATAATTTCCATGAATAAGTCTGGAATCAACTGTCTATTTAGGTTGCTTTCTATATTTAGTGCTCGTTGTATAATTGTGAATCCGACTGTCTCTAAAAAATTCTTTGATTGTAATGGGCCATGTAATTAACGCTTAGAGTTTAACTTCGATTTTGAACACACAGATTGATTGATTGATTGAAGTACTAAACGTCATGATGAAAGCATCAGCAATAGATATTGATGATAGTCAACATCCTTATCATTAAGCAATTGCACAGAATAGATAGGTCAATGTCATATTCTTCTATTAAATTTTTCAATGTATTTCAATATAACGTTGACGAAAGGAATGTTGATTCTAATCTATCATGATTTTAATCACCAGTTGACATGTTTTCAAATTGTTGATTGAATGACAGAATGATTTAGTTTGTGTCCTTCAGAAAAATATAGAACGGTTGATTTCGTAATCTCAGAATCTTTTCGGGGTTGATTGTGGTCTGATAAGCCAGTCATTACTGGAACAAATGGATGCATCGGCTACTACTCTTGCCGTAGAAAGGTATACCGTAGTTACTATCTCATCAAGTCGCGTCATGGCAAAAAGCCGCCAACTTGATTGATAGGTAACATCTGATGTGGAACAACTTTAATTATAAGATGTGCGTGACAGTGTGTTATCAGCTTGTTGTGCGAAATCAAAAGTAGACAATTATCTTCACTTGTATTCAAATCTCCAAATCAAACTGCGATTTTCTACTCTAAGGCGTGCTTTAGCATTTGCTGTTAAATCATTGACTACCCGTTGCTGAAATGATGAGATATCATTAAATTAATTATTGACGATTTCTTATTGTCTTATGGATTGATGTTTTTCATTTAGCAAAGTGATGTGTCACACATTGGAATAATGAACGAGTTCAGAGCCTTCTTATTTCTAAACAGAGTAATGTAAACTAAATGCACGTCACACACTTTGTACATTGTTACTTATTTACCAAAGTGATGTTAAGTAATTGTGAGGTTTCATAAATTGACATGTCTAGTGTAAAAACAGATAATCTTTGAGGCTCATCTCGAATATCATAGTTAAAAATATCAAGTTTCTTCAAGATCTTCAAGACTTTCTTCAGCCACAAAGTAAAAAAAAATTTACATAATATCCGTTCAATGCCTGCAGTAAGTAAATGTACAGTTTGTGAGACTGGATATTGCATTATTGCGAAATATTAATGCATGATTGATTAGTCACTGCAGATTGCAGAGGGTACATTTTATGTACTGTTTGCATTTCGATAAGTACTCTATGAAAGCATCTCTAGACTGCCACGCACATTTCACAAAGTCGCGAGAATTTTGAGGTTCAGCTTTTGAAACGCTGCCATAATCGGTGTAGTATCCGACAAAAAAAGATGTTGATTGTGATCCGAATTCATCTGGTAAAAGCACTACCCTAGTTCTATTTTCCAAATGCGGAAAGGCATCATGACGAATTTCCTCCTGCATCATAATTGAAAATCATATATGAAATAGCACACTAGAGATATCAAATAGAAACAAGTTGCAACACAGTCTCCTCTTTTCTAGTATATAATCTTGTATCTAGTAATTTCCTCTGAAATCGTGACTTACAATAAATCCAACCTTGACATAATGTGAACAGTATTCAACGGCTAACAATTTCTGTGGGAAGATAATATGAAAACTAAAGTGATCGATCGTTGAATACACTTGCGTTCTCAAAGCAAAACATCATCTGTGGGATGACTGTATACACTTTCTTGGGTCTATGAAGTGATGGAAGGTGAGCTCTCTCCTGATATTTTGTTTGGTTTCTGTTTGGTGTGGTCTTTACTAATTAAGTAACTTATATGGAGAGAAATTTCATTTTTATTCAATGTTATTTTTACAATTAATAATATGATTCGTATGACAACTGCACTGTCATCCGCACGCAGTTAATAACTGGGTAGTGTGAGCATGTCAGTCTGATTACCACGAATCTGATACATTCTTCCATACAGCATCGGTACTGTAGCCGTTTCTTTGAAATTGGGGAATATGTTAAACCTAGAATCTAAACTGGAGACAATTGTGATGTATACACACATTCCTACATGGATACTGTACGAATCACACAAGTCAAAAGCAGGTGTTTGTCGTAATATAAAACAATAATACAATTAAAGCAATAGATCTATCCTGAAAAATCGATCATTAAGATGTGAATTTACAGTTTACTTGTTATATCGCATCAGTATTCATAACGGGCATGGAAAATTCATGCCCATTCATCAGTCTGTATGGAATTTGATGAAACATAATTCATTAGTTTAGATGCACGATGAAACATTTATCCATGAATTTCATATCATGCTGAGGATCCTAATATGACAATGGGGGCAATGAGTACATCAATAAAGATGAAGTGAAATTATCACTGTTATCATATCCCATTTCCATGTATCGAAGTGCACTATTCGTGTCGGACGATTCAATTGCCTTCAATAGCTATCTTGTGGGCCTTACAGTCAATTATTTTGTAAATTAGTTGCAATCTACAAGCGTGTAAGCAAGTTTAATTGTATAACTTCACTATCAAAGACACGTGTGTTTCAATACTTCAGTTTCTAGTCTGTGAAACCCTGACGATTGGATCTCGAGAACTCTTGATTCCACTGATCGACGCCCGAACATCTGCTGTAGCGGAAAACATTGAAACTATGACTGATAGTTGACGTCAGTCTGACGTGATCAGTTGTTCACAGACTAAATTTCAATACTGAGAAATCGCTGCCAATAATCATCTATCCTTTCATTATCTGATCAATCGCTCAGATAGTGATAATCAGTGAGATGATGGACATGCTCTTCGATTCAGCAATGCGCTCAGGTGTCGGGAGAAGACTTGCATGTCCACAGGGGAAGTTGTTACGCATATAACTTGCCAATCGACATCGGCAGGTGGAATGCCTGTTCAACGATAAATCCGGTTTCCATGGTATTGCTACTATGATGAAAGGATCATGTTGAGCTCGTGCACTGCCAACGCATGCGACGCTCGGAGATGGACGGCTATATCAAACTCGATGACAATCTTCTCTTGTTTGCGCGTTGAGAAAACTGTAAATCCAAAACAGCTACCGTCGCTTAGACTCTCGTCCACTGACGCTTCGAGCAAATATCTTCGAGCTCGCGCAGCTGGAAGGTGGATTTGGCAAATATTTGTCCTGTCCTCAATATACCGGCGATAAGAAGGCGACGCATCTGAGTAGTTGAAAAATTGAGTACGAAAACTGCTATGACTAAGCTTGACTTTCCTCAGAGAGATCGTCAGAAACGGCGTTTGATTTTGTCTTCGTCCTCGTCTGTGTCTGTATCTCAACTCTATCATCATCACGATTATCTTCAGCAACAAGTGCGTGCTAGTGGAACAGTGATGCACTGGAAATCCCAACCTCTTTATTACCTGCAGAAGAATGAACCAAAGTCATTTATTCCTCTTGAAAATCGGCTAATTGTACGAGGGTAAGAAATGTGCATGCAACAGGAGAGAGCACTAGAATCTAGCTAAGGTGGAGGAGGGATCATTTGCATTTAGTAGGCGTTTTCTTGTAAGCATGTGTCCACTAGAAAAAGCATATATCTGCAGTGAAATCTCAGTACTTGTACGATGATTTGAATTACGAAGAAAGCATATGTTTGATACACCATAGAAATTTGCTCGATGAATTATGCAACAATTCATGTTTGCCTTAGTTCACTCAAGTTTTGGCGTGTAATACACTAATCATTAATTACATCTAAATATGTATTTTAAGTAATTTTGATGTTTTCATGTATACACGAAAACATGATTCGTGAGAAACAGTTTTGCTACGTTTTTACAGTTTTACTATTTTCTAAATGCGGGGTCGTTTAGATAAATGCTGTTCGGTGATTCCATTTCTTTGATCCACAAAGCGGCACTCACTCTTCAGCTATAATTTCTAAGTGCAACATTGCGGTCGCACTCTTCGTTAGGCCCAAATATATATATATATATTTGGGCTTGTACGAGCCCAATAGCAAATATATATATATATATGATGCTAGAGGCAGGATTGCCGCACCTGCCCAAATAATGTAATTCTGCGCAAATCCATAAAAAGTGAGAAAATCTTTGAAATTCTGCGCAAATGCTGGTAAGCATCAGTTTAAGTGTCTACTCACTGATTGATGCTCATTCATAATAAAGATGTCATTCAATCAGTTAGTGATTTTTAATACTCCTCATCATGCCCTAGTCAGTGAGTTAATGAACTTAACTCAAGTGCTTCCTGTTAATGATTTTTATGCTCCAAGATCGCTTTCTGAGAGTGCTTCCCCGTAGAAGGTCCTGGAGTAGGTACTTCGATTGGGCATCACAACAAGAGAAGTGCGGGAAAATACATCGCTTGCATGTACATCAATGTCTCTCAACATGTCTTCTTGTCGCGAATACGGAGAAAAAATATCAACCGCTCGTACAAGCCAGGATAAATGAAAGCGGTAATCAGCTTCATCAACTATTGTGGATTTCATAAACTAGTTTCTGCCATTCCAAGCCGCACTGACGAACTATTGGAGGATGAAACGCAGTATGTCTACGGCTGCCAATGAATGTAATGGTTAGATTGCTCAAGTTAGAGGAAATTTCTATCTAATGCACAGGCGAACTGGCATTACAATCATTGTGATTATCAGCCCCACGGCAAAGCCAGGTTAAGTTCTGATTTACCTGCTGTGCAGTCAAGCTCAGATCAATCATAATTGTTCAAAAACCCGCATTTTTGGGACAGAGACGATGCTTAATAAGCATCCAAATTGAAGAGGAAATCAACGCGGTTCCAATGGTGCCACCAGGACCTCGTGCGATGCCTAGAACGCCCAAAGATTGCATTTGAAAAAATTATAAAAAAACTGATTTTTTAATGATACACGTCATTAAAGGGCTAGCAAAATTGTCCAACTCAATCTGGTAACGTCGCACACAAGTAGAGTACGAATAAGCTGTGTTTTATTTTTTTTCTAGTGCGTCCTGATGCTTCAGACCAACTGCCGTCGTACTCCTTTTTGAATTGCAATATTGTTTCTTCTTGTTTTTCTACTCATTTTTCATTAGACCTACAGTTTCATATAAGTTATTGATTTAGCAGATTTTTTACTAGCTAATGCACCATAAAGATATTTAAGGCATTTTGTCTTTTTTGATTATCAATCAGTGTTAAGGATATTATCGACTTCGAGATGAACACGAGACAAAATATCGATGGACAAAACACTTGTGGTATCAAGGCTTCTCTCCTATTCTTTTCAGGATGCACATCAGGCATCAGATAAAAGAAGTAGGAGGCGATGTTGTCATAAATAATTTGTAAGATAACATCGACGTCGTAGTTAACTAAAAAACACTCTGATTTCGGCCACACGGGATCCTGACAGACAAAATGGCTATCAATCATAGCTTTTTTTGATATACGAGTTTCTCATATTCCAAAGCAACCTTACTGGGTGCACGTGACAAATAGATGAAAACTATGGCTAGTATAGACTGAGTCAAGAAGTTCGAAGACTTAGTTTTTATCTCAATTCACAAAGCAGCAAGAAATCGTGAAATAAATGGGTTGTGGATTGTGGTATGTATACAAGACAAGGCTCAAACACGAATAACGATTATAGCCCTATTGACAAAACACTGCCCATATTGACAGTCCCAAAACGAGGACATATGGGCATATGTAATTTATTGATTCAATTAATTTCAGGTGTTTGAGTGTGCGTTTTACTTATTATCACGTTCCTATGCAGTTAAAACAACTGCGCAAATTTAGCGTGCTTGACATAAAAACTGAAATTTTGTCGTGTGGCAAACCTGATGAAAGGTTGTCTGAATAAACCAATCGAAAAAGATATGACAGTCTTGAATTGCGCATTTTGTAAAATCCAAAAGTTAACGTGGATAAGAGAATCATGCGAAGTAGTGACATCTACTAGAAATGTTCTGCATGAAGGGACATGCGATCGTGTCCACACCCTTGACTGCGCCTCTGCTGATGGGATTTAATTGATGTTAGTGTATAGGTGTGACATGCGATGTATTATTTGATGTTCTAAGAACACTTTATTTACATTCAGATTTTTCATTTTCCATTTGGAAAAATGCTCCTATCATTGACGTAGAAAGTCTTTCATCTTCGTTTGTCCGACAGATGCGTGTATATCTCCATACGCATATGATAAATGATAATATAAAAATGGCTGTGTGTAATAACGACTCGTAGGAGTGTAGTATCTCTGCTTGAATACTCATGCAAGGACTAAAGCAAATGCATGCGCATGCTCACCACAAAAACATGCTTATTATTTACATTTGCTTAATTAATTCATTTGCAGGCCCCTTTAATCCAAATGTGTAATGTTTTTGAAAGGCAATTATCTTTCAACAAAGAAACAGATTCTGATCCGTACACCTATATTCCCAAATGCTGTGTTCGGTTTGCTTATATGCAATATAAAAGGAATCACATGCGCAATAGGCAGAGTTAATCCGCATTATATCTAAAATTAACCGCACCTAGCGGTTCATATCCCTCAATCCCATTCAGCTCTTCCGGGGTTAACAGCGAAGCCACCTTGGTCTCAAAATCTGTCAATTCGGGGATTGAGGCTTGATTTCCTGTGATGGCCCGCAAGCGATTGATCTCCTGAGCCTTCGGCTTCACTCTCGATCTTTCCACCTGTATCTTTCTCCTCAGATCTGGCCAACGTCTTGATGTCCTCGTGCTCACACATGCTACTTCCTTCTCTATATCCAACCAGGCCTTCTGCTTCTCATGATTCACACTATCAGTGTTGATGTTTGAGCAAAGAATCTTCCACCTTGCAATGCAGCTATCTACCAAAGCATGAAGCTCTGCCGGTCGTTCCAGAGATCGCTCATTAGTTAATGACGCCCTCAATGAGGCATCACTAACGAATTTCGTTCCAGAGATCGCTCTCTTAATGATGCCTCAATGAGGCATCTCTAAATTCGTTCAGAAGACGTGTCACAAGATTCAAGATTTATATATTTTTCACTACATCTGGGATGCATGTGACACACAAGACACACAAAAAACAATAACATGAAGGAAAAAAAAGAGAAAATCATTGAAAGTCATGCAAGTTAAGCGGTGTAAATTGAGGTCTGAATACCGGACTGCTTCTGTAAATATGATCTTAAAAAGTCAATGATGGACGGACTTTTGCACTTTACCTGTCGTAATGTCTCAGGCACTTTGTTCCAAAAGCTAATCCCATAACTTCTAACACTATTTTTGCCAAACTTAACACTGCGAACACGTGGCTGCACGAAGACATTGTGGTGAGTATTCTCACTCAAAATAAACAGTTCATCGAATACTAATGGTGCGTAACCAACACTAAACTGGAAGTTTTTAATGAATGATCCTCTGTCACGACTTGCATTCAGCTCAAGTCTTCGTTTTAGCGATAGCTTGCATAAGCCGGAAAAGAGCCATGTGTCACCGAACAGGAATTCTAAGAGCATCAAATTTGGAAACAAGTTCACAAACTGGGTTTTTGAAATCTCTCGCGGCAGCACGAATACACCGATTAAACATCGTATCAATTTTCTTCTTTAGAGAAGCCGATAAAAACAAGAAGAGAATTGATGCATAGTCAAAATGAGGCACTGTATATGTCTGAACAAGTCTCCATCTCATTCTGCTGCTAGTATAATGCTTAAGGCGATTTATACCAGACAACTTCCACGCAACTTTCCTTGAGATTTCTTTCACTTGGTTATCATACTTGAATTCAGAATCTATTATGACTCCCAATAATTTAATACACTTCAAGCTTTCTAAAGTTATGTCATGAGCGTTGAATTGTATCTTCTCTTTATCGTGTCCCAAAGCCATACACTGAAATTTCTGCGGATTTGATGTGAGACCATTGTCTTTAAGCCAACAAAGAATTGCTTGAATGGTGTCCCTTAGACGATCTTGCACCTTTGTCGCAGATACATCCCTTACCCAAACTGTGACATCATCTGCATAAGCAATGACTTCAGCACCTGTAGATCGAATGAATGGAAGAATATCATTAAAATAGACATTCCATAGCAATGGTCCCCACTGAGATCCCTGAGGAATACCTTGTTGTGTTTCAAACCATTTTCCGACACTTTTCCCTGTAATCGAACACGGTTCTTTCTTGATGAAAGATAGGATTTCATGAGTAATAGCGACGATGTTGACAATCCATAGGCTTCTAGCTTTCTTAACATCAATGAATGAGGAATACTGTCAAATGCAGCTGTTAGATCGAGAGATATAATGCCGACATTTTCTCGTAGCTCTAGTGCAGATTTCCAGCATTCAACCATATACAATAGTGCAGACTCAGTGCTGTAGTTCTTCTTATAGGCAAATTGGTATGGCGATAGCATGTGTAGAACATGAGTCGATAATTGCCTTGTCATAACAGTTTCCATAATCTTTGCATGATGACATAGGACAGTCACTGGACGATATCGTGTTACATCAACACGGGAGGCACCTTTAAAAACTGGAGTCCATGCCCCACGTTTTAAAGCAGTGGGAAACTCACATAATTGAATCATGCAGTTGAAAAGAAAACTGAGTACATTGCTGAATTCAACACTCGAAGCTTTAACTGCTCTCGCTGGAACACCATCAATTCCATTTGATTTCCCACATTTAATTTTGTTCTTAATGACATCTTCCACATCTTTCGCTGTTATTTTCGAAAATTCAAATGGTAGTATAGTCCCAACATCTCTACGTATGATATCAATACTCATACAATTTTCATCATCAAGTACGTCAAGTTGTTTGTCGCTGTTTTGTTTGTTGATGTTGCTACCAAGATGAGTAAAATGTTCCCCAAGCTGGTCCATGACTTTCTCATCATCAACTATGTATTGGTTCTCTCTGATCAACAAGATTTTCGTGTTATCCCTAACTTTTCTGCTATGCATATGAGATTCAAAAAGTCGATAAAAGTCATTCGGTTTATCAGAATTACATTTTCTCCTGAAAAACGCAGTTGCAGCTTCGCGATTCAATCTGCGTTCGACCTTCTGCCAGTACATTTTGTTATTCCAGGCATAGCTGTTTTTAACCCTTTTACCATTATCATCTTTTGGAGTTTGATTTAGCCAATGATGCTTCTGGCGACGTGCGTAAGCGATTTTTCCTGTATACCAAGGAACCCTGTTGGGGCGCACATTCATCTCTATCCAAGGGCATGCTCATCCAATATTTCAATGTATATAGAATGAATAAAGTCATACATTTCATCAATCGAATCAAAAATAGAGGATGTGTAGAATACTGGAAGAGCGTCACGAATGTCAGATAGAAATTTCATGGCGTCAAAGTTTTTGAAGGAGCGACATTTAAAATATCTTTTCTCAATCACTGGACACGTGCAATTTAATGCTGCGACAACCATACAGTGGTCGGATAGTCCTGGATCATGAACAACAGCTTCTGATACAAGGTCTTCATTACAAAGAATTACATCCAAACAGGATCCACTTTCGGGACGAGTTGGTTCATTGATCTGGCAATCGATGTTGAATTGATCACACACATCATTCAGCAAATTTTGATGCTGTTGAGTCTGGGTGCCTAGAGCACATAAATTCAAATCCCCAGTAACAAGAATATCTGGTTCTATGGAGCTGGCTAATGTCAAAACAAACTCCATTTCTTCTCTAGCAGTTTTGAGAGATTTAGATGGTCTTCGATATAAACTGACCAAAACAAAGCGTAAATCGATTGCACACACATGTAAAACAACACATTCAATAGCTTCAAAAGCTTTTCCTTTTTCAATGGAACATGGAATTTGAACGATTGGCAAAGTTTCACGCCCATATACAAGAATTCCACCATGTTTTCTTTTACCCTCGCGAAAGGTGCGGTAACCAGAGTGGAGAAGTTCGTTATCAGACGTGCTTCCATCGATTTTTGTTTCTTGAATACAAAGTATATCGTTTGAGCTTGTCTAAGTAGTCATGCTTCAGAGTATTTAGAGGTCTATCTTCCTCTTTTCGTATTGAGTTCACATTTAGTTGACCAATGCATAGTTGCTTCTTGTGCTTCGTCTTGAATCCATAAAGATCAGAAAAGGTTTTCGGCATTATTATCACCAAAATAAGAAAAGTAATCAAACCCATACAAATGACGTGTTAGTTTAATCCAAAGAATTTCGAAGAAAACAGAATGGTTGGGACTCGAACTCTGACCAAACAGAGGCAAACAAAAATAATCACAAAGGCATCATAAACACATTGATCTAGTGACAGCCATCAGGCAGTCTTTAGAGCATCACTATTTCCTTGTGTATCGTTCAACAAAGTTTGCAATGGCGAATATGACCGAAGTTGTGTTGGATTATCACTCGTCAAGATGCTACAGAGAAAGATATTCTCCTTTAGAGATAGGCCATCTGTCCGAAGAGACAATACGCTCTGTTTACCGGTTCAATGGCGTAGAAATGACCAAAATTGCCAATGATCTACAACCCTTCATAAATCAGAACTATGAAAATACAACGTTGCGAGGGAAGCGATTGTCCACAATTGAGCAAGTCATTATTGCAATGAAATTCTATGGTCATGGGTCTTCATTTCGAAACCTAAGCGAGCAGTATGGAGTTGGGATTGGCACTGTTTCTCGAGTTATTCAATCAGTGACAAAAGCTATCCAACAAGCATACAAAGATCTCATCAAATTACCAACGACCCATGGAGAGTGCAGAACTTTATCCAACGAGTTCCATGATATAGCTGGATTCCCAAACGTCATTGGCTGTGTAGATGGATGCCTCATACCCATCAAACGTCCTACAGTTAACGAACATGTCTATGTTTGCCGGAAGGGATATCACGCTATTAATGCTATGTTTGTGTGCAGGCCTGACCTCCGCTTCACATTTGTGGATGCGAGTTTTCCTGAAGCCACTCAAGATGCTGCGGTGTATCGGGAATCCCAACTGAGAGCAGCTTTCATGGACCATCACATTCCTCAGGAGTACCTCATTGGAGACAGCGGATACGGGCTCTCCAATAATTTATTCACTCCTGTTCCCCATCCCGCCTCTGGTGACACTTCTACACTCAACTACAACCGGGCACATCGGAGAACTCGAAATTGTGTGGAACGATCGTTCGGTGTTTGAAAAGCCGATTTCGCTGCATAGACAAGAGCGGTGGCCCTCTCCGTTTTACCCCATCAAGAAGTGCAAACATCATAAATGCTGTCTCTCTTTTGCACAATTTGGCGATTGAAATGCGAGTCCCACTTACTGATCCTCTACAAACTGTTAATGTACATGTAGATGAGGAATTCCAACAACCATCCGAAGATGCACATGCCACTGCAGTGCGGAACTATGTCATCTCACTTCTTTAATGTTAGTAATTGTTTCCATTGTTTTTTTTTCAAATACATGTACTAAAGTAATGAGAGTGAACTTTTGGATTTCTTATATGTAATTGCGAAAGGGTTACATTCCCATGCTACATTGTATAATAGAAACTTCAAACTTATAATTAATGATCTATATAATCAATTAAGTACCGGTATGTATAGAAAATGGTAAATGTATTGTTGATTAATTATACCGGTAGTTATTCGGTATAAGCAACAAGTCGATTGCCGATTCATGATGTAAAGCACTGAAACCAGTGTGGTAACGTACATGCATCCATGTAGCTATATAGGCCTACTTGTAGAAATGCAGAAACCTATTACTGGAAGTATAAGAATGAACACAATCATCATATATACCTCATTTATATTTACAGTAAACACATATTAGAAAAAACAAAAGGAAAAATCAACGCATCAGTCTTTCTTCAACAGTTTCTTGACTTTCATATCATAGTACTTCTTGTGAATGTCTAACACTTCGCGTTGCAACTTCAAATTTTCATTTTGAAGTTGAAGATTTTTGACCTGCAGCGATGAACTGGATTTTCGCTTGATCTTGCCAACGTCTTGATGTCCTCGTGCTCACAAATGCTACTTCCTTCTCTATATCCAAACAGGCCTTCTGCTTCTCATGATTCACACTATCAGTGTTGATGTTTGAGTAAAGAATCTTCCACCTTGCAATGCAGCTATCTACCAAAGCATGAAGCTCTGCTTCGATAAATCGCGGTGATCGTTTCGGTCCTTTGTATTCCATGCTGTCACAACGACTGACAAAGGCGATGAATTGACGCACATGGACGTAATTTTGGATCATCATCGTATTATGATTGGTCTGCTAATCATTCTGTCATTTCTGACGTAAACATGATGCAGGGATGTAGGTCAATCATATTCTTCCTTATGCAGCCTTGGTTTGTGATGAGGTCTGTTTATGAGCGGCTCTTTGGAACAAAATTAGAGAGGCCTCATTGAAAAGTTTAATGCACGCGCTCAATGAGCGGGTTTAACGAGCGATCTCTGGAACAACCGGCTGGACTACTACAATTTGACCTTTTGAGGTCGCGAAAATATTTTGCACGTCAACATGCGAGAAGTGCCTCTACCTCAACTACAGAAATAAATTGCTTTCCGAAGTTGACTAGAATGGAAATTGACTCAAGGTCGCGGCACATCCGGGGGAACTAAGTTGGGCATCAACCACCAATAAAAAAGCTCAGAATTGCACATGTGACGGTTTCTAACCCAATGATGCAGCCGTTGACAGGTGTATCTAAGTGAAGATGCGTGCAATATTTGTGCCACTATTGTGTATTGCATGAAGCTTTACTTCCATTCTAGAGGTTGTATTGTTATCAATTTCTATGATATCGACGCATCTATGCTATAGAAATCGAAACATCGGCAACACATGGAATTCAGATTGACTGTCGCGGTACAGGTTCCTGTTTCTCACATGTCAACGTACATAGAAATCTAAGTGACCTCTAGAGGCATAGTGTCCAGTCCGGAGGTGTAGTTTCTTAGAAATTGATGGCAATAATCATGGATTTATTCATAACTTCCCGCTCACAGTAATCCACTTGAATTTTCTTTTATTTCATATTTGTCTTAATAATTAATTTTCGGCAAAAAATACTGATAAATAGTATATAATAGAAATGAATTGAATGTATAAACTTTAATCTTTTATTATATTTGATTGAAGACCTAGAAAAGTTTATGACAATCTGGGCAGTGTGCACTCAGTTCACTTGCCTCTGCTTCTCAGTGATCTAAACGGCTCCTTTTGTACTTGTACGAATTCTGCTTCTTGGCCTCTTTTAGAAAAAACGTGTGTTATATACTTGCGAAAGAAACTTTCATTTAAGCTTTGGAATAATTGTATGCATTCAATGTAGTATTGAAAGTCGACCGATAATAGATTGCCACTTCAAAAGGTGTCAAGTTTTGCCAACACAGGAAGTTGGCGGCATATTAAAGTTGATTTATTGCACGATCTCTTACACCACTATGCTGATGAGTTAATGATGTTTGATAGTTTTGAAAGTCACTACGATTATATGCATAGTTGGTAAGGATTGTAGCTGAAAATGAAATGAGATTATTCATAATAAGGCAATGACGGATACGATCTCCTTCACGAGGAAGTACTGCCATCGGGTTTATACGTTTCTAACCTAATTCCTTTAAAGGCGAAAGGGCGTTTCTGATCAGCTGCCGTTTCCGATTCCCTCTCCGTTTGAAGTTCTCCTCACGGTGTACCCAATGTTTAGATGCTCGTTTCATTGTTTAGTAATGAAGTTGACATCAATTTGAAATAAAGTGGTTGCCATTTTCCGGCGTAAATTCATACAATGATCGTTTTTATAATTTCAAGTTTTTATCTCATCAATCACTCTTCAACAATCAGCTCAATCTCATTGCTTTCTGTTTTTGACATGTTTAGATTTATTCATCTGATAGCTATTAGAATATTTATCTGCTGAAGTTCATTTTGTGATGAGTTAAGCTTGTCTTTCTATGTCATCAGAAATTTTGACAATATTCATATAAAGCTATCGTTTTGAAAAATAAAATTAAAATTAGTTTAAAAGTCGCCGATTTTATTTTGTAGAATAATTGCATGTTAAAACATATTATCTTTATGTCGGAGAAATACATGTATTTGATATTTTACGCAGATATCATGCTTTTTTGGGTTGGGCTTACATCAGGGGACCGAAAGTCACTAATTACTGGCACAAACATGGACTTCGTAGCATCCTAACGATAATTTAGACTTGCAACCGACACTTGGCGAAACCATCTCAGAATGTTTGTCCATACTTTACTTTAGATCTGCTTCTTTTGAACCAATAATATTTATCGAGAAAGACTTTGATCCTTTGTTCTGCATAGGAACAAATTTCAAAAAATGGCTGACATCTCGCCGCTTGGTCAGTTACGTTAAATCAGAATGCTTTCGTCTGTAGTTTGACTAAACTATCCTATGGTGATGAGTTGATCTTCTTTTGTGACGAATTAACAATGAATAGAGTCTTTATTCTACATTCAAACTGAAAAACATGTTTATCTATGAGTGAATGTGCTTGCTGCAGTGATTCACAATTACAGAGTCGCGACCAAGACGCGGGGACCAGAGATTACATAGTGGGTCGATGATGAATTTGAAATCAAAATCTTGAATTTTGATCATAATCGAATAATCACGACGACGACTCCTCGTTTCCGTGTAATTACGTAAATTAAACTCGTTTATTAGCTGCATATTATACACAAAGGGTTGAAGTCGGCCTGCATTTTGACGCCGTATAGTCGGAATCAGCCGTTCGGGTATGGAGAGGCAGCGGTTCCAGCTCTGATCGCACAATCAATATTCTTAAGCAAAAATGGCATTTGTTATTTTTACCGATCCTTCGTCTTCGACCAGTACTCGCCCAAAGAATCTTTTTCTAACCATGAATAGAACTCAGGTCTGTGAGGTGCAGAAGTCAACGTTGTCCCAAAGTCCATTGCATCAATCACTTGAATAGTAGTATTCCTCAACATTATACAGTACGTTTCATAAAAAGTGGATCATCCTAAAATTTGACTAAATAAAACATAAGTATGATACAGAAAGCATTTTTCATGTTATTTCATGTCCCTAATATATTTAAATGTCCTTATATAATCTGATGAGCTATGATACAGTAACGGTTCTTAAGAAGCTAATATTTTGTGGCCCTACCCTTATTGTCAATGACATTACCAATTCGTCTAGGCATTGATTCGATGATATCGTTGATTTTTGACTGATCTAACTTTCTCCACTCTCTTTTTAACAGTGACGTAAGTTGTGATACGCCATCTGTAGGTAGCAGTGAACGACGAACGTTACGTTTTAGAATACTCCATACATTTTCTATGGGATTCAGATTAGGAGAACGAGCTGGCCAAGATAATGTGCTAAGCCCTAATTGAGACTTGCATAAGTTGACTCTACTACTCCTGTGACACATAGCATTATCATCCATAAATAACCAAGTCGATGGATCACCAAGTTGATCTGTCATTTGGCCAATGTTCATTCGTAAAACATTCACATAGCGTTCAGAATTCATGGTTCCTTGCTGTATGTGAGGTTCAGAGCGGCCATTGGTCCAAATGCCAGCCCAAATCAGTAGAGTCGCACCACCTTGTAACCGGGGACGATGTAAATGTCTCGGAATTTCCTGATCAGATTTTATCCATAATCTCAATCGACCATCACTATCCTAGCAAGGCTAGGTTCTAGCAAGTTCTAACAAGACTGACACTTTGCCTTTTGTGAATGCGATCTCGTTATTGTTCATTTGTGCTTTGTATTGTTTTCAACCGGTAAGAGATAGATTTCTAGCTGAAAGCAATCAGGAGTGCTGCCAACACCACCGCAACGAAGTCAGGAAGCTATGGAACATGAAGTCCAGTTAATCACATGTAGCAGTTACATTATTGTTGATGAATAATGGTGCTATACTGGCTCTGATTGACCGATTTTCTTTATTTTTGTTTTGCTTGATAGCTTTTGGCTTGTAGAACAACATATTACATAACAAAGGAAACAAATGTAATTTTATAAGAGTGAGGTATGATTTTGTGTAACATTGCTAAATGAAGATCAAATTATCTACTACTTTTTTATCTATAACAGGAAAACAACTCAATATTCATGCTTGAAATTTCCAACAATGATACTAGTAAGCACAACTGACATATCTTCCAAATTTCAGAAAAATTCTTTCAAGTTTGGCGGAGTTAGACAAAATTGAAGTTAAGGCGATGTTTAAGGGTGATCCATTTTTTATGAAACAATCTGTAGTTTTTCTTACAAGCAAGTCAAGTTCTTTCAATCTGACGTGAATTGATCGATAAATCTCTTCTTACCTTGATGTTACTTGACTTATGCTTAGCATTGAGCCACTGAATTTCTCAGTGACTTTATTTGCTGCAAAAGTAGGCCTACATAAAAGTAAAGAAATCAAAGGTGCGTTGCAAAGGCCAGTGTCTTGTGTATGACTTTCAATGTCAGCTTAATTTTTGAAATCGTTGGTTACTTTGGTCTTTCACTCGATGCGGTTCATCACGCAAGTGACAGAGACTTCATGAATTACACTGACATTGATAGTCCTATACAACGAACTGACTTTTGTAACACACTTGTGACTAAATGTTTACATGTAGGCCTACTTTGGAAATGGAGGTTAAAAAAAGTCAGCATCTTAATACATAAACAAAAATGGTCGTGAGATGTTTCCCGTATCCAGTTGTGGGTCGCGAAAAAATGTAATTGATAATCCCGGAGTTGTAATTTTTGGGATCACGAAATCCCGGGATTAGTTTTTCAAAATCTCAAATTCCGGGATTGCAATCTCTATCGAGGTCAGAAGATTTCGAATCTGTGATCTGTAGACGGGGACACTTGTCTTCACCTGTTCACAGACAATGGCAATTTCGTCGCGCTGTAGTTGCTGACGTTTGCGTCCGAAAGGTGGTCGACAAGACTTTTAGAAACTCGTCAATAATGTCAGGAGACGGGGGAAGTTATGACATGCTCACTGCTCAGTAGTATGAAGTAACGAACCTCTAATCACGAATTACTTCATCTAGTAAACAAACCATACTGTTTCCTCGGCTGACCAAGTGAATAAGTTTAGGAGGCCTAATCAAATAATTGTGATCCTACGTTTAAACTTGATAAGAATGAATAAAGGATAAAAGAACTTTTTGGGTTGTGCAACGATTTAGGAAACGCACTGTATACACGTAAGCAACTCATGTTGGCTTTTCATAGATAATGCGATAAAATCGCTTCTCTGCGTCTATCGGAATTCACTTATGTTGGTGTGTCTTTCTCCGAATCTCACCAGAACATATTCATCTACCAAGATATACAAAGGACGCCGCAATGTTTTGTTGAATGTCTACTCAAATGCACCTGACTTTCGTCTTGCGGGCAATAATTTCCAAAAGGTATTAAGCATCAATTTGAAATCTATCTGCGCTCTGTTGCTGGACCTTCAAACTGCCTTTTACTTATTAATTATTTTCTGAATTATGAGTTATTTGCGTGCCAGATCACAAATTATGAAATACGTTTCAACTCAAGTTCTCTAATATGAATCTTCCCGATAAGCTTTTAATCTCATGCTTCAACTACTTAATGAAGATAATAGGCAAGAGCGATTCTGCATTTAGAACACATTTTCTTACTTTAGCCAGTCGCCCGTTGCACCTGTCGTGCTTCCAAGAATATGCTCTCCTCTTCTCCAATAAAAGTGAATAAGAAAAGTTAAGTTATATGTGTGGCTAGGACCTGTAAGTTATCAAAGCTTGTGGATTATTAGTAGTCATTAGGATATTTATTGTTATTTCTTGTGGTACTCCAGTCGACATGATTTTTTGTTGCACGTTTTGAGAGGGATGCTCCATTTATTTCTATTCCTACGGCGTTAAGAGCAAATAACATTTTTTATTATTTCAGCTCTTTTTGCATCATTCAATCTGGAAAATTTATCTGCATTTTCGTCTGTCACCTTGTGTTTGTTTTTCAGATCTCATAAACTAGTTGTAAAAATGAGATTATGTAAATCATGAAATAATGAATTAATGCGGGTATTACTTACGTGTATGTGAATCCGATTTTCTTGTTTTCATAAGATTTCAAATCTGACAAATCATTGTTTTCAAATCAATGTTTTTCTTTCTGAAGGAGACTCAGAATGGCAGAATAATATTCTATAGCCAATTAACCATGATGGCGTTGAAGTTGAGCTCTGAACTACTGTGAGTCAGTTAAGTGTCTCAAGTTTTGAATAGGAGCCGCGATGATATTTTTTAGCTAATTTTCGCATCATTTGTCATGTTCGCAAAATATTCTCATACAATGAATTGCGCACGGTAGTAAGACATTATTTAAAGAACAATGCAGTTGATCTTATTTTTGTCATGTATTGTATGAATTAGGTCATTTGTCTTGTCAAAAATGGTGCGCATCCGGAGGAAGACTTATTCCCATGTGTATTTCATATTGCTATTCAAAATATTGGATATCGACGTTTTTTACAAAAGCTATTTCTGTCGTAGAATTATTCCGTATTTGTATTCATTGTGAAAATGACAGTTGAACGTTTTATGGCATAAGATGAATAGAGAAGTTGAATTTCCGAGTTACCTTGTTTCATGCATTCATAGCACTTCATTCCCACGATGGAAAGTGACTATTGTGAGATAATTCAGAAAATGGTCCGAAACAAATGGACTGTCACAAACTTTGATTGATAGTGAGCATTCATGAGTGATGTAAGAATTTCTATTACGGAGAGAAGTGTCAGGAAACATACAATTAGTCGTTATTTACTCCATTGTTCCTGTAATGGTGTGTGTATGTTTGCGTATTCCACTTACATAGTTTGGGAACTTCCCTGAGGTAGTAATTTGCGGATGTTCTGTGTAATTGAAAGTTTCCGTTTGACCACTTTGACCATTGAAAAGTGAATTATAACTAATCACGGAACATCCTTATCTTCTTAAACGACATGGGCTTTATTAGAACATTGGCGCCCTTTAACGTGGGAGCAAGTATTGAGATTAGAAGTCTCACGAAGCAGTAACGGGAAAGTGCTCAATCTGAGGCTGTGCTGATGTACTTTTGTCCCCACCGCGCGGAACGTTATCGTAGTTCGGTGACAGAATATGGAACGATCACGTCTTGAATTTCCCACTTTACGTTCGTTCACCGACCATTGAAACAATGAGCGTGCTGTGGCGTAGTGCGTGCGGGTTACATTGTCGCAGCCACGGACGCACGCCTCGGTGACTGAACTAACTACTATGGTCAACCAATCGTGAGGTACCGACAGAGAGTGTATCTTTGAAATTTCACGGGCTTTGCTTTTAGGCTCTAATTAAGATTTGACTCGCTGACATTGGTGACTGTCCACTCTTGCTGTGAAGTGATTTTGTGTAGTGTGTTGAACAGCAGCGCGCCCGGCATTGGCATTTTTATGCCCACCGGAGAGGAAGAGGATTCCAGTGTCAACTTGGAATCTCTTCACCGAAGGAAGATGGAGATTGCCTCTAATTATTCGGCTTCACCGGTCTCAAGACTATCGATAAGCCGTCCACTGCCATTCGACACTTCAACAGAACGTCTTTACGCGTCGTACGATGGTGACATACGTCACCGCAAGTCAAACAAAGGTCGCAAAGAAAGACTCTATGATGTTCTGTACATCAAATCCAAAACTCTTCATGATAGGTGAGTTAAGCCTTAGGCCAAAGAAGAAGTTGGCCATTCCTGAAGCAAGGAACTGAGATCCAGCCACTGCCAACTGTGTTTTATTAATATATTTTTTTTTACAAGGTCCGGTAATTCTTTTTCTTCCACTCCCAATCCAAACTGTTAAATTTGTATACTTTGCTAGTAGTTAATGTTGTTGACTTTGATATGTATCCGCCGCGCTTCAATTCCGTCAATTTTTTATTTTTAATTCATTTGTTCCGTGTTGTGTCTCTGTGTTTATTTTTGACTGCATTCACCATACATTCGATATTTGTCCTTGTGGAAGAAAGCCGAAATATCGGACCTTGTAATAAAAAAAAAAATATACATAATTCCTGGAAAGCCAGTGGCAATTCTCGTATCTAGAGTTAAGCCTTCTTGAAAAATTGTCAAAAATCTTGATTAGAAAAAGATTCGGATATTCTTATAGCTTAGTGAGTCTAAAGTAAATGCTTAGTGAGAATAACAGGTGTTTACTCTAATAGGCTTGACTATAAACAGGCTTTATTCTAATATCCTTCTTCATGTTTGTTCATATTTCATTCCTCACACTCAAACCAGCTTTCCCATCTTAATATACACATGCCTACGTTCCTTTCTAGGTGAACTGCTTCTATCCCTAGTGTGATATGTGCATGTACATGTATGTACTGAGGAGAAAAAAGAGAACACGTAAAAGTCAAGGATGAAAATCATCAAGTCATAGTCCTTATGATCTTGCTTCGATCAACGGAGGCCTCGGTTCTTTTCGGTTCCTTGGCTTTGCACCTTACCAGCGCAACAGATATCCTTCCACAAATGGAAGCAATGGCTTCGCAGACAGTCACCCAGGTCTGTGTTGCGAGTCAGATCCCTAGGCGCGTAACAAATTGCATGTCTTCGTCGCCCATAGCTCCATATGCTGTCAAGCAAAAGGGGGGGCACTGCCAATTTAACCCCCTGCATTTCTCTATGTTGGCGTCAAGTCTACGAGCTTCTGCAACTCCTGTGATATGTTAGACAGTCATGCTCGCTCATGCTAAATTTGATAGATTGAGCGGACGTACGACCGTCACTTCAATCGCTACTTTATGTACTGATGTATCGACTATTTTATCAATTGCCTCAGCAGGTGGGAGGAAGCCTTATAATTAAGCCTCAAATATTTTAATTCTAAGCACTGTCATTGCGGCAGTTATGCAATTTTGCAGGTCATTGAAAAGTTCCTTCATACCATCAAATGCTTATTCAACACTTATTCAAAAAATTCACCAATTAGTGGATTTCAAAACATAGCTGAATCTTGAACTTTTTTGGGGATTGTTGCACCATATACTTGTATATATTGAAAATTCTGATTTATCGTGAGGCTTTTACTGTCTTTTTGATGTTTGATGATTTGAACGTGCTTCGCCATGGGCCTAGTTTAATAGAATTTGATATAAAATTGATTTGCAATGTTTTAAGATTTCAAATCCATATAATTCTAGATGATTTTGAAATTTGAATTATTTTAATCGTTGAAACTCCATTGGTTTGAATTTCCATGTCCACATTTGACTGACTCAAGTTATATCGACTGTGCAACTCCAAGAAATGATGATCTATCATTATTACTCTTTTATTAAGCAGATCGGATTCCCGTGCCTCCGCAACACACCATCCTTTGATTCAATTGAATTTCACGGAGTCCGAGTCACGAGCTGCCAGGTCAGAGAGGAAAAATTGCTCGAATCTGAGGATTTTCTTAATTCTCTTTCTCGAACTTGACATCTTTGAGGGAACTCTTCTATGTCACCATATTCATTGATCTGATCAATGGCCAGGATGATGTTGCTGGCACAAATCAGCTGAAGTGCGTCTTCGAATTACGATAACTGGATTCCGATGCACCTCGTAGAAAGCAGCAAGTTCAGAACGATCTATTTGGAGCAGTGGAGTAATAACTTCAACTACTCGTGTAGAAGTGAATTCAATCCGATAATGTATGAGTAACAAATGAAATTCAAGCTTTAAAATTCATTATGAAACGGCATCACTTTTATATCAAAGTCATTTAAAACCCGGTTCGTGCCGGAGCACGTTCAAAGGATCAAAAATCAAAATGTCTTTATCTGGTATTTATGTTATACGTGCATCCGTTGTCTAATTCTAGAAAACTGCAATACGACAAAAGTTGTTGCATGCCACAAAACAGAATTAATTGAGTCATGAACATGAGCTTGTATGGAAAATGTACTTGCGATAACTGTAAATGCCAGTTTACTTTATGAAAGGTCTTAAAGTTTCGGAGTTTTTTCTTAAAATAATCAGCAAACCAAGAGACGATCCCAAGATATATTAATCTTCAATGACTCACACTAGATTTAATGTACATTGACGATATTGACAGTTTGTTCAAAATATGTAAAGTTTTGAAGTTTGCCGATGATATCCGGTTATATGCTCCAATAAATATCAGTGATGATAGTGACTGTGTTAGGAAAATGCAGCAAGATTTGTTCAACTTGCAAGACTGGTCGAACTAATGGTCAATCAAGATTAATTTTAAAAAATTTTGTTCTATTCATTTTGGTCGCCAGAATCCCAGCTACATGTATCAGGTTAATGGTTTGAAGCTAAAAACGGTTGTTGAAGTTTTAGATCTTGGTGTGTTGATATGTAATACCCTTAGTCCCACTAAGCAATGTCACTGTGTTGCCAATCGTGCTCGAAGATTGTTAGGCACTTTTAGATTGGCTTTTAAATCTCTGGATAATCAGACGATGTTACTGCTGTACAAGGCTTTTGTTCGACCTCATTTGGAGTATCCGTGTTCCATTTGGGCTCCGTATTTCCGGAGAGACATAAATTTACTCGAAAGTGTTCAAAGGCGATTTACTAAAGGGTTATGTGGTCTTCGAGAATTATGTTATCGTGATCGTCTAGACTCTCTAAGATTGCCCTCACTTTGTGAAAGACGCCTATGTGCAGATTTGGTATTTGTTTTTAAACTATTATGTGGTTATTGTAATGTTGACTCTGATCTATTTTTCACCATGTCTGAACTTACACGAAATCGCTCGCACAATCGGAAACTGGTGCAAGGATCTGCTCGCCTCCTACTACGGCACAACTTTTTCACAGTACGCATCATCTCGCAGTGCCAACAGTCACTTATTATATTGAACATGCTTAAACATAAAATTTGAATATTTTATCCAAGTTTTAAGAACAGCTACTATAAGCTTGTCAAGATGACTTCCACGCACATTAAATTTTAATTGTATAAAACAACGTCAACATTTCTTTTTTCTGGTAATAACTCTGCGATTATCGCTAAACCTCGCCTATATCAATCCCTATCCAGAAACCTCGCCGGGGCTACGTTTAACTCGTATAGACAATTCCGAAATCCATGGGTGGAGAACGTTCGGGATTTTGTAAGCTCTAATTCAGAATGACCATTTTATCAAGTATTTCGAAATGTGCTGGTGTCGACATGCTAGCCTACCACTACATGTTTTTTTACATTTGAACAGGAATAGTAGAGAATATTTTCCCACAGTTGTGAATAGAATCATGAATAGGGTTCAGCCACCCAGTGGAGAAGAGTTTATAGCAATCTGATCTCTGCACCGTACTTCCCGTCGCTTCAAATTAATTGTCTCGTTTGTCGGCAAAAGGTTTTGAAGTACCGCCAAAGGCTGCGTAGTTGAATATGAGTTAGCCTCACTCTCCCACGCTCCAAAGTCGCGCCGCCGGTGCCAATTACAAGTTCACATACACCTGCCGCTCAAAGATGAAACCATTGTCATAATAAATTTGATGGAAAAATTTGTTTCAGTCTGCTGATTTAAAATTTGATCAAAATTTCGAAAACATCCCACTCGTACAAGGACGTTTTCTTTGTTTAGCACATTCGTTCTAATACAGAATTTTTAAGTTGATCTTGAAGAATCAAATGCATAGTCATTTAGAAAATCTCTTTTCGCATAATATTCCTGTCCTAAGTTTGCACATCCAAGCCAGCAGGGTAAAACTCCTCACATGCTACGAATAAAAATGTGTTAAACAAGCAAAAAAGTGGGAAAAAAGCTTCGCTGAGACGAAGTAGCAGAAAGATGTTGAATCCGAAAAAGCTTTTTTTATTATTTAGTTTTTGTAAAATTTGTCAGTTTACAAATTCATTTTTCATGAAGTTATCTTTTCAGCCGGCTTCGGTTGTTTCATTTTCTCATCCCTGATATGTTTGTTGTTGATTCTGTAAAAGGATTCCACCACTTTAATAGTCACATGAATAGAAAAGGTTAGAGAAATGTCACCGCCTCTTTCTTTCAAATTGCAGTCTATTCAGAGAAGTTACTTAAAAGACAATGACAGCTGGTGGAGATATTGACTTAGATGTTATCGAGAATTGTTTCATGAATTACGCAATGCCTTTTCGCCATCTAATGATGGTGAAATGCGATGAGAATAAAAGCAGTAAAATGTGATCCGCTTTGATCTTTTTTCATGCACGAGCGCTTCTATTTTCTCTTCAACGGCATGCATTATATGTTGTGCAATTTTTTTCTTATCTGTTCTTTTTCGTTTTTCTGACACTTAAGTATCCTTGTCATCCTTAGCAATACTCCGCATTATGCATTAAAAATGAATGTAAGATACCACAAACAATGAAAGAATTTAGATTGCACGTCAAGCATGTGCGGTTGACCCCTGCAGTGTCAATCAGATCAATTTGTTCATCGAAACAAGAATTTCTTGTTTGGCGCTGTTTCTGCACATTGTCAACTATTTCCTTAACTTTCTGAAGATCAGTTTTTAACGCACGATCGCGCATGCTTGTGTTGGTAATGATGGTATAAAATGTTCGACATCTCTGGGTGGCCTTCGCATAAATTTACCCGATGCAGTCCATTCAAAGACAATTCAAACGAATGAAATGATATTTTCAATTCGAAATTGGGCATCATTCTCTTGTTGCAGTTCGTCTGTCCGAATAAGCGCATAAAACATAAGTGCGTGATGATTGCATTATATTCATCGACAAAATCATTCAATAATAAGATATACCACAATATAAGATTCCACAATATATTTCAGCCCTATGACCTCAGGTTTAAAGATTCAGGTAAGCAGAGGATGACATTTTTCCTTAGATAGTGAAAAAACGTAAGCGGGTACGTAAGTGTCGGCTCCTTAATTTACAGCATGCATTTAATAAAATTCAGAATTCCTCAGAAGACAGGTGAACGCTTGAAGGTCAGGAAGGTTTGCGCATATCTGTTATTAAATGCCTACTGTAAACAAAGGAGTTGACACTCACCTACACGCTTGCGCTTTTCATTATGAAAGTCTGTTAACCAATCCTGTTATTGGTCCTAAGGTTGGAACATATCGTCGACAACATTATGTAGAAAATGTCATAGAAAAGTAAATGTAGAATTTTCATTTGATGGAAGAGAGTTGAAACTTTTGTCTGTGCCTCCAGGTTGATAATATCGCATTCCTTTTATGTAACATGTTGTTATTGTGTTATGTTAGTATGTGATATTTTTTCGTTAGGCATAATGAACAAAATCGTGTACCACCTTTGCCTTTCTTGATTTTTTCAGCATTTCTCTTTTTGACTTAGCGAGATTTACCATTTTCGTTCAAATACCAAATGTGCTCTGTTAGAGTTGCTTCATTTATGTATTGATAATTGGATAAATATTTTTTGTGATCGATTATTGAATCGTAATTTAAACTCATCTTCTGTTTGACAGATATATGATTTCGTTTCATTTTCACTCATGACCGTAGCTTGGCAAGCAATGCACTGTTGCAAACATTCACCATTCCATTCATAGTATTATTTCGGCAGCTTCATTTTCTCAATTCTTGATTCTCATTTTCTTTTAAAGTCAGGAATCTATTGCTGTGCTGTTTAATCAATTAACCCATGTTCTGCATGCAAATGTAACTGACTTTCACAGTTTCCGCTGAGTATTTTTTGTTACAGATGTTTTTTTAGAAAATGGATATATCGATAAATTGGAGGAATTTTCGCTCAATGCTTGTTTTGAACATGTTGATTGAACAATACTATTTTCTTTATTCGCTTTATTCCTGTATTACCATTTTGATTATATTTCAATGTGCTACAAGGACCACTTCTTTCAAAGCATTTTCATAAATTTGCTTCACTTATTCAAATTGCGTTTTATCAGATGACATAAGTGTCGTCGTACTTCCATCATTTTTGGTTCATTGTTTATGATTGTTTGGGGATTCTTTGAGTTTTTGTGAGGTACATTGTCGTGGTTATTTGGTTTAGCATAAGATCTGAAGTTCCCGTGACTAGGTCGAAATGAATATCCAGAAGTTCCGTTGTTTTTATATGGCATTCAACTGTGATTTTAAAGTTATGTTTTCCAATAATCTAGAATTAGAATCAAAATCCACGAAGACCCCAAAAAATGTTTTGATTTGCGGATTAGTGCAAGGATATTGCAGCCTCGGACTTCCGTTGCATACTGGCGTCAAATGATCAGCGATAATATATCTATGTCTGCACTGTGCTCTGTCTCAATGTAATGTCTGTCTCATGACGCCCACGTAACGTAATTAAGATTGAAAATAAAACAGAAGTGATAAAAGAACATCGGTGCAGACGACCCCTGTCTACCTATCTCTCATATCAGAATAAGTTGAAAAGCCCGCACATCTATTTAAGTTCTCGCGAGAACTCAAAGAGCTTTGTTTTTGTTTCGGACAATATTTTTTGGACAAATTATCAATTTGCAATTTTTTATTTTGCTTAGTAGTTCTTTTAAAGGACTAATGAAGAGCTTTAAAAGTTCTTTTAAAGGACTAGTGATTTCTGTCTGAATGCTCTTTAATGATATTTTCACGATGGATTGGTTTGCTATTTCAGACTATTTTATGTAATTGAAAATCATTGATTAGATGGAAAATGTCATGCCTTTCTGCCTAAAGATCGCTAGCAGAATGCTCAGTATCCAAATCTTAATAAATTTTTTGATTAAAGTAATTTTACTGAGTATTAGATCATTTTTGTCAAAATTACTCGGATAATCAAAGTGGGCAACCTCTACGTAATGGATAAAGGATGGCTATGCAATTCTCAGGGATATAGAGTGAGAAATTATTTGATGGATCCCGGGGGCTTTAGCCCGAGATTTCACGATCAATAGATTGTAATTCATTAGAAACTTAAAAATCTGAATGTTTAACATCCTGTTAGATTCAAATTTAGATTTCTGTCTATGAATGAATTGATCTAAAGCATCTATTTTCCAATTCATGAACGGATTCTCAAGCTGAAACGACGGACAACGGTTCATGGCTATCTGGCATTGTGAGAATCTTCTGTGAAATTGGCGGACATGGAATGGTGCATTATTGCCCTCCAATGCGGAGCAGAAAGTGCATTTCAAACTGATTTCAGTCATTTCCATGAATTCCAAAGTCGTCGAGAGTGATAAACAGTTACAGTGTATGTTTATGCCGAGGACTCAACAACTCTTCATGCTTTTAAGAAGTTCATAATATAGAAATTATAGCTATCTGTCGAAGGCCGAAATTGGTACGTCCATGCTAATGCCGTAGTTGGCATCATTGTCCGCTGAATTACATTGAAATTGCATTGTGTTGAAAACTACGTTATTGTCCGGAAAAAGCATTCTTATGTCAAATCTCCACAGAAATTTTGCAATAGTCAGAATTTTGGAGCAAAGCTTTCAGATGTCCATATTTAAAACATGTATTGTCACTTAGGAGTCATTGTTTGTAAGCATCGCCATAGATCTATTGTTTTTGTGGCCATCGTGGAGTAAGATGATTTTTTTGGTTTAAAATTTGGCTTAATGGCCCTTCTTCCGCGTAAAAACAAGAAATAAAAACAAACAGGCCTCGCAGCGTCATAAAAAGTAATAAAATTTCTGTAATTTTTCGATCATTTCGAGGTAAGCTTTACTTTTACTTCTCTGCATGTTTTTTACAGAATCAAATTATAGGCTATTATCTATTTTATTGTGAAAACACATTTTGAAATATTTTCATTATTGAAAGCATGAGTGCCCATTGTTGCTAGACTTTTGCTCCGATTTTTATCAGAAACGCGTGCCTGCCTGACATTGATAAGTTATCATCCATCAAGTTAACGATTATTTTGTTATATTTTTTAAATTATTATGCAGCTACTAGTCAGAAGATGTTGTTTTTTTATATGATTTTTTAATATGTTACCGATTGGATATAGAAGAATACAATTTTTGTTCCCTTAAATTGTTAGTTTTTAGAGTGTCATAATATGATACGAGTCATATAGATTATGACCCATGTGTATTTTTGCAGGAACATGTGGTTAGATATGCGTTAAACGTCCATGTATCATTCCGTATGGTCATGACATTTTCTAAAATTGGTCATAAAATTCATAAATAAAATCCGGAATCGCTGGGAGGCCTGAACTAACCAAATTTGTAAGCAACCCAAATTTTCGCATAGAGACTTGATCACGGGCAAAACCAAATTAAAACCAAAAAATCACCATAGATTTCATCTTTATCGGGTTAGAATACCAATAATATCCACTTCCATTGGACATAAATGCTGCGCGCCCTCGGATATCTTCCAATTTATGCCCTCGACAAGTTGCTATAATTCCTATATTAATGCCTGTACCATCATGAATTAAAAACCATTTATGATGTAGCCCATAGATGTCGATGAACGAGTAATAGCAATGAAATTATTATGTTTTAGATATGTGAAAGCGGAGGGCATAAATGGGAAGTTGTAGGTCTATTGAAAATACTTTGAATTTGGCGCGCAAAAATTGGAAATTTCTGATTTATGCCCGGCAACCTTGATAGAATCCTATGATGTGAAGGCATGAATGGATTTTAAGTCAATTCGGCCTACCTGGGATTTTTACAAATGTATATATCTGAATAAACTACTAGAAAATTATATGTAGATTTTAGTCAGCCAAGTCATTCAATCATCGATCCATGGGATTGCCGACATAAGGATTTCCGTTGTCATTTTATTTGGTCAAATCGAAGATGTCGGATTGTTTGTTATCGATCGAAAAAGAAATCATCGGATGCAGTAAAGAAAAAATAGTTCAACGCAAGACGAAACTAAAAAGAATGTCACACTCAAAACACGATTGAATTAAGTCAGAACCATCAAGTCCAAGCATGTTTGCACTCCACAATGGAAGAGCTCATAGAATCCGTATAGGATTGCGAAGACACAAAAGCGGATGCCGATTTAATAAATATGGATTGCAGATTCCTTCAATAGTGAGCGTGCCTTCTGAAAAAAGAAGACACGTCTGCACTTCCGTATCGGTGTCATAATTTCCATATTTTCTGAAAAATAAAGTATTGCTACAAACGTGTTGCAGTGCTCTAATGTTTGTTAGCCATATTTGATATGGTGTCCGATAGTTTTGACACCCGACCTCTATGGATCAATGACAAAAAGCATAACATAGTTATAGCTGTTATCTTGAGAATGCATGCGTGCAAGTTACTAAGTTCATTATTTGTTGATGAAAAGAACCAGATCAATTTGTTTCATTCATGCAGAAGTTGTAAAAATTTTCATAATCCCTTTGTTTATTAGGAAATTGTAAAACAGATTCCCCATTTTGTCCTTTGATGCAGTCTGAGTAGGCGAAAATTCAAGAGTAAAATCCACGTGAAAAGCAGCAAGACTTAGTCCTTAGTCAACTTATCCTTCGTTTGCTGTTCAAAACAAATGTTTGTGATCCTCAGGCGGTCTTTGAGTTTGCTTTACATTGGTTGTTCTAGCTTGTTTTCCTATCATTGAAAAAATGTATTGCTGAAGCCAGCTGTAGTGATGAATACGCGCATAACGATAATATTCTCTCTGAGATGAAAATGTTGCCTGATAGGTTAATTGATAGTGATGAGTGCAATGTACGTTTTAATTTCATTTAAATTATCACTGCTGTCATTCCTTTTCAATATCTTAATATCAAAGTTCAAGTGACCTAAATTAACCGCTTTGGTCCGCTAACTATCACCACATATTTTTAATGACACTTTCATACACTGGATTTGAGCTTTTTATTAATTCTTCTAGCTCATCTTTCACTTCAGTAGTGGACTTTGATATCTTCAGACTTACATCACATTAGTGGTTATTGGTATTTCGCAGGATTTCCAATTTTGTTTCACTTAGCGAAATCTGAATGTAAGGAACCACTTTGATGCACTGTCGTGGCTTCAATGAAGACGAAAATTCATAATCATATCCACGTGCTGCATTCGTAACCAAATTGGTATCGTCATGGCTAGGTGATGCACTGTGGACAAGTGAGTCTTCAATACTTCACTTAAATTTGCATGATTATGAAGTTAGACGACATAGGTTCAAACATCTTGAAATAGTGACTTATCTTTCAGTTCAGGACCTGTATTTCTTGGTTATGCTGAGAGCCTAAATCGTGATGGTATTGCTGAATCATTAGCACATTACCGCAGCACAGCATCATCAGTTTCCTCATTAGTGAATGACATCTGAGTAGTCACTTTTTCTAGGTAAATAATTAATCAATAACCAAGGTTGAATGACAACATTAAGTGTTGGTGACATATTGATACGTATAAACAATCACACATGGTTATCAGAAATCTACTAACAGGATTGGTAACATGATGAATACGAATAAATAAGACTGACAGCTTGCATGTAACTTATGAGCGCAGTGTAGTCACAGCTTCAGCATGATTGTACTGACATCAGATCACAGACGGTAATTCGAGAACCTTGGCAACGACTTCAGATTTTCTTTAATTGATTTTTAGTATTCATTTATCTCTCTTCAGTTGTATTTTTTAAGAAAGACATTTTTTTGCTTTTTCAGAAATTTCATAGTCGATACCAGAGATTGAAGACTGATTAACGTTAGCTTTTATATGCGTCAAATCATTTGAAGCGAATCTGTTATCAAATTTCGTCGTCCCATGGAAATTTACAATCTGCATGTCTTAGTTACGATTGAGCATCTGGCGGCGGCAGAAGGGAAACATAGAAGAGCGGGCAATGTCCTCCCATCAAGTCAGATGGATGAATGAATGAGATTTTTTTCAACTTAAACTATATTTATTTTAATTGAATAAATGACAAAAATTATACTATCGTTTAAAACGCATTCTACAAAGGCATGATAAGAGTGTGTTTGTGGAAAGTCATGTAAGTAACACACAATGTGGCTGGTGAACCACTTTTACAGCCGGTCACGAGAGAAACGTTCGAATATCAGACTGCTATAATAGGGGATGAAGTATGCTTGGAAGTCTGCGCGAGTGGTCTTTACGGCAATCGTTCCCATAGAATATTTGTGGATATCAGAATCTTCTCTCCACATAAAACCTCAACACCTGAGCATTCATCAAGTGCCCTTCATGAAAAGGAAAAGCGTCGGCAGTATGAAGAAACGATGCGAGAAGTAGAGTTTTCTCCCAATCATTTTTCCTCATCTGGTGAATGTGGAGCCGCAGCGAGAAAGGTGATAAAAAGAGAAGCACATCTCCATTTGAAAAAGAAAACCGCCTATGCCGATGAAGTGGCATGCATCAGTTTTGTGTTAGTGCGGGCCATGGAGATGTGCCTCAGGGGATAACGCTCAAGGCGAGTACAACCAGCCAACAATACATCATCGGTCCCTGCCTTGGTGGTCAACGTCGAGAAACAAGAGGAGTTTGAGCTTGTCTTTCACTTTCACTTGTCTTTTTTTCATACTTTTGTAGAATGTGTTTTAAATTAATGAATGAGATTGCATGGATGCATAGTGATAGTTCTCATAATAACTCTTCTTAACATACCGGCGCAGGACTTCACATGTACCTACAGAGATTAAACTTATATAGGATAGCGTCACTTTGTTAAAGAATGTCAACCGCATTTGTATTTTATGATGCCATTCGAACTGCATCAAAGTATCAACGTTGAATGTGCTATTAAGCGAAATTATCAAGTTAATGAAATGAGCGCTTACGCATGCTAAACGTCGATCAGTTGTCATGGGAAATGGCAAGAGCAAGATTGACAATAGTTAGCTTGGCAAATTTGTGGTAATTTTATTGTCTCAGCTTGACAACATCTTGACATCATTGACACAATGAAAGTAGTGTTGACATAAGAATTCGATGATCATAATGAAACCATTGGAGTGAATGAGTGCAACAGGGCGTGACTTTTAGATGCCGTTCAATACGAGCATCTGTCAATTTTGATTCCTTGCACTGAGAAAAGTCAGTTGCATCCGCAACTGCACAAAATATTTGTTCGTTTGACCATTTTCTTAGCAATAGTTGATGGACACAACGATGTTGGTGGTCACTCCTTTCTCCGCTTTATCCAAGAAGCTCAGATGTGTCAACATTAAATAATGCGATAGTCATGAAGTTGCACAATTTACAAGCCTTCGGTATGTGATGTGACTCTAAGAAAATCAACTACGTTTTCAATTATTTTCAACACCGAAAGTAACATATTCATTCGTGTCTGTTTAGTTTAGCTTTCTGCTAGACTACAATTAGGGAGTGTATTGACCTCATGATTGAGACGCTTGCTGTTGGCGAGATACTTCCGTGCAAATGCGCTCCCATACGATTTCGACTGACGAAACGACTATCTTGATTTAATAGCTGAGATTAGATGGTCTTAAATATCAGTTTTCAGCAGGCCACCTTCTTTGACAGGCAAGCATTGTGCTATTTCAATTCAATCAATTACATCTACAACAAGATTGCATTAATAATGTCTGCACTAAACATTTCTAAACACTGATGCCGATTACTTATCTAAAAGATGCTATTTGTAGGGGAGTCATGTTGATTAAATGGATCAAAGATTAAAAGGGTTCTTTCACAAAATGTGCACTGTTTTATTGATGAAGTGCTTCGATTAATATGATCAATCTGTTATCTCAATAAATTGCCTTTTATAAGATCCGTTGTTGATCCATTACTGATTCTCGGCCGAGATCAGCATAAGACTTGTATAGAGGGCTCTAATGTACCATGCTATAAAATTGTCTAATCGGATTGAAGTTCATTAGAAAGCAGCTTCCATCGTGTAATTGAAAGTCGATATGTCCCAAGTGTTCTTCCACTCCGTTAGTTCATGTCACTGTTTTCAGATTCGTGCCAAATTTACTCTTGGCCGTCAAGGCGACCAGATTAAAACTAGAGGTCCAAGTTGACCATTGACTTCAGTTGAGCTATTATTTGAATAGCTCCCTTGACCTCTGCGATTAACTAAATCATGACTGTTTTACTGCTGAGATATTATCGGATGTTGCGATGTTTTAAGATAAATGTCATCAAATTAGGGATACGGTTTTGGCCGTCTGACCAGCAAAGAAATATTCCGTTTAGTTATGCTTCGTCATTCTGTATACTTCATTAGTACTTCATTCAGCCTGTCAAGAGAATTATAATTATTTAATTTGCAATGTGACATCACTATGAAAGGACATGGATTGTACTGTTGATAACCAAATTATTTTAGCACGCGATTATAAGTGAACCATGGAGTCAGAACCGAGATTTTCATGCGCCACGCGACAACGGTAATACAAAGTCGGAAACTCCATTATAATTCATTTCATTATTACTCGGGATCTGACTGTAGTCAAAAGATGAAAATGATTTGAAGTGGGTTAACGATCTAAATCAAATTACACTATCATTCATGACTTGAATTTGACAGAGACCTTTCGCCTTCAGTCCATGAATACGGGAGCTAAAAATTCATGTTTCAAAACGTGAAATGGATCACATATTTATTTTAACAAAGCTGCAGCCTGTCAATGTTCGCATTAGTTTTGAGAAAATGCATCATTTGCGGTTGTGTGCAATTGAAATGTTTGTTGCAATGGTGAATGATGTATTTTGTTTAAATATACGTCCATGACAAACATGAACAAGGAAAATCAGTCTCTGAAAGAAGTAAGGCAATAATGCAATTTGGAAACCATTATTCATTAAATCTGCTTTTATTGCTCATCTCAATCACTGAAAAACTATTCAGGACAGTAAAAACTGTAGTTGCTTTGATATCAATAGAGTTCATAGTTTCTGTGATAAAGCAGTATATCATTGTTATGTGAGTCAATAAATTGAATTGTTAAAAGATAATTGCAACTTGAATGATGAAAATAATTGTTATCTTACTCAAGAGATCGATCAAAATCCAATATAATTTGCAATTTGTATAAACTTTGCAACTCCAAGTTCATAAAACGCAATAGATAATTCATAAGCTTTATCAGACGGGTATTGTCTACAAATCCATTTATATTGCACAATCATTCACGTAAAGTTCGAGTGCAAAACCATAAACAATAAGCAACTGATTTTCCTTGGTGCAGAGTTGATGGGTTGAAATTATTTACGAAAATGGAACCGCTGACTGCACTTCTGATATAACTTTGATACAAGATGGAAAGAGCATTTTCTGATTTCAAGAATTTATTTTCGAAATCCAAAAGATACGCTTTCGTTTCTCAATAATTCGGTAACTCCTCTTTCACTTGTCTGTGTTGTTGAACGTAAAGCAAGTCAAAATTCAACGAATGCGTGCAACACAAATTGTCATGCGAAAAAACAGTGATGCTTTAGTAGAAGCCTAATTATGTCAACTTTAGACTTCTTTCGGAAACAAAATAAAAACTAGGAGAAGAAGCCAACAGCTGAAATCAATTCTGTTGATATCATAATTAAATTCTGTGTGTCTATACACACATTCCTCGCGGTGACAGATATTATTCTTACCAAACTCTGTTTTGAATAATAACAATGACATCAATTTCAAACAATCTGGCTGAGTGAATGATAATATAAATCGCATTTGGTGCTGTTATGGCGAATAGCTACTCTCATAATATGCAGTTATGATGTTTTTATTGCTTCATTGCACCGGAAATTCGGCTTTTGATTGATTCATTATGCCTCTTAGATGGAAGAAAATAATACATTCTTCGACAAGAAGTCTCCAAGCCATTTCTGTGCTTGTGATGAAGGTCCGTTAATTAATATTCATCATATTTTCTTGGTGACAGTCTCACCTCTTCTCAGTGTTTCGTTGAGGTTGACTGAAAATAGTATTTAAGGGGCAAAATTGAATTTCTACTGCAGCAAAATAATATTCTTGTGAAATTTATCTGATCACCCTCGAAAATGCACGTTCATTAGCTTGCAGAATGTAATTTCTGCAGTCACATTGTAGAAATTCCATATTTGATCTCCCATTTGCTCGAGCTTGTAGCGCTATTAATACACTGGTAATTCAGGCCTACGATCTTTTTGAATAAGAAAAGTAATTGGAAACCTAATATCCAAAATGATGTGATCACGACATGTTTTGGAACAAAAGTCTATAATGAGACTTGCAAGTCGACCGGATGGCCCACTGTCCGGGCCGATTTAGACCTGACAATTTTAACATAAATGTGACCGATCCGTTCCTTAAATCCATTCCATTTCCTTGTAAGGATGCGAACGTCAGTAAATCAAAGTATTTAAGAAGTATCTTGTTACAGATCACACGGCATACGTCGAAGCTAATGTAAATGCAGACATCCTAGTTGGGTTCTTTCACGCATGAATCACGCGAATCACAAACAGATCCTCATCGCGATAGAAATAATGCAGCTTATTAAGCTTAAATTTTTGTATTTGAAAATTTTTCTCCTGTTAGAATATATAGAAAGCGGTGTCTAAAATTATGCAGCATAACGAGAATCTAACTCAAATCTTACACATCGCCAATGCATTAATGAGATGAGAGAGCCAAGTTCGACCTGACGCCCATTTTCAAGTCTTTCTATACAGTTCATATGTATTTATATAAAGCACGACACATTAAAAAATGCGAAGATCGGAAGATAGGATACTTATTAAAAGTCCAAAATGTAGAGGATAATTGATGCCAAAACGTGGGAACATAACACCTAACAAAAAGCATAATTTGTAAAACTATTGGTCAAACAGGTCTGGGGATGATTTAATTTCTTAAAATCCAGATACCAGAATGCACAAGTTAAGAAGGGCATTGTAACTGAAGTCCGTCAACGTGCGGATAACACATATAGTAAAATATAGAAATTATTTGTATAAAAATGTAAGCCAGTCTTGAAAAGGACTCATTAAGCGTTCACTGGGCTGGACAACAGTTCACTAGATTCTCAAAAGTTCACAAAGACAAGAACGAAAATACAAAAATAAAATTGGACAAAACAACACTAAAACAAATATATACAAGAATGTATGCAAGGGGCTCATCAGCAAGATGACCAACTGCTTTCGTCTCGTTTCGTATATGAGAAGTAAATAAACAACAACCAAAAATTGCATCTGTGTAGTGTGTATGGAGTCAGTAGCATGTAGCGTGTAGCGTGTAGTGAGTACGGTGTATGAAGTTCGCTCCTTTCCTTATGCCCTATACCAGCTACAGGGATATAATTTAAAGAAAACAAAAAAAAAGAAATTAATACAAAAAAAAAAAAACAAAAAAGAACAAAAAAAAAAAAAAATGAAAAACCGCTAAAAAAAAGAAACAAAACACCAACCCAAAAACCGAAAAATAAAAAAAAACTAAAAAAGTTAAAAAATACCAAACAAAAAATAAAAAAAACAAACTTTTAAAAAAACAAAATCAAACAAAAACAAACATAACAAATTTCAAAATAGAGAACAAA